>CAUZXS010005794.1:92500-105000 GCA_963585895.1 Sepioteuthis lessoniana | reverse complement strand
TTACTTTGACTTTACATAGCAATAATTGAAACCATTTAACTGTGTAGAACAATAGCAATACTTGTGTGCAAGCAAATTAGTTGCTACTTATCTAAAAATGAAATTACCCACAGAATGTGTGCAAACAAATGACCGGCATTAAATAGCGACTGTTATATAGCAATATTTGGAACCATTAGTTGACATGCTAAACTGAACTGTTTGAAATAGAACAATTTTTACATTTAACTGTGTATAATTAAAAAAAATCTTTAAAAACTGTATTTAAACAAATGAATGTGTGTAAACAAAAAACTGTGTGCTTATGTTAAATTGAACTGTTTAATTATTTAACTGTGCATTCATATTAAATAGAAATAAGTGAAGCTATTTAACCGTGTGAAAAAATTAGCTCAGGCTTGTTTAAAAATATTGATCATATGCTTAATACATATGTATAAAAAGGATTTGGCATTAAATAACCTACAATGGTTGATTTACCCTAAAACCAAACCATATGCAAAAAAAGAGCTTAGGCCTGTTTAAAAATGTTATCTACAAAATGTGTTTACAAACCATGTATATTTAATATATATGAATTAACAGGATTAAGTATTAAATAACCTACAATAGTTAGTACGCCATAAAATTAAGTATTCCTATATACACAACCGTATGATTTCAAATAATTAATAAAAATCCTTAGTAAATGAATAAAAAATTTTATTTGACCCATAGATGAGACCCTAATAGCTATTACCAATCTGGGCCAAAGTGGACCCAAGAGTAATAGCAATGAAGATGTACTCAACATTCCCCAAAGCTACAGGACTGGAGCCTCACCATCAGATGCAGTTTAGTGTCAAAACCAGGACAAGGTCAGATGCAGCTTTCTAAGATATCAAATATCATTTACCACAGCCTCGTAAAGAGACCAATTAACATTACACACCACTACTTTAGAATCTAATATGCAAAATGCCTTTTCACAAAAAGTAATCTCTAAAGAAATAAAAATTTAGTAGAAATTTTTTTTTTAATCTCTTTTATGCTGTAAATTTGTATTATACATGGGTTTGTCTTCTTAAGGTGAACCATCTTATTCTTTTTTCGGGCCCCCAAATTGTTCCATCTTCATTGGATGCTCTATTTTTTTCACCAAGATAAATAACAAATGCAAAGTGTTGTTTTCTTGTGTGCACACACAATTCTATTCAATTCATATAGATTACTGACTGGGTCAGGAGCACCAGACTACAGATAGAAAATTAAATCTTATCACTTTAACTCAAAATTGGAATTTAACTTCTAACTTATAAGATTTTACTCTCTTGACTTTATAATCCTCAAATGACAGTCAAGCTTTTAATTGCCCCTCAAGGTCAGTATCTGTCAATTAAGCCTAGTTGACTCTTGGTATCTTTCCAGCCATTCCAACAGTTAACTTTGAACACTTCACTAACTGTCAATAATACATTTTATTAATCTCTCATATAACATTTAGACTAAACAATGAAAGTTTAAACTTTTGATTTGATTGGAAACATACTAAATATTTATCATCAATTGACTCACTGGTTTTAAAAGCATGTCAACCCAACTGAGGTTATTTTATACCAAGATGTTAAGGAATCACATTTGATGTACATAGCCCAGTTAAGATGGGGTTGTAGAATACACCGACTGTATCTTTGCAGTGGAGTAAGACATCCCTAACAGGTGTCCTGGATATAGCATTAAACAATCTGATGGTGAGGCTCCAGTAAAGCTGGAGCTTTGAGGAATGCAGAGCACCCCTTCATGACCATCATTCCCAGGTCCACTCTTGCCTGGGTTCGTAGCACCTGATAGGGTCCTATCTATGGATCAAATAGAGCTGGTTGATAATCAAACTGAGCACAAACAAATGACGTATGTCAAATTGAATTATTTTAAATAGAACTGTTTGATCAATTAACTGCGTATAACAAATTACTTATATTTTGTTTAATTGAATTTTTACTGATACATAGCAAAACATGGAACCATCTAACTTTGACTAAGGTTTTGAAATTTTAAAAATAGCAATGTTCGATCATTTAAGGGTGGGTATCTAAGAAAAATTGTTTACAAATCATATATTTAATATACAAGTAAAAACAGGATTTGGCATTGAATAACCAATTGTGTAATTGTTTCATAAAATTGTTTTTTTCTTTTTTTGCACACTGCTTTATGAAATATGAATAATTTTTGAACAGATCTATTTTTTCATTCATACAAAGAACACTAATTCCTACTACCACAACAGATCAGAGCAGAACTGGGAGTAATGTCAATGAAGGTGTGTATTCTATACTCCCCAGGGCTCCAGAACTGGAGTCTCATTACCAGATACAAATTAGGGTCATATCAGGACATTCCTTTTTGATGAGTCTTATTCTTCTGTAAAGGATACAGTCAGCCTCAGAATGTCCTTGTGGTGTAATGGTTTAAGTGCTGACCTGCAGCATCATAGCAAGTTAGTTCAAACTCCAGTCACGCCATTACATTCACTTTTGGACAAATACCCTTGGGAAAGGTATGAACCCCTTTATCTTCCCAGCTAAAGGTTAAATAGTACCACTCCTGTTCTTTGGCATTAAAATAGTTAAATAGTACCACTCCTGGCTTCGGCATTAAATAAACTGAGAAGTTTGATATGCCATTAAACAAACAAACAAACCAGTTTAAGCCCTGCCAACAAGGCAATAAACATTTATAAAGTGTGGCCTTATTGATGGACAATGGATTCTAATATGACCTTTAAACATAAAAAGGTTTCCCCATCCCTTGACAAAAAATTTGATCAGTATAATAATGTCCGTGGGGTAATGGTTATCATCATAAGAAATGGTCACGACGACACGAGTTCAAATCCTGGATGAAACTGATTACGTTTCACATAGCACTAATACCCTTGAGAAAGGTATGAATCCAATTATTCTCCCTCCAGCTATGGGTAAATAGTAGGGCAGACTGGGTTCTTCAGCCTTAGTGAGGCAACTAGTCTAGGAGAAGGAATGCTCTGAATTCAAACCTGTTAAACTCCGCTTAAAAACTGACCATGTGTCATATCCTCCCCAAGCGGAGGGGTTGGGTAAATATGATAATAATGTCATTCTAAACAACAAAACTATTCTATCACCTCACATGAAATATAAATTTTGTTTTTAGAGTGGGTGTTTGCAATGGTTTTAAAGAAAAATAATCATGTCAAAAAAAAAAAAAAAAAAAGTTTCAATAGAACAAATTTCCAACATTAAGCAGAAAATTTTTTTTATCCATATGAAAATAAAATTTATACACTTAGAAATTTCGGCAAAACATATTACAATGTCTTCATCCATAAGTGTCTGAAAACAGAAGCAATGGACTAAAGAGAGCACTACAAAGAGACGAGTTAAAAAGAAATTCACTTTGGCTCATTTTCACACAGCATGAAACTGGCACTAGGTCAGATAAGGACAGCATCAAATGAAAGAAGAGAATAATAATGTATAAAATGGGGAAGAGGGTATTTTCCAGGCTTAACTGACACCTGTGCATAGAGGTCAGGATGCTAAATGTGTGTGCATAGCAATATAGTCAGGACATTAGCTAATTTATTCCAAATATATTAAGTCAGTAAAGTTAACTTCCATTTCCCTGAGAGATGCCATGAAGGGAAATTAATCAGTATAACATCCCAAAAACCCAATAGGTTTTATATAAGCACACACACACACACACACACACACACACAAGGATAAGTCAATAATTGTTCTAATATTATACCAACAGTGCAGATTATTATTGACTCACTCATGTGTGTGTGTGCGTGTATATCTATACACACACAACAAATAATTAGGATTTGAATACATCAGAACTTGGTATTTATTCTAATATAGAAGTTGGCGACTTTAGTCAAGAGTGACCTCAAGGCTCCTTTTTCAATAGCGACCACACCAAAGTGTGTGTGGGGGGCGCTACTCCATTCCCAGGATTGCTCCACTTAACCCTTGATCCAAACCTTACAATGCTGAGTGTTAAGCAAGGTGGCATCAAGTACCATTTTTTGAGTCTTTGGTATGACTCAACCTGGGATTGAACCCTGGTCTCCTGAATCATTGGCAAACACTCTACTCATTAAGCCAATAGGTTAAAAAGAACTAAACTGAGTAAGGTGTTTTAAAATTGTTAGTCTAAGTTTCACATTGTGAAAATTATATTGACAGAATATATGCAAGATGCACCTGCTGATCACCTTACGATGTCAAACTGACCAGCAATTTTTGTTATTTCTGTTACCAGAGAATATATTTTTCTACTTTAAATTTTTTTTTCTGCTTTGAAAAAAAAGATGAAAATTATTTTCAAATTTGGAAATATTCTAAAGCAATAACCAAACTCCTTATCAAATTAAGTTTTTAAAATGTTTGGGTTTAATACACACAAACACTGAACCTAACATTTGAAAGTTAAATAGTTTTGAAATAGATAATGTTATATACGGGCTGATTGAAAAGTAACTGCCTGTATGTATCATTTATGATACTATAATTACTGAAAAGTACGTCACTGTGCTACAAGATGAAATTTGTCCTGTCATCAATACTTGGGAGAATATTGAAGATTTGATTTTCATGCAAGATGATGCTCCATCACATTTTGCTACTGTTGTTCAGGAATGACTGAATGCTCACTTCACTGGAAGATGGATGGGTTGTCATGGTCTACATTAGAGGCCAACCAGAAACTCTTAACACCCTGCAACTTTGGAGTTGGTTAAAAGAACAAGCCAACGATTTAGAAAGGGTGAATACAAGAATTTATGTCTGCCATCCCACGAGTAAGTACCAACTCATTGGCCTAGAGGGTAGAGTGTTTGCCAATGGTCCAGGAGACAAAGGTTCAATCCCAGGTTGTGTCATACCAAAGACTTTAAAAATGGTACTGGATACCTCCTTGCTTAACACTCAGCAATATAAGGTATGTATCAAGGGTAAAGTGGAGCAATCCTGGGAAAGTAGTAGCGCCCTCCCCTACACCTCTGTGTAGTAGCTATTGAAAAGGGAGCCTTCTGGTCGCCCTCAACTACAGTCACCAATTGTACGTACTATCCCACTAGAGTTCCTGGTGAAATCAGTTGATGCTTGAGAAACTGGTGGCAAATGTTGGTATTCATATCAAATTCTAAATAAAATTCCATGCCCTAAACTTTCTGTTCATATTCATTTCTTGTAAAAAAAATAAAAAAAGAAAATTAGAGTAAAGAATTAAATTATAAGAATTTTATAACACAAAGTTACTTTTCCGTCACTGTGTGTGAGAGAGAGAGAGAGTGAGAGAAACTTTAATGACAAAATCCAAACTAGTTAAGAACAATTCAAAAATAAAAGAAATATTCCTCTTTGTCTTGGTTTTCTTGTATAATGGCATATTAACCCTTGTGGGTTACCTAATACTATATACTATTTAACCCATATTTGTAAGGGATGAGGGGGTGCATGCCTTTCCATAGGGTTTTAGTCTCAAAGTGGACATAATAGATTCTTATTTTTCTTATCACTTTTATTTATTCATGTGTTTGTTTTCTTGTTTCTTTCCACCCCACCATTATTTTTGAACACTGACATAGCTACTCATTATCAAATGAAATGCTGAAAACATTTCCATCTTCACGAATTTAAATACTCATTTTATATTTATAAGCCAAATAGTTTTATCAGTCTTGAAATGAATGGCTTAAGGTAGGAACAAGTCAAGACTTAAAACAATACTGATATTCATGCGTTGATTCTGTCATTCACATTTGAACATATAATATATATTTATATACGTAAGACGTGCCCGTGGTGTAATGGATATCATCAAAAGAAATGGACCCGGCGGCCACAGTTCAAATCCTGGATGAGGCTCCTTGCATTTCACAATACCTTTATTAGGAAAAGATATGAATCCAATTATTCCCCCTCCAGTTATAGCTAAATAGTAGGGCAGACTGGATTCTTTCACCCTGGTATGCCAACCACTCTAGGAGAAGGAAACGTGTATTCAAACCCATTAAACTCTATTTAAAAATTGACCTCATGTCACATCCTATTTGTATATTACACATACACACACAAAAGCATTAAAAAAAAATTTTTTATACTTATTCCAAACAAGTATATCGTTAGTTTGTTTTAAAGAAAAGTAAAATCAGCCACATGCATAAAAAAAGAAAAAAAAATTCCAATTATGGGCCTAATGGTTAGAGTGTTCGCCAATGGCCTGGATTCAATCCCAGGTTGAGTCATACCAAAGACTTTTAAAATGGTACTTGATATCTCCTTGCTTAACACTCAGCATTATAAGGTATGGATCAAGGGTAAAGTGGAACAATCCAGGGAAAGGAATAGTGCCCTCCCCTACACTTCAGTGTAGTAGCTCTTGAAAAGAGAGCCTTCGTTACCCTCAACTACAGTCGCCAACTTACTTTACTTAGTAAATGGACCTTCCATCATCTGCTAAACTGTACAAATATTTCTATTCATAACAAATAGAAAATATCCAATACTCTAATTGCTCACTACTAAAAATGCAATTATTTCTTAATAGTTCATTTTCAATGCTAAATAAAATGATTTTCTTTTCTTCTTAGGAGGAAAGAAATTTAATCTCAACAATGTTAAAGCAAGCTTAAACTAAGAGTGTGCGTAACAAAATTTAATAAAGTCACGTTCTTTTCGTCTTTTTTATTTGTATTTTATCTTTGCAACAAGCACTTAATTTTAATAAATCAAGAAACTAATTAATTCTTGAAGCACAAATCAAGATCAATTAAAACATACAACTGTCTTAAGAACAACAACAAAAGCAATGCAATATGATCAAATCTCATAGACTTTACTTATAACAATTTTATATTTCACAGTACATAGAATTAACCAAAATAAATAGGATTTACTTAAACACAGACATTATTTGGTATTCTATGTGCCAATAGTCACTGAAAATACTAAGTGTGAGGAGAACATATATATATATATATATGCACACACACAAAAAAAAAAAACATTTAAATAATGTGCACACACACACGTCTAACTAACATATGCAGATTTACTTAAACACAGACATTATTTGGTATTCTATGTGCCAGGGAACATATATATATATATATATACATACATATACACACACACATACACACATTTAAATAACGCGCACACACACACACACACGTCTAACATATGCAGATTTACTTGAACACAGACATTATTTGGTATTCCATGTGCCAATAGTCACTGAAAATATTAAGTGTGAGGGGAACACATATATATATATATATATATATATATATATATATATATATATATATGCACACACACGCACATGTCTAACTAACATATGCAGACACACACGCACGCATATACACATACGTCTAACTAATGTACAGACACCAAATTAATATATACTGACACACACTGAAAGCAAACATATATATATATATATATATACACACACACACACATCAAACTAACATATACACACCCTAAATAATACAAACACGCACAAATAACACATACATACACATCTAATAACACACACAAACACATCTCAAATAACACCTAAATAACATATGCACACACAAATATCTCAATGACATAAAAGACACAGACATAAAAAAAATACTAGTGCATGTGCACACGCAAATACACATCTAATTAATACAAACACACACATCTAAATAACAGAGCAACACAAATACAGACCTAAATAACATAACCACGTACACACACACATCCAAACAACATATATCGATATACACACACCAACATAAGACATCTAAATAATGTGCACACACAAAAATACACCTGAATAACACACAAACACACATCCAAATAACATAGCAACACACACATCCAAATAACACACACATCTAAATAGCATACACCTCCCCAAATAACACACATACATATGTAAATAACATATACACATACATCCAAGTGACATATTCAACCCCCCCCCAATGACATACCAACACACATCCAAGTGAGATATACAGACACACACACATCCAAGTGACATATATATACACGCACTGAAGTGAGATATATATATATAAATAAATGAGAGAGAGAGACAGAGAGACACACACATGACAGACACACACATCCCAATGACTTATACAGACATACACACATCTAAATAACACACAGATATTTGTTATACAATCAATCATCTAAATACACATTAGCACTTCTTAACCCAGCAAGTCACAGCCAAATAAAATATACAAGTATCTATCAAAATGCAAAAAGAAAATACAAGTAGCAGAATCAACAATTGTTTTGGGGTGGTTTTTTTTTATGTTAGTTTGGTTGTAATACATCATGATTAAAATTAAATCTAGTTATTTTAATCAGACTGGCCCAAAAAAATTGGACAGATTACCATTTAATGTGCTGATTCAAACCAGTTTCTGACACTGGAACAAAACCAATAAAAGCAGTTTTTGTTGTTGTTGTTGGGTTTGGGTTTGGGTTTGGGGTTTGGGGGGGGGGTATGTTGAGATACATTTATGTTGACCTCAATAGTATGAATAAAATATATGCTGCAGTAACCTGTTTTAATGTACATGCATCTGTTTGTTCAAGTAATTACATTATATTTTTTGTTTTATTGTCTCACTTGTTCATAATTAGACTATTTTGCCGAGTTGGTCTGTAAGTCTGTCATGATCATCCAACAACTCTACAGTATTGATTTAACAATTATTAACACTTTCAAAGTCAAGTGGAATGGAAGCTTTCTATAAAGAAAAAAAAAAATTTTTAAAAGCCCAGCAGGTACAACACAAGACAATATTTAACACCAATTCATCAAGGCACAGACAAAAGCATTTTAAAGAAAAAAGATAAGACCAGTATAGTTGGGGAGATTTACTTTGGCTTATTTGTTCAACAGCATATCACCCTCCTTATGGGTCAGTTAATGCCAAAATTTCATTATAAATGTTTGGTTATTATCCTTTTTATGCTCATCATTAATTGTGCAATGGAAAAACACCTTTTCACCAACCGTTTACCATTTATCACAGCATAATATAAATCAAAGTATATTGGTACCAGCTCATTGGCCTAGTGGGTAGAGTGTTCACCAATGATCCGGGAGATCTGGGTTTAATCCCAGGTTGCGTCATTCCAAAAACTTTAAAAATGCTACTTGATACTTCCTTGCTTAACACTCAGTAATATAAGGTACATATCGAGGGTAAAATGAAGCAATCCAGAGAAAGGAGTAGTGCCCTCCCCTACACCTCGGTGTAGTAGCTATTGAAAAGGGAGCCTTCTGTTCATCCTTGACTACCGTCGCCAACTTTACTTTATATTAATACCAATTTCTAGTATAAATGTTTCAAAAACATTTTCCTTTATGGAGTGAAATTCTTATCAATTGACCCTAGAATAATGATAATTCCTTACCTAAAAAATTTAAAATGGAAAATGTAGTTTAACTTTATTTGGTTTCTTTGTTTAATGGCATATCAATCTTCATGGGTCATTCTAATGCCAAAGCCATCCTTGTAGAAAAATAGTAATAGTACTATTTAACCCATAGCTGGCAGGGGGCATAAAAGGGTGTATACTTTTCCCCTGGGGTATTAATGCAAAAGTGAATGTAATATCACAACTGGAGTTGAAATTCGCTTACTTTGATGTCGATATTTATCATGAATGCATTCCTCATTCACAAGAATCATTTTATTTAAACATGAATGATATCGCAGCAACTACATCATGAAGACTCACACAGAAAACTTTACATTTTTCATTCATTTCAATTCATGAACAAGTATTCTGATGGTTTGGTTTCTTTGTTTAATGGCATATCAACCTTTGTAGGTTATTTAATGCCAAAGCCATCCTCCAAGAAGAACAGTAGTGGTACAATTTAACCCATACCTGGGAGGATAAGGGGGTTCATACCTTTCCCAAGGATATTTGCCCGAAAGCGAACGTAATAGCGTGATTGGAATACAAACTCGCTTACTACGATTCCGCAGTCCATCGCTTTAACCATAACACCACGAGGATTCTGAGTTTTAAAATTAGATATAGAATTTAATATAGTTATTTACTAAGCTTAGTTGTAGTACAAGGCTAGCAGAATGGAGCACCCAGGGAGTAGATTTTAATAAATTAACCCCCACAACCCCGATTTTATTTAATTTCTAACTAATTGGAAAATTTTCCAGGAAAATGCATTTAAGTTTTTTCTCTACCTCCCTGAACCAGATCACTTCTGTAAATACTATCATCTCAACACCAGAGGTTTGGGAACCTTTTCAAAATTCAAAGCTACATTGAAATCTATTTAACAAAATCAAAAGTTTTAATGTATACTCAACAATTTGGTATACACTAAACAGATTTGGATTTTTTTTTTGGCGGGGGACTGCATGTGACCCTAAAATTGCAAGTTCCCCAATCCTAATCTAAACAAGACCACAATTCATAGTTCAAATTCTATTTATCAAAACAAACAATTTTTAAATGCATGTTAGTTACCAAACTACAGCAAAAATGGCACATAGTATTAACATTTCTCCAATCCAATTAGCATTTTAATAATATTATGGAATCTGTGTTCATGCTCACCTAGTTTAGTATAATTTATCAAGGAAGAAAAATGCTAATCAAAGTACTTTCCTTTATTTTCAATTGATTATTATATAAATTTTAAAATAGAAATGGACAAGTTTAATAGCCAATGAAGTTGATTTTAAATGAGTTTAAATAAGAATAATTCAAAGTATTTTCAGAGTACATAAATATCAGCAAAAATAAAAATCAAGGTTTCATTTTTCATTCATTTCAAACATTTTTGCTCATATAATATATAGATAATAATAATTAGATGTCTATCTATCCTAAAAAGTTATATACTGTAGAATAGATAAATTTGATTAATAGCATGTCTGCAAGTCTCAGGTTATTTTATGTCTAGAAGTTAGAGAATCACATTCATTGTAACTTTGTATTTACATTTGTTGTGTAATTTTTAGAAGGGCTTTTGCTTTGTTTTTTTTCTTTTGTTTATGTTATTTAGACATATTTTTGTGTCTATGCTATTTAGAGGTGTGTGTGTGTGTGTGTGTGTGTGTGTGTGTGTGTGTGTGTGTGTGTGTGTGTGTGTGTGTGTGTGTGTGTGTGTGTGTTATATAGGTGATGGTTTGGTTTCTTTGTTTAATGGCATATCAACCTTTGTAGGTTATTTAATGCCAAAGCCATTTTCCTAGAAGAATAGTAGTGGTGCTATTTAACCCATAGCTGGGAGGATAAGGGGGTTCATACCTTTCCCAATGGTATTTGTCCGAAAGTGAACGTAATAGCACAACTGAAATTCGAACTCACTTACTACAATTCCACAGTCCATTGCTTTAACCATTACACCACGAGGACACACCCCATTATATAGATGTGTGTTTGAGAGAGAGAGAGAGAGAGAGAGTGTGTGTGTGTGTATTATTTAGATGAGTGTGCATGTGTCCTACAAAATACAAATAATTTTTGAACGGATCTATTTGACTCAAACGGGATCCTAATAAGTACTTACCACTCCCGATTAGAGTGGACCTGGGAGTGATAGCAATGAAGGGATGAATCAATACTCCTCAGATCTCTAGAATTAAAGCCTCACCACCGGATGCAAGTTAATGTCATACACAAGACACTTTTGGTAGGGGAGGGGGTTTACCTCTCAGCAGAGAATATGACATATTCTAAGCACTATCAAAAAGACTTATAGATAAATATGTGATCTGTTTATCTAACCAGACTTAAAAAAAATGAATGAAAAATATTTTTTTCTAACTCAGATATTTTTTTCAAACAAGATTTTGTACCTCAACTTGTGCCTCAACTTGAAAGACATTTTATGCATGTACTTTTTTAATGGAGTATTTTCAAATCTTCAAATTAATGTTGAATATTCCATTATGTTGAACTTGAATAGAACTTTTTAAAGGTGAGATTCAATCTCCTATCTTTACTTAATTATTTCCATTGTGCAATAAGTCTTTCTTTCTTTTTCCTTTCAAGTTCAATGAATAAGGATATGAAAAATTACAAGGTGTGTACAATACAAGAACTTACAATCAAACAGAATTACAAAGCAAAATAAAAAAAATTTCACAACTTTTATTCCCTTTGATTTCAGGTAAAATTAATAAATCAATATATATATATATATATATATATATATATATATATATATATATAAAAGCACTATCATCTTATACACATATCACACAAAGAAAGCAAATCAATGAAAAACTTATTTTATAGTTCTTTTATTCAGCCACTCTTAAACTGATGCAAATTCTATGAACATTTTGAGATGTTATCATTATCTCTCATCACAACTATAATGGTTTTAATTGCAGGAAATGGACTTTATGAACTCCAATTTAAATCTTGAGCAAGACTGTTTGCTTTTCATAATAATACCCTTAAAGAAAGGCATGAATC
>CAUZXS010005794.1:2500-87500 GCA_963585895.1 Sepioteuthis lessoniana | reverse complement strand
ATGAATTAATAAAAATAATTAATATCCATCCTGGAGAATGAGACGCACAAACTTTTCTGGAATTTTGAGATAAAAACAGATCTCCAAATTTTGGCCAGATGACCAGGTCTAGTGATAGTCCACAAAGAAAAAGAAAAAAAAAAGAGAACTTCTCAAATTATGGACTTTACTGTCTCAGCAGACCACAGAATAAAATTGAAAGAAAACAAAAAGAAAAATAAGTACTAAGACCTTGCTAGGGAACAGAAAAAACTGTGGAACATGAAAGTGACTGAGATACCAATTGTAAATGGTGCTTATGGTACAGGCACCATGAGATTGGAATAAGGACTGGAGGACTTGGAAATAAGATGAGGAGTGGAGACCATCAAAACTCCAGCATTAGTAAGATCAACCAGAATCCTAAGAAGAATCCTGGTAACTTGAGGAGACTTGCTGTCATTCAAACTCCAGTGAGAAACCATCAGCAACCGCTAGAGTGAAAAAGTCTCACAAGAATTAAATAATAAATAGCCAAATCTATTTTTTTTTCTCTCTATTTTAAAATCAATAAGTAAAATCCGTTTTGTTTTTTTCTTCTTCCCAATCCTCGGATCAAGTTTATAAACTATCCTGGAGTGTTGCAGGGGTGAAGTTTTGAGATTTTCCTGAAGATTAGTAGAAATATCATACACTGAGAAATACAAGAGAAAATTAAGTTGGTTGGAAAGTTCCTTCTGTTTTTGTCATGAGATGGCAATAATTATGGACTTTACTGTCTCGGCAGACCACAGAATGAAATTGAAAGAAAGCGAAAAGAAAAATAAGTACCAGGACCTTGCTAAGGAACAGAAAAAACTGTGGAACATGAAAGTGACTGTGATACCAATTGTAAATGGTGCACATTGTACAGGCACCATGAGATTGGAATAAGGACTGAAAGACTTGTAAATAAGATGAGATGGCAATAAGTGCATTTAGTTTTTAACTAAAATTAGGGCGGGGAATATTCTTCGGATTGTGACAGCTGTTATTAGTATGCATTTTTTTAAGATAAAAAGAAATTGACATTGGTTTTTTTCCTTTCTTGGAAGGTCTTCATTAATTTATATATAAATCTTTATTGATTCTTACATGCAAGATTAAAAAAAGATTGTTTCAGTATATTTTTTAAAAATCGATAAACATGAAAACATTTTTTGGGGTTAGGTTTTATGGCATATCAACCATTGTGGGTTATTTAATGCCAAATCCAGTTCAAACAGTTCTATTTCAACCAATTCAATTTAGCCTAAGTCTAAGTTAAATGGTTCCAAGTATCACTATCTATTACAATTCAATTAAACATCAGTCATTTGTTTACACATAGGTAAATGATCAAACAGTTCTATTTCAAACAATTCAGTTTAGCCTAAGTCATTTGTTTGCACTCAGTTTAAATGTCAAACAGTTCTATTTGATCCATAAATAGGACCCTTTCAGGTGCTACCACTCCAGGTCAGATGGGAGCGATGGCAATGAAGGGGTATTCTGCATTACTCAAAGCTCCAGCATTACTGGAGCCTCACCATCAGATTGTTTAATGTCATATCAGGACACTTGTGGGAGGAGTCTTATCCCTCTGTAGAGATGCAGTCAGTATATTCTACAGCTCTAGCCAACAGGGCTACTTTTTTGTTTTCTTGTTTTTCATATGCGATTTATAGAAAGGATCCTATGCATAATCAAATGTTATTCAATCAAGTTAATAAAAATTATTTGTTTTACTTAACGACCTGTATCAACTTGAATTCAAGTATGAGGAAAAAAAAGACGAGAGAAAGAGAGAAAAGAGTAATTTGAACAAGAACAATACGTCTTTTCTTTATTTTTATTTTATAATGAAGTAGTGTCAACCATTTTCTTCAGCTTTTATACTTTGATGCTTTTTAAAAGATCAAAGAAAATACTTGTCAAAATTAATAAGGGTTGAAAATACCTTATCTCAAAATATATAAGTAGTAAGTAAAGTAGGCAACCACAGTCGAGGGTAACCTGAAGGCTCCCTTTTCAATAGCTACTACACTGAGGTATAGGGGAAGAGGGCATGACTCCATTCCCAGGATTGCTCTACTTTACCCGTGATCCTCACCTTATAGTGCTGAGTGCTAAGCACGGTGGCATCAAGTACCATTTTTGAGTATGACTCGACCTGGGATTGAACCCCGGTCTCCCGGACCACTGGCGAACACTCTACTCATTAGGCCAATGAGCCCGGTTATATAAAAGATGGTATTAATATATGTTAAGAAAAAAATCAAAAAAAGAATGTATGCATCATCAAATTCAGGATGGCATGACGGAAATTAAGTTATACTTATGATCCAAATAAGTAAGTCATACGAAACACTTGTTTTATATTGCTACAGAGAAATAGCCACTGGAATGCATGTTTATAAGTTTTATTGAAGTCAACCTGCAAACCAATAGCATTTCATAGCAAAGTTCCAGCCAAGATTCCAAGAAACAAAGTAAGCAATTAAGTTTGAGTCTCACCCTTTATTATTTCCAATAAATGCTGTTGTAGAACTAGTCCATGCAAAAGCAGTAATACTGTTCTCAGACAATTGGGTAGCCTCAGTTGACTGAAAATAACAACACCCAAGACTAGCAGCCCAAATGCTGTTCAAAATGATAACCAAGATCAGAAACTAAGAATTAAATGATTAAAGAAAATACTATAATTACTCGCATATAACACACGCTTTTTCACCCAGATCTTTAAGCCAAAATATAAGGCGTGCATATTATAGACAAAAATAAAATATTACTTCTTACACTTCTTTCAGGGGGTGGCATGACCAAAATCCAGTTATATCAATGATCCAAACTAATTGTTGTACTCCCTACATAACAGACTTACCCTCCTCCATAAATACATGTCAACGAGAGCATCAGGCAGAGTGCACCAATCAGCATGGTGCAATCACGTGTGATACCATTTGCCCAATGGACAGATAGTCACTAACCACACTGGACTCTCAGATTTCTACAAACTCACTACTTACTGTTTAACCAGGTTCACTTGTATCTTGTTTCTGTTACTTGAATATATATTTTTTTTCTATCAAACATTTTGTGATCCCCATGTCTTTCTTTGATCCGCATCACAACACTAATGTATAACAAATACTTGGTTTATACCTCTACAGAGAAATAGTCACTGAAATGTGTTTGTTTATAATTTGTTTCTTCTCTTGTAAACTTATTTTTGCCACAAGTTTGTTTCATTTTCATGTGAACATTCCCTCGCCTTTACTCTCATTACTGTCTACATTTTGTTTCAAAACTTTATATATTCTGATTTTCTAGGACACTCAATCATTTCGTTTCTTTCAAAAATAGGAATCACTGGCCGCAGTTTGAAAGCTGCCACAAATCGTCTTCAGACCGCAGCGCAATATGCATCAAGTTGGATTTGGTCGAAAGCAAGAAGTTTTCACCATGAAGGAAATACATGTGGAACCACCATTCCCGTGTGATTATGTAAGAAATGATCACTGTAAATGCATAATAACAGCATTTTGGGGGGGGGGTTTAAATCCTAAACTGCAAACTAAAAATGAAGATTAACGTCCAATGTTGTCTCTGCTCTTAATTGATCTGGTGTGTGTGTGTGTGTGTGTGTGTGTGTGTGTGTGTGTGTGTGTGTGTGTGTGTGTGTGTATCATTCTCTTAATACCCTGTCTGGTGGCAAAAGCTGCTTGGTAGTGCCAGGAGTGGCAGTACCGCCTTGAGCAACCGAAACTTATCACTCCTGGTTGGCGGCTGATGAGGGCAGAGTATTGCACATGCTTTCACACATTGTGTGATGAAAAAAATATAAATTAAATAAAATAAAATAGAATAAAAAAAAATATATTCCTATTTTCAGTTGAACCAATGTTAAATTCAATATAAATTTAACTGCTTCTAATTCCAAAAACTCAATGTTCATTATACACAAGAGATTTCCCCCGCCCCCCACAATTTTGTAGTTTAAAGGTGCGTGTGTGTATATGTCATAGATGACTAACTACAGTGATGGTCAAAATTAATAGTAAAGGAATAAATACAGCATCTTGGAAATTGAACAAAATTCTTAAGTAGCAGACTTCGATAAAAATCATGTCTCTCTCTCCCCACCCCCAAAAAAAATATTACATGTTATTACTTTTGGTTAATGATTTAAGCACAGTTTTTCATATCTCTAATGACCTCTTGGCCCTAGTTGTTACCAATTTGTTAGATTTATTGTCATAACCTAGTAGCCTAAGTAGATAGAAAATTCCTATTAAATAAAAAAGAAAAAGAAGTATCCCAAGCAAAAATTCCACTAATTGTTTGTGCATTTGGTGCTTGTTTATTTAACGTATGTCAAAAGTAATTGCCCAGTCAGCAAGGCTTAGGAATACACTGACTGCATCGTTTGCAAAAAGAGTAACACTCTCCACAAGAGAGAGAAAAAAAAAAAAAAAAAAAAAAAAAAAAAAGAGTGGAGGGGGTGTCTTGGGTATGACAAAACAGTATCCAGTCCTGAGGCTTCAGTTTTAGGAACAGTGAAGTATCCCTTGATTGCCATTATTCCCAGGTCCACTTAGATCCAGCATAGTAGTACCTTTTAGAGTCTGATCTACAGGTCAAATAGATCTGAAAATTATCCATATTTGATAGGACAGTATACAAAGAAAAAAATCTCTTACTTCACAAAAAGGTAAATATGGACATACAATGAATGTAATTCTCTAACCTCCAGGCATAAAACAAACTTATGTGAGTTGTTATGCCATTAAAATCAATCACAGATAAAATCCCATCATCAAAATTATCTGAAGTGGGAGTACTTGTTTGGGTCCTATCTATGGGTCAAATAGTTCTGTTTGAAAATTATTAGTATTAGATAGGAATACTTGAAACCATATAACTGTGCAAATTACTTGTAATAATAATTACTTGAAGCTACAATTGTCTACAAAGGATTATTATTAATTACTTGAAACACTATAACTGCTTACAGATTATTGGTGTAAGATAACAATACTTGAAACCATATAAATGAGTACAAAATATTTGTACTAGATAGAAATTTTATCATGATTATGAAAACAAATGATGATAATAGACAATTTTCTTTAAAAAATTTTAAAATACAATTTCTTTTAAATGAAGTGGAATATTAAAGAAATAATATACTCATGATTTTTATTCAGAAATTCTGGTATATCAATACTTATTTAACACACACAATATATATATATATATATATATATATATATATATATATATATGTGTGTATATATATATATGTGTGTGAGAGAGGAGGGAGGTTTGGTTAGGTTTGGTTTTCTGGCACATCAACCACTGTTCCTTATTTAATGCCAAAAACGAAAAGTAGAGGATTTATAAACACATTTTGAAGGTATACTCTGTTAAATGAGCCAACAGTTCTATTTCAACCAATTCAATCTAGCATGAGTCAACACAGTTAAAGGGTTCCAAGTATTGTTATGGATCACTAACAATTCAATTAAACATCAGTTATTTGTTTATACACAGTTAAACAATAAACAGTTCTATTTCAAACAATTCAGTTAATCATAAGTCATTTATTTGCACTCAGTTTAAATGTCAAACAACTCTATTTGACTCATAGGTAGGACCCTAACAGGTGCTACCACACCAGGCTAGAGTGGACCTGGGAGCGATGGCAATTAAGGGGTACTCCGCATTCCCCAAAGCTCCAGCATAACTGGAGCCTCACTATCAGATTGTTTAATGCCATATCAGGACACTCATTGGAGGGAGGGATCTCTTACCTCTCTGTAGAGATGCAGTTGATGTATTCAACAGCTGCAGTCAAATGGGCTGAGAGAGAGATAAACATAGGGTTAAAAAGAATCAGACAGAAAATACAAACCTATTTAGGCTAGTAGACCATTGAGTTTCTCATTCAGTGCTCCATACTTCTAACCTTGTACCAAACTAAGTTAAGCTTAGTAAATGATACTATTGAGCAATATTTGACAGCATATAACTCCTCAATTAACTTTTGATAATACAGTATTATACAGTTGTTTGATTTCAGAAACTTTCCTACTTTTAAACAAGTTGGATTACCTACCAAGGCTGAAGAGGTCAATCTGCCCTATTATTTATTCAGGAAACAAGATGGATTCATGTCTTTCTAAAGGGTATCAGCATAAAAAAAAACACAAACAGCCTCATCAAGGAATTGTACATGGTGTATTCAATAAGTTTCCAGACGTTTTTGTACAGGCATTTAAAATTGTTGTAGACTCTTGAAAATTCAGTATGTTATTGCTATACATCGTATGAGATGACTGACCAATTTTTATGATTTCAGCTTCAAATGAACACCTACAGCAGCAATTGGAATACACCCTACTAAAGCCTGATTGTCACAGCTGGTGAATTTCAAAAATGCAATTTGGACATGAGGAAGAACGATATGCAATAAAATTCTGTTTTAAACATGAAAAAAATGCAGCCACAGAAACGTATGGAATGCTTCAGACTGCTTTTCGACCATCTTGCATGAATCGAGCATCAGTTTTTGAGTGGCATAAGAGATTCAAGGAGGGCAGGGAGTCTGTGAGGGACGATGAAAGGTGTGGGAGGAGTAAGCAAGTCAATACACCAGAGTTGATTGGCCAAAGGGTTAGGGTTAATATGTTGAGGTTTTAAGGGAGTTCAGGAAGAGATTCTGTCGGAAGAGGCCAGCACTCTGCAAATCAGGTCAGTGGCATTTCCACTAGGACAATGCATCAATCCACAACTCAATCCTTGTCACAGACTATTTGACCAAGATGGGCATGAAGACAGTTCCTTACCTTACCTAAAGTTCAGACCTTGCTCCCTGTGACTTTTGGTTATTCCATAAGCTCAGATGCTGTCATTATGAGACAATTGAGGAGATGAAAGAGGCTGTGACGAAGGTCATTAACATGCTCACACAAGAGGACTTCCATGGGGCCCTCCAGAAGTTGTTGGAATGGTGCAAGTGCATTGCAGCCGGAGGAGATTACTTCGAAGGGGACTAGAGTTTCATGTGTGTACTATCAATAAAAGTGCCCACACGAAAAAAGTCTGGAAACTTATTTAATGTACTTGGTTCACCACATCTATTTCCTATGATGATGCCACTTGCGCCTTCAAATTCAAACCAAGTCAGAAACTTTCTTGATAATGGTATCATGTAACCCAGTATCACTAGTCATATGTTATTTGGAGAGGAAATGAACTCAGTTAAAGCAATCTTACCATCACACAGAGATGACATGAAAGAGAATTACTCAGAATATAATACTTTGATGACCTAAAAAGGATTATGGAATATGAAGATTATACAATTAGGTTAGCTAAAAGGGTTAGTCGTAACGGATAAGGGGAAGTACTCTATAACTTGCAATTAACAGTTATCTTCCTTGAGAAATTATTATGAGTGAAGGTATCGGGGTTGTGACCCCATGATAAAAATACTCTTCCATTTTTTTTTTTAAAGAAAAATTTTCGATTACTATCAGTTAAGCACCAAAGAATCCAATAAAATTTAGGGTGGGGAAATTATTTTGGGGAGACTTACAAGGACACTTCAAATTGTCATGTAAATGTCTCATAAAATGGAAAATCTATCTATGCATGTGTGGTTGACCAGAAAGGGGTAGTACTCACTATGGGATCACTATTCTGATGTAGAGTCACTTATCTAAACTGCTGATACAGTATGATCAGCAATCATTGGAAGATTAAAGTGGCTGTACTCGTGTAACACTTTGTCCACTGAGAGAACTAGTTGGGCATCAGACCAGCTTTGGACCTCTGCTGGTGTAGCACAATCATTGTTTGATTGTATTGCATTCCAGAAAATGTTAAAATCTTATATATATATCCATCAAATTGTGTTAATGTTTAATTAGTTGGTTGGTTGTATTTCATGGCCCATCAACCTTTGTAGGTTATTTGATGCCAAATCCTCTTTATACATACACACATCAGATGATTTGTAAGTGATTAGTTTGTAGGTAACATTATTTTCAAATGAGCCAGAGTTTATTTGCTAGCACAGAGTTAAATGGTTTTAAGTATTGCTATTCGACACTAATAATCCTAGTCAACATTATTCATTCATTCATTTCCACACCGTTAAATGGTTTCAAGTATTGCAATCCAATACAAATAATTCAATTTAATATCAATCATTAATTTGCATGCAGGTAAATGGTTTCTAATATAGTAAATGATGAAATATTTTGATTTGACCCACAGACAGGACCCTTACAAGTACTACTACTCTGGATCAGAGTGGACTTGGAAGTAATGGCAATGAAAGGGTACTTCACATTTCCCATAGTTCCAGGAGTGGAACTTCACCATCAGATGCAGTTTAGTGTCATACCAAGATAGCTTACAGCTAGATTTTTTTATTTTTCTAACATCCACTCTATCATGAGGCATCAGTTCAGTGTATCATCACAATAGAACTAAAAATTTCTAAGAAAAAATAAATAAATATAAAAATATAAAAGAAAAAAAAAAAAGCAGTGTTCACCATAGGTTCTCCACAGCCCAGAAACGTAATAAACTTCAAATTTTTGATAAGCACTTATCAGGGTGTATTTTACTAGACATTTACAAGGCAAATTTATCCCCAACCCTTCTAAGTTACCTAAAATAAATCCCACTTCACATTTTTTTTTTTAAATTGGATTCTTCAGTGCTCAATCGATAGTAATCAAAGGAAGATATTTTCACCAGAGGATTGCAACCCTATACCTTGATCTTATAATGATTAGTGGGGGAGCATGATTGCAGAACCTGCTCTTATTAGAAAGTTATATTTGAATTCTAAATTATCAGAGCTCAAACCCCAATCTTTGTTCCCATTTGGAAATATTGAACTATAACTATGAAGCAGACTTTAATCAACTGGTATATGTCATAAAAACGACTGAACTTAGCTCACACACACACATTATTTACATTTATTATTACAGTGTTAGAGAGTAAGGTTTAGGTACATGTACTCAAAGTCTGAGTCTGGGTAAATATTAGCCAACCAGATAACCTCAATTTTACATACAAGATCCAGTTTTTTTATTTTTTGTTGTTTCTTTTTTTTTTTTAAAGAAAATACCATCAAATACCCCAAGTTAAAAAGTTATCAGAACAAGTCAATTTCATTCACTATACAATGACTTTAAACACACTTCAGGCAGCTGAAATGTACAATCGAATAAATATACAAATAAAACCTACTTCTAATATAAAAATGTTCCAATAAATAGTTATGTGAAATTTAATGAAAAATGCCAATACACTTTTTCCCCCCTTTTCAAATATTGCAGACAGACAAGACAAGCTGGTAAAATTCAATATTATTATTTATTTTTTATCTTCAACTATCCTTATCTCTTCACAACTCATGTATTCTGGATGTTTCATTCTCCAGACAGCATCTTCAGGCAAATAAAACTAACATCAATGGTGGATATGAAGCCACAATAAATAGAAAAGACACATACACATAGGGAAGCGGTCAACAGATGTCGTCATAAAAGAACACTTAATTGAAAAGAATAAATCAAAATAAGTACGTATTTATTCCGACCACTTTACCTCCATCACAAGCAGGGTGTGACACAAGGTCAATTTTTAAACTAAGTAAATGGTTTGAATTCATAGCTTTCCTTCTACTGGTTGCCTTTAACAAGACTAGCAAAAGAATCTAGTCTGCCTTATTATTTACCCATAGTTGAGAAGAGATGGATTCATGCCTTTCCTAAGAGCATTAGTTTGAAGTGAAACAGAAACAATCTTGGAAATGGATAGTTCCCATTCCACTTTTGTCTGATCCATGTCCCACATCAGCTAAATCTTCTTCATTAGTCTTTTGAGATGCTGCTAATTTCTTCTTTTGAACCAAGATCGTAAAGACAACCACAAGGCATGTAGTGATCCAACTCATCTGCCACAAAAAGTCATTATTTTTAAATCAAAGTTGATTTGAATTCTGTAATTTCCTTCTAGAATGGTTGCCTGGCCAAGGTTCGAGAACCCATTCTGCCCTACTATTTATCTATAATTGAGGGGAACAGATGGATTAAAGTCTTTAACAAAAGCATTAGTATGAAGTGAAATGCAAACAGTCCAGATTCTCAATGTAACAGAATATGAAATACTAATTAAGAATTCTTCAATCCTTTCTAAATAAAAGCATCAATATCATTATGGATTATCATAATGGGAACCCAAATGGTTCAAAAGCCATTTACTAAGTTCTTTATACAAAAAGGAACTGTCTCTTCGCAATGCTTGGTTTATATAATTGTCCATTTGTTAAAACAGTGTGTGTGTGTGTGTGTGTGTGTGTGTATATCAGTAGGTTCACAAAAATTTATTACAAATCTTTGTGAACCTACTCATTCTAAAATATTTTTATTCTCTCCGTGAACCTACAAGAGAGAGAGAGAAAAAAAAAAAAAAAAAATTTTATATACATATATATATATACATATATATATACACACACACACACACACAGAGATATAAACACACCTATTTATGCATGTACACACACTAAATATATATATATATATATATATATGGATAGATAGATAGATAGATAGACACATTTCTTATTCAATATTTTTTTAATTCTCTATTATTGTATTTACATTCTTCTCTTTCTGTTTTATCAACTTTTTTTTTTTTAACTTTTTAAAATTATGTTTCTATTTCTCTAGGTTTTCAACATCCCTTCCTTTCTAAATACACATCTCTTCCTTTTTGAACACACTGCTTGTCCTCTGTATATAATATAAAGGCCAATGTATTCAACATATTTTTATGCAACTTTAATAGAGAGAAATTGATAGTTGATGTCTGCATTTGGACCATTGTAAAGCATTAGGACATGTCTTGCTCCTCGGTAATAATTATGTAATCTCTACCACAAGTTTGGGTCTTCTGCCAATATTCTAAGTTTTCAGTGCAGTTGCTTCCTCTGTGAGGTTAAGTCATTCACTGGCATCTATAAATATTCATATCCCTGCACTTATGACCGCTCCAAACTCAACCCTACACCCCATTACTTTCTTCACATACCACTCCTCGCACACTTCTCTCCCAAGCTTTTGCATATCAACCACCCTCACTCATTTCCTCTTCTGGGCGGAAACTGCACAGAATAGGAAGTTAGATTCATCCTATCGTTCATGAAAGCAACCCAGTAATCCAGTTATCATTTGTTTCAGTGTATTGGAGAAGAGGTAGTGGGGATAGGAGTGAAGAAATTGACTGTGTGCCATGCTAGAATTCTAACCATGTTTGTTCAAAGACATTATCTTCTACTACCAAGAAATTAAGTTGTAAAAGGTGGATGACAATATTCATTCTTAATATGCTTCATTTAATATGTTGGATGAAAAGATTTTTTTTAGTAAATTCAAGAGGTGGTAGGGTGTGAAAAACAACAAAAACATGCTTGACTTATAAATAGGAGGTGAGAGCAGAAAACTTCTCACTCCAACCAAGTGAATGACCCAGAGACATGCATCCAGCAGTCCAACACAAATAGCTTTTCAGTTCAAGTTTCTTTAACTCTTGAAAGAAAAATTCAATAAAAAAGGAAAAGAAAAAATAATTCCTTCCTTAGTTGGGTTGAGAATTTTTCAGCACCTTTGGTGTTTTCTTAATGAGTTGGGTTGGGGAATTAGTACATTCGTTCAGAATGATTTTCAGATCAATCTGCAGCTTCTTGTTTAGGTTCAATATTTTCTGAATATTAAACTAAAAGCAAACATTGTTAGGTAAATATAATACTCAATATAATTCCTTCTTTCCTTGTAGAAATGAAAGCAATTATAATGAATTAAACTTATATAACACGTACTATTTTGAAAGTTTATTTATCTATATGGTCAACTGAAAAATTGCAATCCAAGGGTTTTGACATTTCTTGTATGTATATATATATATTTTCTCTTTTGGAAGGACTAAAGAATTCATTAGTATTACATAGTTATTCTGTTACATCAAGAATCAAAATGATTGAATTTAGCATGAATGCTAACTCAAAATTACCATTCACTTGCAGACTGGACTGGAAATTGCTTTATTCTGAGAGTAAATTTTCAAGTGTATTTAAAACGATTAAAATCTCAATTTCATGCGGTATTTTTTCTACTTGGACTATGGTTATTTCTCTCTCACTATATATATATATATATATATATATATATATATATATATATGCGTGCATACATACACATATATACACACACACAAAAAGATTATATATATATATACACACACACATACAAAAAGATTATATATATATATATATATATATATATATATATATATATACATACACACAAAAATTATATATATATATATATACACACACACATCCAAAAAGATTATATATATATATATATATATATATACATACACACACACATACAAAAAGATTATATATATATATATATATACATACACACACATACAAAAAGATTATATATATATATATATACATACATACATACACATACAAAAAGATTATATATATATATATATATATATATATACATACACACACATACAAAAAGATTATATATATATATATATATATATATACATACATACACACACATACAAAAAGATTATATATATATATATACACACACACAAAAAGATTATATACACACACACACACACACATATATATATATATATATATATATATATATATATATACATACATACACGCAATATACATGCTTTTCTCTTTCTTTCTCACTACATACATACACATACAAATATGAGAATTTTAGTAATATATAGATTCCAAAGATAAGCAGAACATATAGGAAAGAAAATGTTGTAAACCTGGCGGGATAGAGTCATAATTTTACAAAGAGAAGAGGAAAAAAGTTAATAAATCACAAAGAAAATTATGTAAATGCAATGAAAGAACATTAAAAAGATATTGAATAAGAAAAATATGTATCATGTTTTCAAACATTAACAATTATATGAACTATGCTGTGCCAAGAGAAAATATCTTTTTACATTAATAACTAATACAAGAATATAATTTTAACATATACTGTAGGCTATGATTATTAATTTTGGACAATTTTTCTTTTTAATTTCATTTACTATTTATTCCAACTTCCAAATAACAATTCTATAATGAGAACTAAACAATAAGCCACTGGTGAGATTCAAACACACATCTTGTATCCTTAGGAGCCTGTTTTTCATGGCAACTGCCTATCAGTGACACTATAAAGAACAGTTATTTAAATCAAACAATATAGCATCTTTATTTTACTAAAAAGCTTGATACATAGCATCTTTGTTTACATACACAAGTTGTATTAGTCAAAATTCACATTTGTTTGTTGTTTTTTTTTAAATACGTTTTTAATCTTACTCCTGTGCTTTTCATCGCAACTCCTCGATCATTCCATGAAGCAGTAAAGATCAAAAATAAAGAATAAGTCTATAGGTGAGTTTTTTTTGACTAACTGCAATCAATTGACCTTCTTGGTTTTATCTTTGTGTTGGCAATATTTTTCCCCCCTTTTTAATCTTACAACTGCTGCTTTTTATCACAACTCCCAGATCATTCCATGATCATTCGTAAATAGTATACATTGAAAATAAATAAAAATCCTGTGAGTTATTTAACTGTCACTGATTGATTTTCATGGCCAAATCAAAAAGGTAGGTTCCAAAAGAAAAGGGATAAGAGTTTGAAGTTTATTTTCTATTTCCAATCAATAATTCATATTAACAATCGGGAAATGACCTGTATTTACCCAACCCCTCATAATAAGTAAAATGTGATACAAGACCATTTTTTAAGCTGGTTTGGTTTAAGTTTTATGGCATATCAACCATTGTAGGTTATATGGATTCACTACATGAACACTAACAAAACATATGGAGAAAAAGCTTGACAGCAACTACACAAGAATGCTGAGCGATATTGAACAAGTTTTGGAGGCAACACCCCACAAAGCAGCAGCAGCTGTACTACCACTTACCACCCATCACGAAAACTATCCAAGTTAGACAAATCAGACATGCGGGACACTGCTGGAGAAGTAAGTCAAACTCATAAGTGATGTATTCCTGTGGATCCCTTCACATGGATGAGCCAAGCCAGGATGACCAGCAAGAACCTAGATACAGCAACTCTGTGCTGATATGGGATGTAGCCCTGAAGACCAGCCGGAAGAAATTCACGATAGAGAAGGGTGGCGAGAAAGGGTCAGGGATATCCGTGCTGATGGCGTGACATGATGATGATGATGAAATGTATGATTCGTAAACATACTTTTGGAGATAACATTTTTAAACAAGAATGAGTTTTGTTTTTGTTTTTTTTTTGTACATATTTAAATGGTTTCAAGTATTACCATATAAAAGTCGCAATTTAACATCTTTCATTTGTTTGCACACAACTCGTAAGTAACTTCATTTTTAAATGAGTTAGAGCTAATTTGTTTGCACACTAGTATTGCTATTGTTTCTACACAGGTTTTGGTTTGGTTTCTTTGTTTAATGGCATATCAACCTTTGTAGGTTATTTAATGCCAAAGCCATTCTCCTAGAAGAACAGTAGTGGTACTATTTAACCCATAGCTGGGAGGATAAGGGGGTTCATACCTTTCCCAAGGGTATTTGCCCGAAAGTGAACGTAATAGCGCGACTGGAGTACTAACTCGTTTACTACAATTCCGCAGTCCATCGCTTTAACCATTGCACCACGAGGACACCCCGTTTCTACACAGTTAAATGGTTTCAATTACTGCTATCTAACACTAATAATTCTATTCAATATTAATCATTTGTTTGAAGAAAGTGAAGTGATTATAAGTATTGTTATTTAACATTAATTATTCTATTAAGCACAATTCATTCATTTGCACACTGTCAAATGGTTCCAAGCATTGTAACACTATACCAATAATTCAATTTGGGCACACAGAGTTTGAATCATAGCTATTTACCAAGAATGGTTCCATTGAACATTACTCATTCATTTGCACACAGTTAAATGATTCCACTAATTGCTATGTATCACTAACAATTTAACATCAGTCATTTGTTTACACACAGTTAAATGATCAAACAGTTCAATTTGACTCATAGATAGGACCTTATCAGATGCTCCCACTTTGGAATAGAGTGGACCTGGGAGCAATGGCAATGAAGGAGTACTTTATATTCCCCAGAGCTCCCTGGAGCCTCACCATCAGATGATGCAGTGTATTCTACAGCTGCAGCCTGAATTCAAGAAGTTTGAATTCAGAATTTTCTTTCTTCTAGATTAGTTGCAAAACCAAGGTGAAAGAGCTCAGTCTACCCTACTATTCCTCTATAGTTGAACTCATATCTTTCCCCAAGAGTATTAGGGTTATGTAAAATGCTAACAGCCTCATCCGGGATTTGAACTCAGGTCACAGAGTTCATTTCCTATGATGATAACCATTACACCATAAGAGCCTCCATAGAATGATATCGGTTTAGCGATAAAATAAAAATCAACTAAAATATTGATGCTATTACAGAGGCAATTTTGATGCTGCTTGTTCTCAGACAGAGAATGGAAAGAAGCAACTCAAATTTTATATTCTGACTTTATTTTGATGTTTTCTAGTTCCAGTGATAGTGAATATTCCAATGGTCATTTAAAGGAAGGGAAGAAATTGTATTGTCTACAATCCATTCACCTCTAAGTAGTCAGTTCATAAAACTGGCAACCTTGAATGCCAAGACTCAAACTAATATAAAACATAATAAAGTTAACTCTTTCTATTTCTTCCACCATGTGACATATCCCAACCAAACAGCGCCTAGATTTCAACAAAACCTTATCTCATCATGGTAGACTTAGATTCTCACACTGGAAGGATGATCTATGACCCTCACTGATCAAAAAACATTACACACTTCTGTACTTAATGGCCTATAATATCATATACTCAAGGTTATTTGGGACATATGCAACCTTTAGTTGTTTTAAGTGCCAGATGCTATAATGTGGGAAAGGTCACAAATATATTACGGTACCCTACCAAGCTAATCTTGGTAAATACCTATAAGGTTGCCAACTATTAAGAGTGCCTGATTTGGAAAGTCAAGATGAAATCATTATAAATGGCAATTTGTTGAAGAGAGATATTACAGTTCAAGTAACAATTCATTACAACGTTGTCTACATATATAACTAACAAGAACTAAATTATGCATATGATTTGTTGGTTCCTTTCTTAATGGCATTAACCGCTGTGGGGTATTTAATGCCAAAGTCATTCTCATTGCATAATAGTAATAGTACTATCAAACTAATCATCAAGTTGCATTAACACTGGCACATCCACGTACAAGAATCCATAAGAGAATAGCATTTGTTAGTTAGTCCTTGCTTTTCCAGCAGTACTCCACGTCTTCTTCGTCTTACTTGTATGGTTTACAAGATGGGAGGCAGTTGGCCATACAACTGCTTCCAAGACTTGTTCAAGACAGCATGCAACATTCTTGTGTAGTTGCTATCTAGCTTTTTCTCGGCATCCATGTTGTGCATCTATATAGTAGTATTGACACAGTCACAGCTCGGAAGAAATCCAGTTTTATTTTATCAGTATATCAGATTTCCATACAATCAATAACCTGTCAAATAACATTCCATGCTTTTGCTAGGCATATGTTGACATCACTTTCAGTAGATGAAATGTTGCTACCAAAGTCAATGAACTGGTCTGCTTATGTCAGAGGCTTGCCACTTAGAATGGTGATGGTTCCTTTTCATGTAAATTATATGAACTCTGTTTTATTTGCATTCACATAGAGGCCAATGCCACCTGCCTCCCACTCTAAGCTATGAAGTGGGGATTCTGCTTGGGCTGGTGCATTTACAAGAAGCACTAGGTCATCTGCATAGTCTGCAGATGTCAGTTTCTACAAGATATAATCTGCTTCTAGCCTTTTGTCATGTGAAACCATTTTCTTTCATTAAATCTATGGACGTTCTAAGAACATAGTCTAGGCAGAGTATAAATAAATATGGTGATAATATATCCCCTTGCAAGAATAATAAAAGCAGGCACCGTTGTCAAGTGATGAACTATGAAATTTTGAACAATTTAGCAAAATTTGTTTGAGATTTTGAATTTGTCTTAAATAGCTTAATTTTAAATGAATCAACTAAAAATAAATAGATAAATAAAACTTTTACACTCCTTTCTAGTTACTAGTGAAGAAACATTTGTGAATATAATTAGTTCCTATCCCTAAAAATATAAATAAAAAAAGTAGAAACACAGATGTTAAACTGAACTGAGGAGACTGTTTGAAACTCATCCAAATGGTAAATGTTTTTTGTCTTTGTTAAGTTTCTTGCTTATATTATCAGTATCTTCATAGTATTTAAAAAAAAAAAAAATTCCACACCTCTCAGCAGTTGTTTAATCCATAATCGAGTGGGTGGTTGTAACAGAGTTCATGCCTTTCCCAAGAGTATTAGTCTAATAGTGAACATAACTCAACTGGAGTTTGAACTTGCTTTTTACAATGTTGCAGTCTAGCAAGTTAGCCAGGGACTTCCCCCCCCCCACCATGTATGATTTTCATGAAAGAAAAAAAAGTTGATAATATACTTATACAGGTTTAAGTAAAGTTAGCAATCATAGTCAAGGACAGCCTGAAGGCTCCCTTTTATTACCTACTACACCGAGGTGTAGGGGAGAGTGCTACTCCTTTCCCTGGATTGCTCCACTTACTCTTGATCCCTACCTTATAATGGTGACTTAAGCAAAGAAGCATTAAGTACCATTTTTTGAGTCTTTGGAATGACTTGACTTGGGATTGAACCCCAGTCTCCTGAGCCATTGCCCAATACTCACACTTTCACTAATTCAACAACTTGGATTACACTTCCTTCATTTTGGGGCTTAGAACATGTCAACTGCATCTTCTGCAAAGAAACAAGAACACCACCAAATCCGTGAGGGGGGGGGAGAGAGAGAGAGAGAGACTAAACTACAGACAATTGTGATACACCCGATCTGAAGGGTAAAGAGCAGTGGTATCCTATGAAAACACTCGGCAGTGGTGTATCAGTAAAAATTTTCTAAGTATGAAAATAAAGAAAGAAAAACTGCAATATTTTATCAGTACTTATAAATTACATTAACTCATTGAAATTTCACTTGATTCTCAGTTAATGATTTTTTCCCCTTATTATATAACACATACTGATCGACATATTCTAAAGGTTTAACAAGTTGTTTTAAAAGTAGTATTTCAGAATTTTCATTAATACTGTCTTATTAGGTTTGGTTTATTTCTTTAACAACATATCAAGTCTTTTTAAGTTATTTAATCTCAAAATTTTATTCATTTGTAAATGCTTGATTATAATAACTAACATCTTTTTAAAATATTTCTTTAATTATAATTTGTCAACCAACAGTTCTATGGTATCAAGTTAGAAATAATTTGCCTAGTTAAATGGTATCAAATATTCCTATTATTATTACTATTATAATAGTAAGTAAGTGACCATAGTCGAAGGCGACCCGAAGGCTCCTTTTTCAATAGCTATTACACCAAAGTGTAGGGGAGGGCGCTATTCCTTTCCCTGGATTGCTCAGCTTTACCCTTGATATGTACCTTGTAATGCTGAGTTTTAAGCAAGTAGGTATCAAGTACCATCTTTAAATTGCCCAGTTGGCTGGGACTGAACAATACACTGACTGCACCTATGCAGAGAGGTAAGACCCCCCCCCCAACGAGTGTCCTGGATATGACACTAAACAGTCTGATGGTGAGGTGCCAGTAATGCTGGGGCCTTGGGGAATACAGAGCACCCCTTCATTGCCACTGCTCCCAGGCCCACTCTGGCCCGGTGCAGTAGCACCTGATAGGGCCCTATCTATGGGTTAAATAGAACTAACGGCATACTTATGCTAAACTGAATATCTTGAAATAGAAATGTTTTTTGACAATTGAACCGTGCTTACATTTGAACTGTGTGCTTGTGCTAAACTGAATTATTTCAAATAGAACTGTTTTTTTGACATTGAAACTGTATTTACACTAAACTAAATTGTTTAACATAGAACTGTTCTGACATGTAACTGTGTGTAAACAAAATCTGTACTTTTACTAAGCTGAATTAGCTGAAGTAGAATTGCTTGACTAAACTGAATAGCTCGAAATAGAAATGATTTTTACAATTAAACTGTACTTACATTTAAACTGCGTGCTTTTGGTAAATTGAATTGTTTTGGTTTGGTTGGTTGGTTGATTGGGTTTAATGGCATATCAACCTCTATAGGTTATTTAATGCCAAAGCCTGTTTACACGTGTGTACAGTTTGTAGACACATAATTTAATCATAGCATAGGAGTAAGTACTTGCAAGTATTTCTATGTGACATTAGTTTATTTAGTGATGATTGTGTTTTTTTTCTTTTTTTTTTATTATTATTTCTCACTACTATTTCTACCAACACAAGCATAATTCTATTCAGCAAAAATTTGCTTTCTGTTGATTACTTTGTTGTGTTTTCAGGATAGTAACCAAGTCTATATTTTCCGGTACAACCCGCTCTCTTTCAAGAACGACAAAACATTATCCATATGACACCAGAAAGCGCTATTTCCACGCAAATACAATGAAGGACTTATTTGAGAACGTCCACATGGATCATGTTTTGTCGTTCTTGAAAGAGACCATGAATTGTTTTAAATTGAACTATTTTTGAGATTGAAACTATACTTCCACTAAACTGAATTGTTATATATAACTGCTTGAATAGTTTGGAATAGAAATGTTTTTGACAATTAAACTGTGTACTCATGCTAAACTGAATTGTTTGAAATAGAACTGATTATTTACATAAAAATGGATTTGGTGTTAAATAATCTACAAAGGTTGATATGCAATAAAACCCAACAAACCAAACCATTTTTAAAGTCTTTGGTATGAACCCCAGTCTCCCGAATCATTAGCGAACACTCTACCAACTAGACCAATGAGCCGGTTAATAATATCTTAATAATAATCATCTGTACATAGTTATATGGTATTGAGTATTCTATATAATAATTTATACCCAATTTTATGACTTGTTTTGGATTATTTAACTTATATGCTTATTAATGCTGAAACTTGATTTTGTAAATGTTTGATTATAATCATAATTTATATTTTCATTATTAGAGTGCAATCCTTCTTTCAATCACAATGTGTTTTTTTGTTTTCACACTGTTATATGGTTTCAAGTATTCTTAATATTAATAATTTGCAAGCAATTATATGGGTTTAAATGATTAATAAATTTGTTTGCATAGTTATATAGAGCCTCACCACCAGATTCAGTTTAGTGTCATACCCAGTGTCAAAACTTTAACAAATTCAGCACGACTCAAGTCAGATGTTAACTTGTAAAAGAGTCCTGCCACCTTCCTATTGTAACACACACACACACACACACACACACACACACAAAAACAATAATGCCAAAAAGAGTGATTCTGTTTTCCTTATACAATAGTGGAACTGGTATTTCTAGTTTCTTAAGAACCAAGTTACAACACCCAATATAACCCCCCCACACACACACACACACTTTTTGGGGGAGGTATGAGAATCTTACCCCACTGCAGAGGATACAGTCAACATATTCTAAACTCTGTCGACAATACTAGCACTCCTAGGGACACAATGGTGTCAGATTAGTGAATTTCAACAGTACATTATATTCAAATAAATTTATAAAGGGGAAAAAAAGGGGTAAAATAAACAAAACTACAGAAAGGCAGAGGAAAAAAGAACTTAAAAAGGCATAGAGAAAGTGCAAATATTTAAACTGTTTGTTATTTGCTGTTTTTATTTAGGGTGGCCTTTGATCATCCTCCTGCTGACAAAAGGTGCTTTTCCCCACCTCTTCTTTTTACAACATTAAACATTTTGGATAAATGATTTTCACCATTTCATGTGATAATTGCAGAACCTGAGAAATTAAAACAAAAATGCCAGATAATAAAGAAAAAATAAAAAAATTAAAAAAAAAGAAACTGGAGGGGGGCTAGTTATACCTTATTTTACAGTGAACAATTAAATTTGGATAGTAACATCTCCATCCTTAAAAAAAACGAAAGCATAAAAAAAAATTTTAAAATTTTCTTGAATCTAAACACAGAAACACAATCAAACACAAACCAACTTTTCAAAACAAAAAGTTTTGTTTTGATTTAGTTTTTATGTCTTTTTTTTTTTTTTTTTTTTTTTTTTTAATGGAGACAGTATGAAGTAAAAAGAGTGTGAAGTGGCATTGAAGAATTAAAAAAAAAGTGTGAAAAAGCATTGGAAGGGGAAAAAAGTGTGAAGAAGCATTGAAAAGACATTAGGGAGGGAGGAATCATTAAAGAAAAAAAAAAAACATTAAGATGTGGTATTGGAAGAGAAAAAAAGGGGCATGAAGAGGCATGGGAAAAGAAAAAAAGAAATGGCATGATGAGGCATTGGAAGAAAAAAGGGACATGAAGAGACAGACAAAAAAAAAGGCTGCATAAAAAGGCAATGAAAAAAGAAAAAAGCATGAGGAGGCATCATAGGAAAAAAAGGGGATTGAAGAGGCATAAGAAGAAAAAAGGGACATGAGACATTAGATGAAAAAAAAGGAGGCATAAAGAGGCAATGGAAGAAAAAAAAAGGGCATGAAGAGGCATTATAGGAAAAAAAAAGGTTTGAAGAGGCATTGGGGTGGAGAAGAGGTGGATGAAGAGGCATTCGAAGAAAAAAAAAGGGTTTGAAGAGGCATTCGAAGGGAAAAAAAAGGGTTTGAAGAGGCATTCAAAGAAAAAAAAGGGTTTGAAGAGGCATTCGAAGGAAAAAAAAGGGTTTGAAGAGGCATTCGAAGAAAAAAAAGGGTTTGAAGAGGCATTCGAAGAAAAAAAAGGGTTTGAAGACGCATTCAAAGAAAAAAAAGGGTTTGAAGAGGCACTGGAAGTAAAAAAGGGTTTGAAGAGGCATTCAAAGAAAAAAAAGGGTTTGAAGAGGCATTCGAAGAAAAAAAAGGGTTTTAAGAGGCATTCGAAGAAAAAAAAGGGTTTGAAGAGGCATTCGAAGAAAAAAAAGGGTTTGAAGAGGCATTCGAAGAAAAAAAAGGGTTTGAAGAGGCATTCGAAGAAAAAAAAGGGTTTGAAGAGGCATTCGAAGAAAAAAAAGGGTTTGAAGAGGCATTCGAAGAAAAAAAAGGGTTTGAAGAGGCATTCGAAGAAAAAAAAGGGTTTGAAGAGGCATTCGAAGAAAAAAAAAAAGGGTTTGAAGAGGCATTCGAAGAAAAAAAAAAAGGGTTTGAAGAGGCATTCGAAGAAAAAAAAAAAGGTTTGAAGAAGCATTGGAAGAAAAAAAGTGTTTGAAGACACATTTGAAGAAGAAAAAGGGTTTGAAGAGGCATTGGAAGCAAAAAAAAAAAAAAAATGTTTGAAGAGGCATTGGAAGAAAAAAAAAAAAAAAAAAAAAAAAGAGCTTGAAGAGGCATTTGAAGAGAAAAGGGTTTGAAGAAGCATTGGAAGAAAAAGGGTTTGAAGAGGCATTGGAAGCAAAAAAAAAAAAAAAAAAAGGTTTGAAGAGGCATTGGAAGAAAAAAAAAAAAAAAGAGCTTGAAGAGGCATTTGAAGAGAAAAGTGTTTGAAGACACATTTGAAGAAAAAAAAGCGTTTAAAGAGGCATTGGAAGCAACAAAACAAAACAAAAAAACAAAAGGCACTTTAAGAGGCATTGGAACCAAAAAAAGGAGCTTGAAGAGGCATCGAAAGAAAGAAAAAATAGAGCATGAAGAAACATCGGAAGAATAAAAATAGTGCATGAAGACACATTGGAAAAAATGGGCTTGAAGGAGAATTGAAAGGAAAAAAAAGGCTTGATGAGTTATTGAAAGAAAAAAAGGGTTTGAAGAGGCATTGGAAGGAAAAAAGGTGGGGGAGGGGCACTGAAAGAAAAAAATTAGGCATGAAGAACCATTGAAAATAAAAGTCGTGGGGGGGGGGGCAAAAGGGATTGCAAAAAAAAAAAGTTGCATTGAAAGAAAAAAATGCAGGACATGAGGTACTGGAAGAAAAAATAGGACATAAAGAGGCATTGGAAGAAAAGGGGAGGAGGTCTTGAAGGAACATTGGAAAAAAAGAAAAAAACTAAAGAGGCATCAGAAGTCCTCCCCCCCATTTTCACATACTTATTTGATTGTACAGCTTAGTTTGGGCCAAATTAAATACAGTAAAGATTAAACTCTGTACACAGTTGTAATGATCATTACACCACAATAAGTAGATGGAATATTCTATCAATGGATAAACAGATGAAGATAAAGTGAAAGACAAAAAAAAAACAAGAGAATTACAAAGAGGTTCTATACCAAAACAGACATTGGTGGGTTAAAATAGAAAGCAGAATCAAATTGTTAGGATTGAAAATGGAACACAACTGGGGGGAAAAAAAAAAAAAAAAAAAAAAAAAAGATAAAAGAAAGGTTTGACAAAAAAAAAAAAGAATTATATCCAATTTGAATAAATAAATATATAGGTTAAACAGTCCTTTTAATATAATTCAAAACTACAAAAAAAAAAAAAATCTTGTCAATTTTTCCCCCATATACTTGTTATCATACTTTCTATATCTTTCATAAGATTAGGTCAATGGATTTAACAGTATTGGCAGCATCACAATAACCAAATATGTGTACTAAATAACCCCAAGGCCTGTCTAGATTTTTTCCTTAATAATTCCCAAGAAAAAGCATTAAAGAGATGAATTGGATTTGGGGTAAGCCACACAAGATTGTTACCTTCCTCTCCTCTGAACATGAATCTTTTAAGAATCTGTTCAATTTCACTGCCTACATAATCAAAATGCTTTACATGCAATTTTCTTTCTCATCCATATCAGTGAATTTCTCCAGCCATGAAGAGATTTATAAACAGCATTTCTTCTTAAGTTTAATAAATAAAGTATAAAATATTTATTTAATTCAATATGAAATACAGAAATAAACTACTTAAATTGTAGTTTTGAATTATATTATATATGCTAGGATTGCATCAATAAAAGTTGACATCAGTTCAGATATAACTAACATTACAAAACTAGGTAACTTCAATGACATTGATTAGAGTCAAAGCTTGACAAGCGATATTAAATTAAATACCGAGATTAATTATGGAGATAATTTATTAAAGGTAATCATATTACTTTTGATAAGGTAGTCTAGAAAAACAGAATCATCATAACAATTATTAAATAGTTGAACCTTAAAATGTTACCAAACTCGCACAGAAACTAATGGTTCAAAAAGGTCAAAGCCAAAGTGTCATCGATACAAATTCTGGGTCATTTAATTTGAATTATTAAAACATAATAATTTTGAAAATGTCATTGTTTTAATTTTGATTTTGCATGTATGAAATTTGTTTGAAAGATCAAGAGTTGAGTCAGGATTAGACCAATTGAAATTTCATGACTTCACCAAAAGGTGTGACACAAGGCTATGATACAAGAAGGGTGTATGATTGGCTAACCAATCAAAGAAAAGAGGGTGGAGCTTTTACCCCCTCCCCAAGATGTGCTAACTGATCAAATGTGGGGCCCAGGGGCTTTTGTTCTTGGGCTTTTATTGGTTGGCCAATCAAAGTCTTGCAGTCAGATTTGGACCCTCATAAAAAGGTGAAACTAAAAGGGGGAGAGCCAGATCAGAGGTTTGGTTCTATCACTAGAAGACCAAAGCCCTTAATGCCAGCTTTGCCACCTAAACTTCTGAACTTGACAATTCAACCAGAATTCCCTTCAAAACTACCTCTAAGATAGAGGAATGATTTGAGGCGAGTTAACCATATCACCAGTCAACCTTCAGCTAAAGAATCCCCAAGTTCAGGAGATTCCAACCTTGAAATTAAAACCCTTTGTTATGGATACATGATTTTAATCATTGCACTATAAATAAAGATTTTGTTTTATTTCCACTTGTTAACAAGAGTTTCTGAGATATTGAAATACTTAACAGCACCCTTTACACAGCCATATTACCATAATTGATAAGAGAGGAATTATTTCTAATAATTTCTCCATTTTAGCAAGATTCAATTGACAAAATGTTTTAATGATATAATTTCAATATAAATGTTGCCATTCACTCAAAAAGGAAGGTATTTAACCATTAAAACATAAAATTTTGAGTTGTTTCTAAACATGTTAAAATTTAAGATCATGTGAATGAGAATTAGTTAAGTTAGTAGATTATAATTTTTCTGAAATACCATGTACATCTCAAATTACACCAATATTTTTTTAAACATACCGTACTTAAACAAAAAAAACTTACAAAATCCACTCCAAGGAAGTGATGTTTATACTTTTGTCACATTAGGTTTTATATATATATATATATATATATATATATATATATATATATATATACACACACAGATTTTATTTTATTTTTCTCTGGTGAGTTTTCCCAATTTGACTCAAGGGAAACTTTTAAACTTTATTTCAATGTTCAGTTCATTTGCTATCATCTGTTGTATGTGACAGCTGAGCTTAGTGAAGCAAAGAGCCTCAAATATATTCAGCTGATGTTTCTTTCACATGGTTACTCCAACATGTTTGATAGACTGAGGCCAGCTATCGGCAGCTAACTATTTATACTTGCTGAACTCAACATACAGAGAGAGGTAGAATTTACATGGCTGTATGTTTAAATGTCTCAGTATGTGAAATTTTGTCATATTTTGTGCATATGTATATACACATCAGTGAGAAAGACTGTGTGTTCATATACACTAGGGGAAGAAGAGGTGTGTGTATGTGACATAGGGAGAAGATATGTAAAAATATGTATTTGTCAGTATGACAGAGTACAAAAGATTTCTTCACTGCAACAGAGGGGGTGTCCCCGTGGTGCAATGGTTAAAGCGATGGATTGCGGAATCGTAGTAAGCAAGTTCATACTCCAGTCGCGCTATTACGGTCACTTTTGGGCAAATACCCTTGGGAAAGGTATGAACCTCCTTACCCTCCCAGCTATGGGTTAAATAGTAACACTACTGTCCTTCCAGGAGAATGACTTTGCCATTAAATAACCTACAAAGGTTTATATGCCATTAAACAAAGAAACCAAACCAAACTACTGCAACAGAGTGTTAGTGCATCTGTGTGAACATGTGTGCACGAATGCAAAAGACTATGCATGTGTGCAAATACAGCCATACAAGAGTGTACAAGTGTGCACTAATGCAAAGGAGTGTTTGTGCATGTATGCAAGTGTGTGTATGTGAGTGTGCATCAGTACAAAAGTGATTGTGTATATGTGTGCGCGCACGTCCATACCAATACAAAGGAGTTTGCATATACATCAATACAAAATAATGTTTGTGCATATGCACACAAGTCTATGTGCACATGAATCATCATGATCATCATACCCCCCCCCAAAAAAAACAATTCTGTAAGTAGTTCTTGCAATACCTGTTTACATTTCTCCCTCACTGGATTAATCCCCCCAGTACTTTTGACTATGAGATCAGCTTTTGTTTACACTATTGCAAATCGTACTCAAAAATGCTTTGCCTGTCAATCTATTCTTAATATCTTGCCCATAATCAATAATTACAAGTGGAGCCATCAATTTTTTACCTCCTCCTCCTACTCCATCAAAAAAAAAAAAAAAAAAAAAAAAAAAATGTGATTTGTTCTTTTATTTCCACTCAGTAAAATGGAAATAAGTATTTGCTTAAGTAAACATCTTGATTTTCTGTCATCAATATCCATTCAGTAAAGTTTATTTTTATTCAATTGTTAAAACATTAAGTATATTCTTCAAAAACAGAAGATTAATTTCTAATGACTCTACTTAGTGTCAATTCAGTTGTATATAAACCTCACAAGTATGTTTTCATTTCAGTTTTGTTTAATCAAGTTATATATAACTATTCATTTAATCAAAAATTCAAAATTATTAAAATAATTTTTCATGTAGAATTGATTAATGAATTATCCTCCTTTATGGAAAGTCTATTTTATTTCCAATCCAGTATTTTCTCATTAGCCTAGTGGGTAGAGCGTTTGCCAATGGTCCGGGAGACCTGGGTTCAATCCCACATCGCGTCATACCAAAGACTTTATAAATGGTACTCGATACCTCCTAGCTTAACACTCAGTTATAAGGTAAGTATCAAGGGTAAAGTGGAGCAATCCAGGGAAAGGAGTAGCACCCTACCCTACACCTTGGTGTAGTAGCTATCAAAATAGGAGCCTTCTGATCGCCCTCAACTACAGTCGACAACTTTACTTACTTATAAATCAATAAAAACATTATTTTTTTAAAATAAAACAAAGGGTAGAATATCAGATGGTCCACAAGTCTGATAAAATGGTACCCAAGAAATAAAAAGTGCAGTCAAGAAAGACATGACAAGGAAGAGAGATGAGAGAAGTTTACTTGGGGGGGGGAAAAGGAAAAAGGAAAAATAAAAAAGAAAAAAAAAAAGAAAGAAAAGAGAGAGAGAGAGAGAGAGAGAGAGAGAGAGAGAGAAAGAGAGAGAGAGAGAGAGTATGTATTTATCCAACCACTCCACCAAAGGCAGGATGTGACAAAAGGTCAATTTTTAAAGTAAAATGTATTTACCCAACCCTTCCATGACCAGCAAGCTTCAACACAAGGTCAATTTTTAAATAGAGCTCAACTGGTTTGGATTCAGAGCTCTTTCTCCTTGATGGGTTACCATGCTAAGGGGAAAAAAAAAAAAAGGCCCAGTCTGCTCTATTTACCTAGGCGCTTATGGTGTAATGAGTATTGTCATAGGAAATGAACACACAAATCCGAGTTCAAATCCTCGACAATGTTGTTTGCTTTTCACATTCAACTATTCTTCCTCTAGCTATGGGCAAAAGTTGGCCAGCTAAGACTCTTTAACCTAATGCCAACCAGCCTGGAAGAAGGAAATCTGAATTCAAACCTGTTAAACTCTGCTTAAGAATTGACCCTGTGTTGCATCCTATTTGAGGCAAAAAGGTGGGGCGAATACATACTATTTATGCACACTAACATATGTATTATTCACGCATACTAATATACATATTATTCACGCATACATATTATACATATTATTCACGCATACTATCATACATATTATTCACGCATACTATCATACATATTATTCACACATACTATCATACATATTATACATATTATTCACGCATACTATCATACATATTATTCACGCATACTATCATACATATTATTCACACATACTATCATACATATTATTCACGCATACTATCATACATATTATTCACGCATACTATCATACATATTATTCACGCATACTATCATACATATTATTCACGCATACTATCATACATATTATTCACGCATACTAACATACATATTATTCACGCATATTAACCTATGTATTATTTACTTATAGTTAGAGGGAGAACAGATGGATTCAGGCCTTTCCTAAGTGCATAAATAAAAAGTGAAACAAGAACAGCTTCATCTAGGATTTGAATTCTGGTCACCGATTCCATTCCTTACACTGCTAAGCATGCCTTTAAACTATGTATAGCTCTGAATATCATGAAATAAATAAGCTATCATGAAATAGTTGGATATTCTAGAATATTTTATCAAGTCTTTCTTAACGCTGTGAGTCAAAAGTGAACAAAACTACAGCAAGGAGTGCAATGTCTTTGAGTAAGATCCTAAAATTTCAAAAACAACTCAAAGATACAGACAGTAGCCAAAAGCACCAATGCCATAACCTCAGTTACTCTTTGAGATTAGAACAAAAACAGCACACTTCAAAAACATGTCAGGAGTAGTAAATAACATTGGTAGCAAATGAAATTTGTCTCCTCCTCCAACCACCACTACCTGTTTGAATGTTGAGCAAGATCGAAAGACAAAAGAGAATAACGAAAGCATACAGATAAGAGAGAGTGGTATACGATAGAGAAAGAGAAACAAGCAGATGTATGAAGTGGATGGAGAGTAAAGAAAACATGAAACAAGTGAGAGTGAAAACAAAAGAAAAACTGATAAGACAGACATAAAGAGAAATCTGATGAGAGAGAAGAAAATCATATAAAAGGAGACTAAAGGAGGGGGAGAGACAAAAGTCTGACGAGAGAGAGAGAGAGAGAGAAAAAAATCTGACAAAGAATTCAAAAAGATACAGAGAAAAATCTACACAAGAGAAAGGGAGACAAAATTCTGACAAAGAATTTGAAGAGAGAGAGAGAGAGAGAGAGAGAGAAATCTGACAAGGAATTCAAAAAGATACAGAGAAAAATCTACACAAGAGAGAGGGAGACAAAATTCTGACAAAGAATTTGGAGAGAGAGAGAGAGAGAGAGAGAGAGAGAGAGAGAGAGAGAGAGAGAGAGAGATCTGACAAGGGATAGTGAGAGAGACGAAGACAAAATTCTGACAAGGAATTCAGAAAAAGAGAAAGCGCAAGCAAAAATCCAACGAGGAATTCTGAGAGAGTAAGATCAAAAAAATCCGACATGGTATTTACAGTAAAAGAAAGAGAGAGAGAGAGCTGACATGGAATTCAGAGAAAGAAAGACAAAAATCTGCCAAGAAAATTGGAGAGAAAGAGAGAGAGAATCTCCCTAGGAATTCAGATGGAAAGAGAGAGAGAGAGAAAGATCTGGCAAGAAATTCAGAAAGAGAGAGAGAAATCCGAGAAGAGAGAGAAAAAAAAATAAATGTGATGAGAGAGAGAGAGAGAGAGAGAGAAATCTGACACGGAATTCATAGGGAGGGAGGGGAGAATCAGAAATTCAATAATGATATACGAGAGAGAATAAGAGACAGACCAATCTGACAAGGAAACATGATAGAGAAAGTGAAAAAGAGAAAACTCTCAAGGATAAAAGAGAAAGCCTAAGAAAAGCGAGAAATACAATGGGAAATTTAAAGAACTAGAGAGTTGGAAGAGAAATGAGCACTGTATACAGAGAGACCATAAGTTTGTTTTGAATAGAGGAAAAAGAGAGAGAGAGAGAGGAGACAAAAACTGGAGAGAACTTAAAAGTACTAAAAACTCAGAAGGAAAAATTGACAGAGTGAGTGAAAAAGAATGAAACCCCCATTGGAAAAACGAAAATCACAGGAGATAGAAAAAGTACAAGAATGAAAAACAGTGTTAAAGAGAGACAGTGAGAAGGATAAGTCTTTCAAGAATTACTTGATGGCATCTACCAATTCCAAAGAGTGTAGAAGAGAATCAATAGATATTAGAGCCACAGGTACAGGAATGGGTGGTGGGGATACTGATTGTGGTTCAAATGGAAGGAGGACTATTCCTGAAGCAAGCAAGTAAGCAGGCAGAGCAACCAAGCAAAAGAATTAGAGTGAGTAGGAAGGAGCAGAGTAGGTAGGTGGGTGGTTGGAAAAGCGGAATGAAAGAAAGAAAAAAGAAAGAAAAAAAACTGTGGTAGAAAATAAATAAAAAATCAATGAATTATTAGCACACTCTAACAAAGCAGAGTCCTAAAAAGTATTGCGTAGTAAGAAAAATGTACCAGTTTCAAAATGGCGTAGACACAGAGCTAGACAAGTTACAAGTTGAAAATGACTAGGAACAAAGTCTGGGCAGAATGGAAGAAAAATGGAAAGAAAGCGCCAAGTACTCACAATCATCTAGCATGGGAAAAAAAACTACATTTGACCATCTATTAATTAAAAAAAAAAAAAAAAAAAAAAAAAAGACGTACAAAAACAACTGTTTCCGCACCTAAAAAAAAAACTTGTGTGCATATAATATACACACACACACACACACAATTTTTATGGCATGTCAACCTGTGTAGGGTTATTTCATGCCCTAAAGTTAGGGAATATTTTTTGTAGTTTCTTACGGGGTTTTTTAGCACATAGTTACATATCAAATATTCCTATCTAATACAAATAATTTGCACACAGGGGTATGGTTTCAAGTATTCCTATCTAATACAAATAATTTGCACACAGGAATAGTTGAAACCATAAAACTAATACTTATAACAATTACAGGGTTTTGAGTCATTTCTTCTATTTGATAATAATTCGTTTTCACAGTTATACGATTTCAGCTAACTAATTATAATCCTAAGTAACTATTCTTAATAGAAATAATTTACAATTACACTGTATTAAGTATTCCTATCAAACAATTTTCAAACATACCTATTTGACCCCTAAATAAGACCTGAACAGGTACTACCACTCCGGGTCAGGATGGACTTGAGAGTAATGGCAATTAAAGGGTACTGCACATACTCCAGAACTGTAGAATCACCACCAGATACAGTTCAGTGTTATACCCAGGAGATGGGGGGGGTCCTTCTGCAAGAGATAAAGTCAGCATATTCTAAGCCCTGACCCATCAGAAGGTATGTCCTCAAAATAAAAAAAATTAAAAAATAAATAAAAAACTTACACACCCTTTGATTTATTATAAATGCAATGTTTAAGAAATATCTAAGTTTTATTATCAAAGTTCAAATATTTTGAGGCATTGCAGTTGTTTAAACCATTGATCATTCTGGCCCTGGCAATGCTAACAACAAGAACAGTGTAAACATCATCACCGTTATTGCAGGTGTTCAAACTGATGACCATTCTGTTTAAGGCACCAACATAATGCAATACCTTTAGCAGAACACAAACAGATGAAATTGCAAACTTCACAAATCATTTCTAGGCACATTATTATTCAATTTCTGCTATCAACTCATTGATTCTAACAAGTTTAATAGTAAGTAAGTTGGCGACCATAGTCGAGGGTGACTCGAAGGCTCCCTTTTCGATAGCTTACTACACCAAGGTGTAGGGGAGGGCGCGACTCCTTTCCCTGGATTGCTCCACTTTACCCTTGATCCGTACCTTATAATGCTAAGCAAGGAGGCATCAAGTACCATTTTTTGAGTCTTTGGTATGACTCGACCTGGGATTGAACCCAGGTCTCCCGGGCCATTGGCGAACACTCTAACCGCTAGGCCAATGTCCGGTTTAATACTATAAGATTAAATGGTTCAATTAAAACTACAATTTCACCAACTGGGCACCTCAGAATCCACATGATACTGGTGAACCCTATATTTACTTAGCAGATATTGTAGAGTGGTATATATCAGTTGAGTGGAAATTGCTTTATTCTCAATTCTTGTGTATTGCTCAAAGGAAAATATTTCTGTAATGTAATGTTTTTGCTGGTTTATACATATATAATGGAACCTCGGTTATCAAATGACTCTCAAGTCAAACAATTCAGAGTTTGATGAATAAATTTGAGTAAAAATTATCTCAACGATTGAACAAATGTTCAGAGTTCAAACACAGATGAGTCAAGCTGATGAAAACGGAATGTGCAAAAATGACTGTCAAGACAAACCAAACACAGCTGAATGGCTAGCCAAGCCTGCCTGAGCAGCATTTCAATTTTTGAAAAAATTGGTAGTCAAACATAATTTTGGAACAAATTATGTTCAACAACCAAGGCTCCAATGTGTATGTGTGTATATATAGATCTATATATATTAACAAACAGGGACAACATAATTAAAATCCCAGTGCTTTTATAAAAGTGTTGTGGACCAGTAAAAGGTCTGGAAGAAAGACACGAACTCGAGATTACATGAAACAAGTATATTGAACGAAAGTATAAATACAGCATAGGTAAAGAGTGTTGAACATCAGTCTGACTGGAAGTGTTAGGCTGGAGTTAACTCAACACCGAGATGAATATACTCCCGGTATTCATAGTAGTAGGAAGAGTTCATTATAGCCCCTAAGGTAGGTACCATAACAAAAAGATGCTAAAAATGGCTCAACAGCTCAATTTTTGTGAAAACAATGGAACCCATGATGTAGTATACTACAGGTGGGTCTTGACAAACAATGCGGAATACATGTATAAAAATATAATCTTATATTTTTATTCTTCAACAGTGACACTTGTGTGGATCAGAGAAGCAATAGGGAGAGAGTTTGCACACACAAAGGAGCTGTCACGAGTCAGAACAGTCAGCAGGAACTGACTTCAACCAATATTCTAGATTTTATATAGTTTTAAAACTCCCACACAAAATACTTGTTTTTCATTGGTCATGGCTTACACCTACACATTGCTTGTTTTCTGGAAATCATTTTGCTGATTTTTATCTATGGTTGGATGTGTGTCAACAAATCCACCAGGTTCATCTCAGTGATTACAATGACTCAATTCTTGTTCTTTACAATGGCCAGAGAATAATCAAAAGTTGGTTGGTACTATTTACCCAAACCCCTCCGCTCGGGCAGGATATGACACAAGGTCAATTTTTAAGCGGAGTTTAACAGGTTTGAATTCAGAGTTTTCCTTCTCCTAGACTAATTGCCTCACCAAGGCTGAAGAACCTAGTCTGTCCTACTATTTACCCATAGCTGGAGGGAGAATAATTGGATTCATACCTTCCCCAGGGGTATTAGTGCTATGTGAAATGCAATCAGTCTCGTCCAGGATTTGAACTCGAGTCGCCGTGTTCATTTCCCTACGATGATAACGACTACACCACGGCACCTCAAAAGTTGGTTGGTTGTGTTTTATAGCATATCAACCAAACCTTGTAGGTTTTTTAAAGTCAGATTTTGTTTATACATATATACATCAAATATAATAGATTGGTAAATTAATAGTTTGAAGATAACATTTTTAATAAACCCAAGCTCATTTGTTTGCACACAGTTAAATGGTTCCAAGCATTGCTATACATTACAATTGTTCACAAATAGTTAAATGGTTTCAAGTGTAGTCAATGATTAAATAGTTCTATTTGACGCATAGATAGGATCCTAACAAGTACTAACACTTTGCGTCATGGTGGACCTGTGAGTAATGAGAATGAAGGGGTACTCCAAATTCCTTAAAACTTCAGGGCTGGAGCATCACCATCAGATGCAGTTCAGTGTAATACCTAAGACTCTAAATGGTTCAAGTATTGCAATCTAACACTAATAATTCTAGTCAACATTATTAATTTGTTTGCACAAAATTAAAATTTTTTCAACCACTTCTACATAATACTAATTCCATTTAACATTAATTATTTGCTTGCACACAGTTAAATGGTTTCAAGTAGAGTATATTATTAAATAGTTCTATTTAACCCATAGATGAGACCATAACAGGTACTAGCAATGAAGGGGTACTACACAATTCCCAAAGTTCCAGGACTGGAGCCTCACCATCAGGTGGTTTAGTGTCATATCAAGGACACTCATTAGAGGGGTTGGAAGAAAAGATTGTAGAGAGTTCTTACACTCTTTGAATATTTATATGTTCCTTTATAAGAAAACAAGAAAATTGAATAAAAAAATGAATGAGATATTTCTTGTCAGCCACATCAAATAAGCTATATATATAAAATTGATGCAACAAGGAAAATAACACCCATTTCACTCTTAGAGTGAAAAAACTGTTTTATTTATTTTGGGTTATTGATAACTTTTAAGGATATATAGCATACATTTTTGAGGAGAATAGAAAGAGAGAAATGGTTCTTTGACTTTTCTTCTCCCCCCCCACCTCCGATTCCATCTTTATCTAAACCTACATTTTAGTGAACTCTATTCAACTACAAACTTTTAAACCTTAGGCAAGTTTTTCGCATCTTAAAAACCTACTGCAGACAACCTTACAAAACAGATAATAATCAAATATCTAATGGTATTATTTTATCCCAACAAATACTACTTACCAAATATACATAAGTCACCCACACACACAACCAGTACCAGCAGAGTACACACAATGGACATCAAAAGACCAGTGAAATGTAAGTAGTTATCAACCTATCACTCACACTTTATTTTACTCCTAAGTAAGAACAAGTCTGTGTTTATTAAATTTTCTGAATCATTAATCTTAGAAAAATACTTGCATACAGGCTGCCAAGGGTGGCTATTAAGATCAATGTTGAGTCACATCCTAGTAATAGAACTTATATAATAATTGCAAATAAAGAGAAGTGATTTAAAATAAGCATTTAATACTTATCTCCCTTTGAAAAATTATAGTGATCAAGCTGATTGCAAATGCAGACACCACACTTCTTTTTGGTTTGGAAATTATTTTTTAAGTTGAAATGTTTTAATATGTTGGTAAAAAAAATCTAACAATTCACCCTTTTTGTTAAATTATGGCAATAGACATACAAAAATTTTATTTTTAAAATGAATCCATCATAAAGTAACTTATTTTTTCACTTTCCAAAGCAGTACATTCAATAGAAAGAATTTGGAATCATCAATAATAATAATAATAATGCTTCCCATAATACCATATTTTTTTAGCCAATATAAATTTTTTATAGACATTTAAGTTTTTCTTTTGCAACTGTTCATAACAAACCCTGTAATGTTCTTAAAGAAATTTTCCGAATTGTTATCTGATGAAGCCCATACAGGATAAAATATCAAATATATAAACAAACAAAATTGTTTTTTATATCTAATTTTTATTAGATAAATCTCGGATGAGATTTTTGTATTTCACTTTATGCTAATGCCCTAGGAAAAGGCATGAATTCCATCTGTTGTTTCCCTCCCCTACATTTATGACTAAATAGAACAGACTGGGTTCTTTAGCCTTGGTGAGGCAACCAGTTTAGAAGGAAAACTAAATCTATTTTAAACCAACTGTACTCTGCTTGAAATGATTTTGTGTCACACCTCCTTGTGGCGGAGGAGCTGAGTTAATACATACTTGAAAGCTTATCATGACAATACTTTTTGAACACACCTTGTCTGCGTGGGTGTGTGTATGTAGATCAACCGATTTCCTGTGCAAAAAAAAATTAGGCTCAAGAAACTAATTTTTGCATTTATTGACAAATCAAGCATTTACACACACATTTTAAAACTTCTTTGAGATTTGCAGATGATAATATTTGACTAGCCATGAAAAATTTGAAGGATCAAAACCCCAAATAATTTATGAAATCTTTCACCTCAGAGATTGTTCAAAACATATCTAACCAATTGAAATCATAGAAAATTTATCAACTTTTTAATCTAATTTTGAGCTGACCTGGATCTTATATAAAAGTGATAATAAAGCACTAGCCAGAAGGCTTTACAGATTTATTCTGTAACCAACTCAAACTTTCGGTTTCATTTCTTTTGAGTTAATAATCTAACATTCTGTTACTTCAAGTATGGATTTAATTTCAACATCACTTATTTTAAATTGAATCAAAACAGTTTGTTTACATAGACATGCTTGTACACATAATCTTTCCTTTGTTGATGAAATTTCTAACTACATCTGCTTACATATCAGTGCATTAACGTACTCTCTTACATAATAACATACACACACAAAATTTATCAACTCAAGTTAAGTAACAAAAACTGCTACATTTCATGAATGAACTTTACTTTCTCTCTTAATTGTTTACATTCTGACAAATATTACTTTTTCTTTCAAACTTTTCACCTAATTCAAAGAAATAAATTCATAAATTTCAAGATCACTGTTTTATTCAATCATATATATATATATATATATATATATATATATATTCTTTAAGGAAAAAAAAAACAAAACACCTGTTCACATTAGGATTATAAATTCATTTCCATCCTGTTATGTGTTTTTGATATAAATCAAAACACAAAAAAAAATTAACAGGACTGTTTAACACTGTTGAATGGTTTTTTTGGTCCTGATGGAATTACTCCCAACTCCGGTTTAACTGGGCCAAATAATACTATATATATATATATATATATATATATATATATATATATATGAGAGAGAGAATAAGTCTATTACTAGACATAGGGTTATTAGCTAAATTTTTATGTAAAGATTTCTCAATATTTGATCTATTTCTTGAAGATTACAATCTATCCTTTTACTTTTTACATTTACAATTTATAAAGGTCTGCTTGGACAACCCTACTTAAAAGCTTGATAGTGCAATACTTTTTGAACACACCTTATATATATATGAAAGGAACAATAAGTCTGTAGTTGGACATGGTTATTAGCTAAACTTTTATATGAACTTTTCACATAATATTTCATCTATTTTCTTTATAGGTTTATTTGTTGTGGATGTAAAAATTATGTTGAAATTAAGACTTACAGAAGAAATGCACTAGTTTCAATAAGAAGGAATTCACTAGATAAAACCTATTCAGTTCAACACAGATTATATTTATAGCAGTAGTAGCATCAGTAGTGGTAGTAGCAAACTAATTAGCATAATACTACTTATAACTCTCCAAAAGCCAATATTCAAGGGTAAAGAATCAATAACAAGGTAAAATAATATTTGTTTGCATATTTAACCAAAAACTTTTATGCATTATTTGTGAAGGTTAAACCTTGGAATTAAGATCCTAATCTTCATACTAAAAATAATGAAAGAAGCTAATAAAAAAATAAAAAAAAAGAAGCAGCTTACTTCAAGAGACAACAAACCAATCTTCATATCTTGTTAGTAGTAAAACAAACAAACAAACGAAAGAAAATAAGAAACATTAATTTCTTTTTCTTTTTATTTTTTTAATTTGAAAACAATAAGCTTTACATTTTCCAGTTTCATTACTGTTCATTTTCCCATCTTCTTGTTTTCTCCCCCAGCCACACCACTTCCAAATGAATAAGTGGACTTTTTTCTTTTTTTTTCTTTCCAAACTACCTCCCCCACCCCCATCTCATTGAAGAACACCCACATTGTTTGCATCCATTGTGGCAAGTGTTTTCTAATTTTAGACTGCAGACAAAAATAACAAGAGCCATTAAATACAATTAAGACATTTTACTTAAAGAAGAGCAAAGGAAAAGAGTCCACAAGTTAAGTTTTTATAAATCTATGTCTTATCTTCCTAATCTGTCAAACCACTGTCTTATATATATATATATATATAAACAGACTTATTAAAAAACACTAAAACTGTAGTGCCAACAGTAGCAAATAGAATAGTGACAAATACCAAAAAAGTAGTAGTAGTAAAAAGGAAGAGTAATATAACTAGTTTCACTTCTTGATCGTCAGGTAAGAGTGCATTGAATGATTTTATTAGTTTTTTGTAATATAATTGCTGTGTGTGTGTGTGTGTGTGTGTGTGTGTGTGTGTGTGTGTGTGTGTGTGTGTGTGTGTGTGTGTATAACCACGTGTGCACATAAGAAAGTGTTGCAAAGTCCTTGTCCAGACCAAGAGGGGAATAACTGAGAACTATGAAGCAGATTCATCCTGAAGCTCAAATGCTTTATAAAAAAAGAAAAAGTTTTTGAGCAGATAATTTTAATACAAAAAGAACAAAAAAAAAGGTCTGAAAAATAGAAATGGTCGGAAATTTTCTGACATCAACCAAATTTGATAGAAGGAAGAAAGAGAAAAAGAAATTTGGTTTCTGTAAAATCTGATGTCACCTCTTCCTACTACCAAACAAACAAAAAGAAAAAAACACACACACACAGAGTCTGATACAAAGAAATGAATGGCAAAGATACCTTTTCACCCAATGAGTCTATTTGTTCAAATTTTAAAAAGGTTATGATTCAGGATCATTGTTTAAAAAGTCTACCTTCTAGCCCTAGGTTAGAAACTTCAGGTGCTGGATTCCCTCATCAAGATAAGATTTTTTTAACAGATAAATGTGGGCTGGAAATTTAAAGCGGGGAGGGGGTCCTGTCCCCTAACCTCCTATCACATTTGATGGTTTGGAGATGGTCACATACAGAATAAAGATGTTATCACAAGACAACTTAAAAGAATGGTCTTCTGATTTTGATATATAAAGCACAAAACAAAATTATATTTTCCCACAACTATAAAAAAAAAAAAAAAAAAAAAAAAATCTTCATAAAATGATACTCACTTTCTATAAGGTACTTGCTGTTCAGAGTGGAAAAAAAAAATAACAGCTTATTTATTTTACTCCAACTACACATAAAAAAAATATAAGCAACTACAGAACTATGAATTTTATACACGTGTTAAATTTAACAATTGTAATGGGATAGAAAAAGAAAACCATTGTCGGTTATGTAATGCCAAATCCTCTTTATACATATATATTAGATATATAGGATTTGGTTTGGTTGGGTTTATGGCATATCAACCATTGTAGGTTATTTAATGCTAAATCCTCTTTATACATATATATTAAATATATAGGATTTGGTTTTGTATGGTTTTATGGCATATCAACCATTGTAGGTTATTTAATGCCAAATCCTCTTTATAAATATATATTAAATATATATGATTTTGTTTGCTTTGCTAGCATATCAACTATTGTAGATTATTTAATGCCAAATCCTCTTCACATATATATATGGTATGATTTGGTTTAGGTGGGTTTTATGCCATATCAACCATTGTAGGTTATTTAATGCCAAACCCTCTTTATACATACATATTGAATATTATTTGTAAATACATTTTGTTGATATTTTTAAATGAGCCTGAGCTCATCTTTGCATACTGTTAAATGGTTTCAAGTATTTCTATCCAATACAAATGATTCTATCAACTATTTGTTCATAAACAGTTAAATGATACCAAGAATGACAATGTATCACTAACAACTCATTTAGACAGTCATTAGTTTATACACAGTTAAATGGTCAAAGAGTTCTATTTCTAACAATTCAATTTAGCCTAAGTTATTGGCTTGCACTTAGTTTAAATGTCAAACAGTTTTATTTGACCCATAGATAGGACTATTAGGTGCTACCACTACAGGCCAAATTGGGTCTGGGAGCAATAGCAATAAAGGGATACTCCACATTCTCCAAAGCTGGATCCTTGCCATCAGATGGTTTAATGTCATATCCGGGACCCTTGTTGTGGGGGGGTCTTACCCTCTCTACAGAGATGGAGTCAATGTTTTCTAAAGCCCCAGCCGACTGGGCTGTTAGGGTGTGTTTTTTTAAGTAACACTGATTGAACTGCTAATATTCTTAAATTACAATTGATAAGTTACTTTGAAAATTGTGAGATGGAGAGAAGGCTGAGCTAAACCTATCTTGTCTGTAGACTACTAGTATTACTTGCTTACAGAAATATAATAGGGTAAAATCCTACCGGTGCACCGTTCAGGTTACTCGTTTTTCTAACGCTGCTTCGGAAATGGGTAATCATTCTCCATTGAATGAATCACCCTTTTTATAACGTGAAATAATTGTCCCCACCACTACCCGAAAAGATTTTTAAATGCCGTGGATTTCATGGTCTAATTAGTTCAAATCACAAAGAAAAAAAAAAAAAAAAAAAAAATTTACCCCACCCCGCGAGGACATGTAGAAAACCAAAAATTTACTCGTTTTTAAAAAGCCCTTTACCGCCGTGAAAGCAAATAGACAAAAAAATTACAAGAATTTGCCTTTCACCACCGATGAAGAAAAAACACCTTCCACACCCAAGTATAAAAAAATACAAAATAAATAAATGGTTACTTGTCTTCTCCAACAATGGGTGATCATTCTACATTATATCAAAATGTGAAAGTTAAATTCCCTTATAAAACGTAAAAAAAATGTGAATAAAAAAAACGAGGTGGCTTCGAGGGTCTAATTAGTTCAAATCAAAAAAAAAAAAAAATTACAATTTTTTTTCTCTCAGTGAACTTGAACAGTTACGTGTGGTATATATATATATATTACATACCATAAAAAAATATAGCATATCTAAGTACTCTTGCAATGACAGTGTTCTATACCATAAGTTGTTGGGTGGGGAGTATATTGAGAGAAAAAAGTTTAAGTAAAAACATTCATATTGATAGTTTTTACTTTAAAAAAAAGTTACTCTGATTAAAGTGTTAATAATATTAAAGCAGAAATCAATGAGTTACTTCGAAACTTAAAGAGCCAAACCGACGTTAAAGTCGTCTCGTTAGTAAATAACTAATATTACTTGATTTCAGAGATGATATAGGCAAGTAAACCGGTGCCATCAAAAATTATAGCATATTTTTGCAATTACATTATGTTCTATAGCCAAGTCGGATTAAACATCAGGATTTTTTTTTTTTTTTTTAATCAAGAGAATCAAATAAAAAAAAAATGATACGGATATTATCTGATTCTGATATCAGACTTCCATATTTACTTTGAAAAATACCACCCTCTCTTCCACCGTGACTAAGGAAGGCGCGAAATAAGAAATTTTTGAAAGCACGTGTGGATTATATTTCTCTCTTCTACAAATCTGCCTAGTTCCACCACCAAAAATTGAAAATCATTCTTATCTTTTTTTTTTTTTTTAATAATTATGGGATTTTATTGACGTATTATAACTTAACATAAAAATGTATTCCTATATCACCAGAATAAAAGTAAAGTTAGCGACCGTAGTTGAGGGCTCCTTTTTCAATAGCTACTACACCGAGGTGTAGGGAAAGGCGCTACTCCTTTTCTTGGATTGCTCTACTTTACCCTTGAAACGTACCTTATAATGCTGAGTGTTAAGCAAGGAGGTATCAAGTACTACTTTTTTTACTCTTGGGTATTACTCGACTTGATATTGAACCCCGGTCTCCCGGGCCATTGACGAATGGGCCGGTATCGAAAATATACTTTAAAGACAATGGCATTTTCCCATTCCTTTGTACGTTAGGTTGTAAACATGAATGATTGTATTTTAATGTATTTCACGAGTGATTTACAATTCACACTCTAAATACTAAGAACTTAATTGTTAGCATTTTTTTTTTTTTTTAAATCCTGAAATATGAAAGAAACTTTATACTTAATGACTTTTTTTGACTAGTTGCATTTTCTGTAGGTGTGTGAGTAGATATTGAAGTTCAGAAATTAGATATTTTTTTGGAAACTAGTAGAATGTTCGCCAATAGTTCGGGAGACCAGGGTTCAATCCCAGGTCGAGTCATACCATAGACTTTTAAAAAATGGTACTTGATACTTCTTTGCTTAACACTCAACATCATAAGAGTAAAGTAGAGAAATCCTGGGAAGGAATAGCGCCCTCCCTTACACCTCGGTGTAGTAGCTATTGAAAAGGGAGCCTTCGGGTCGCCCTCGACTACGATCGCCAACTTTACTTAGTTCTTTAAGTAATGAAAACTTATCAAAATAGTTTTATAAACGTATAAGGTTTGTATTAATTACAAAATCTTGATTTTACTTTAAAAATAAATGAAATAAAATAAAAATACTTTAAAATTTTTTGTGTATATTGACAATTATCAAGCTAAAAATATATTAAAACTAAGAAAATGATAATGGTTACACATAAGCAAAATTAATGAGAAACATTAAACAAATGTATTTTTTCTATAATTACTTTGTTTTTCTATTTAGATTTTTTTTTTTTTTTTCTTTTAATGATAAACCCACAGGGGTTGATATGCCGTTAAACAAAACTCAAACTCTTTTAATGATAAACCACACACACAAAAAAATCAACGCGGAATTAACCCGAATGTGCTTCATTCTACGATAGAAAAAAAAAAGGAATTACCTTCAAACTTTCAGGTTGTTCCTTTGAGCATCTGATAAAAGGTATGGGGAAAGTCCTAGGTTCTGTCTAGATGTTCAAAGTGGCATTCTTAACACACACTTTTGTAGATGAAGAGTCCACATGCAAAAAAAATAAAATGAAATAAAATAAATTAATTTTGATTTTCCACTTTTTAGTCAATTTATTAGTATTTTCATATATCAGTTTCATAAAAACTCAAATTCATAAATTGTGAATAGGAGTGAAAGAAGATCAGAAAGCATGCCCGTGAAACAATACACTTTTTCCTCTCCCAGTTAAGCTTACAAGTACTCACTGGCCTCTTCGACTTTCCTTTATCAACTAAGGTATATTAAGTTGGAGAGGGTGAGAGCTACTGAAGGAAACTCTTTTTATATTGGTGCCAGTTAGACTAGCTCAATAAATGGAAAGGGGGTTGGTCAATGAAGAGTAAAAAAAAAGAGAGACAATCCCTTTCTGCAGTCTGGTCTCAAGCCCGGGTAGAAACAAGTCAATGACCAAGAGAGGTCAAGTCAATTGTCAAACTTTATCAGTGAAAGAAGAGATGAAAATAAAATATAAATAAAAAAAATTCCATCCCTTCTTTTCAAGACAGTGTTAAAAAATTACATTAAAGCAAAAATATTCAGAATTGTTTGTCCCTGTCAAAAGACAGTTTTATTATCCTCAGTAGATAGGTTTATAAAAAATAAATTAAAACTCATAAATAGTAAAATAAAGTGTTTTTGTTTTGTTTCACCATGAAAAAACTATTTTGAAAATATAATTAAAAACTATTACAGTTTTAGTGCAGTTATTCCCATATTATTCTATTATTTAGTTATCAACAGATTATTCAAGTATTTAGAGTTATCAAAGTATAAATCTATTGTTTACAGTTATCTACATATTATTTTATCATTTAAAGTTATCAATATATTATTTTATTATCTCCAGTTATCAACATATTTTATTATCTCCAGTTATCAACATATTTTATTATCTCCAGTTATCAACATATTTTATTATCTCCAGTTATCAACATATTTTATTATCTCCAGTTATCAACATATTATTTTATTGTTTACAGTTATCAACATATTTTATTATCTCCAGTTATCAACATATTATTTTATTGTTTACAGTTATCAACATATTTTATTATTTACAGTTATCAATATATTATTCCATTTACAGTTATTAGCCATAAATAAGTACACCACAAACTTTTTTTTCTAAATGAATTTTTAAAATTTTCTTCTAAACCCAAGAGGCCAGAATTTTATTATTTCCAATAGAAAATTATTTAACCAAAACGGATATATTTAGGTATTATTTATTACCAAACTCTATAGCAGTGAAACAAAAATTCCTGGTACTTTGGGTTTAAAAGAAAATTTACTGGGGTCATTGAATATAGTGAATTTTTTTAAATCAAACCAAAAAAAAATCTTTTCAGATTTTTTTTCCCTCATTAATATAAACCCTACATTATTTGCAGTCAGTTTATAGCAAAAAATATTTTCATCTCATAAAAAAAAATGTTCGTTTTGAGTCAATTTAAAACAGTAGCAAATCAAACAGACTGTATCAGGTTTGAAAAGAGGTCTCTCAGCCAATTTTTAACTACTGAAAAGTGCCAACCATATCAAATCTACAGACGAATGCATAATGCATATGGAGATGCATGTTTTTAATCCAAAAATTCTTTACAAATGGACTAAATTGTTTAAAGAAGGTCAAAATAGTATTCAAAATGAGGGAAGGCCTACAATGGCAAGCACATCTGAAATGGTGGATTCAGTTAATACTCATTTTGGCTTATAGAAGAATTACAATAGGGTATGTTTCTGAACATCTCGGAATTTCTATGGGGCCAGCATACAAAATTGTACATGATGATCTTGCTTTTTCCAATATTAGTTGTCATTGGTTTCACCAGGACAATGCAATGTCTCATAATACAGACAGAACTGAGGAAACCATCAGTCAGCTGCCAAATCCTCTTGGCAGTCTAGGCAGGCTTGCCCTCTCAAAGAATTTCTAAGGGAAACAAAGGTTTTAAATAATGAAGTAAAAGGCACAGTGAGCAAGTGGCTAAAATCCCACTCCAAAGATTTCTATGCAGAAGAAATATAAAAGCTTGTTTTTTGATGAAAAAAAAGAACAGACATTATATTGAAAAATTAAGTAATTGGTTTTTCCCAGGTGAAATGTGAGTCACTATATTGCAAAATTGAACTCGTCTATCGAATAACAATATAAAATATATACATTAAACCACATAAAATAATTAGGCACCTAACAATTTCTTTATAAAAAGTTAAGTTTCTTCTAAATCAAACATAGGATTTTATCATTTTAAGAGGAACATTATACAAAACGGATATCATTAGGTATTATCTATTACCAAATCCTACAGCACAAAAAATTCTGGAATCTTTGGTTTCTTATTTAGATTGATACCAAGATTTTATCATTTTCAATAGAATATTATACAAAACAGATATGATTAGGTATAATTTATTGCCAAACTTTACAGCACAAACTAAGCAAAAATAAAATTGCAACGTTTCTGTAATAAAGAATAAAATTGTTAGTAGTCCATGTCAGAGTGGACTTTAACAGGTACTACCACTCCATGTCAGAGTGGACCTTAATAGGAATTACCCCTCCAAATTAAAGTAAACTTGGAAGTAATAGCAATGAAGAGGTACTCCATGCTTTCCATGCCTCCAGAATAAGAGCCTCACCATCAAATGCAGTTTAGTGTCATACCCAGGACATTACATTCATGGGTGTGGGGGATCTTACCTCTTGGCAGGAGATACAATCTGCATATTCCTATCCTTGCGGACAGGGCAGTCACAAAAACAAATTGGTAAGGAGATCCAACTGCATTATCTTTTTTCTTTGTTTTTTGAATGGCATATCAACCTTAGTTTGTTATTCAATACCAAACCCATCCTAGTAGAAAAACAGCAGTGATACTATTTAACCTATAACTGGAGAGAATAAGAAGGTTCATCTCTTTCCTAAGGGCATTAGTCTGAAAGTGAACGCAATAGCACAACTGGAGCTTGAACTTGCTAACTACGATGTCGCAGTCTAGCAAGTTTGCCACTATGCCACGAAGACTTCCGGTTCCAACTGCATTAGTCCAAACAAATAAAATGAAGATGACCATCTCAGAATTTTCAGTCTAGAGTTTCTTTTTAACGTTAATGTGAGAAAATAGTAAAACGTGAAGATACTCGAGAAAGAATAACACGTGAGTAAATAAAGACTCATTTTCTATTTTTTTTTATGAACCCGAAAGCCAGTTCAAAGTAGTATTCTTTCTTGTATCTTTACCACAAAACGGTTAATGTGCCTCACTAACCTAGCACCACAAATGAAATCCTATGCTTTGCATTATAGACAATCAACCTAATATTTTGATAGCTGAACAATCAAATCATTTTCAAATAGCATTCTACAGAATTGGTAGAGGCTTATACATCCATAGACTTATAGTCTCCAAAGTTTAGAATGCCGACACCTCTACCCTCCACAATTTGATGGATGGATCTAGAAGAAATGCATTTATACTTCTTACAATAGGCACTAATTTTCTATACCCACAAAAGAACTCTTTAACTAATACTTTATCTCCATAACAGAAAATAGTGTGTGCGTGTGTGTGGATAATTAATTGCTCACGACTACCACCCACTAACAGCTAATATTTTGTTAATGTTTTTAGTGGACAGTTTGCCATAGAAAACAGTGATAACCTCACAAACAATTTACTATAATGAAAATCCAGCACAAGTTGATATACAATTATCCAGACAAATCCTTTTATTTAGTGGATCCCCTTTAGGGCAAGATACAATGATCATATGTATCTATTGCGAAAAAATAAATGAAAATAAATGATTCTATGTCTATCGTCATTAAGGCATACATATGGTACAGATTCCTTTGACTCACTCTTGTCGTTCTCGGTAGGTCCTCTGGATGGCACTCAGTGTCTACAAAAAGCTGAATACTAATGTGTCCATGTATAGGAGTCCATAGGAAAACGTTGCTTGGATAGTTTGTAAGATGGGAGGCAAGTGGCAATACAGCTGCTGTTTTATAGAGTGCTGCTTCTAGGACTGGTTAAAAACAACATCTAGCATTCTTGTGTAGTTCCCATCTGGCTTTTTCTCCAAGCGTTTCATAAGAGTCCAAGTGGTGCAGCTATACAGTAGCACTGACACAGGTACAGCCAGGGAGAATATCAGTTTTATTTATCAGAGAGATCAGAAAGTTCTGTTTTATCCAGATCTTAAGAATGACTCATGTAACTTGTAAGTGCTAGATGGGAGATTCCATGAACTTTGAGCAGATCCTACACTTGTGCCAAAATAGGGAAAATGAGAAGAAAAAAAAATTTTTTTTAATTTTTAACAAAACGTGTTCATCTAAGCTGTGATTTATACTTTATGTATGTACACAACACATCACTCAATAAGTCCCAGGTCTAACTAATAAAACAACTTTTAGGCAAAATTCAACTTTATTCATCAACATAGTGTATCACCTTAGGAGACTGATTCCAACACTTCTCTAACAATTCGATGCCTTTTTTGTAGAACAATTTATCTTTGGCCTCAAAATACACCTCAGTTTCCGATATCACTTCTTCAGTGGAGCATTTTTTTGAGGTCTGCAAACAGCCAGTAATCACTAAGGGCCAGATCTGGAGAATAGGGTGGGTGCAGAAGCAATTCGAAGTGCAATTTATGTAGTCTTGCCATTGTTGCAATCAACTTGTAACACGGTGCATTGTCTTGGTAAAAGAGCACTTTTTCTTCATTTGTGCTGTTTTTTCGACTATTTCTTCCTTCAAATGCACCAATAATGCCATATAATATTTAGTATTGATGGTTCTTCCTTTCTCAAGGTAATCAATGAACAAAATATATTGTGCATCCCCCCAAATACAGAGGCTAAAACCTTGCTTGCTCATGTTTGCATCTTTGGTCACTTTGGATGGCTTTCACCTGCTGCTGTCCACTCAGCTGACTGCCAATTTGACTCTGGAGTGAAGTGGTGAATCCATGTTTCATCCATTGTCACATATTTGTGCAAAAACCCCTTTTTGTTGCGTTGAAATAGTTGCAAACAACACTGAGTTGTTGACGAATTGTTTTTAATTGATTGTGAGCAAACACGGCACCCACTTTGAACACATTGACAAATGTTCATGCAAAATGGTGAATACACTGCCTTCTGATATCTCTAACTCCTCTGCTATCTCATGCAACTTCAATTTACAATTAGCCAAAACAAATTTGTGGAGTTTTTTGGTGTTTTGAGACAACTGCCAAATTTGGGCGACCTGAGCCTTCAGCATCATTTGTGTCTGTACAACCATGTTCAAAATCAGCATACAACCTCTTAACCATCGTTTCTGATGGAGCAGAGTCCAAATAACACTTATCAAGCCATTGCTTTGCTTGAACAGTATTTTTTTCCCCCCATCAGAAAGCAATGCTTTATCAACACAGGAAATTCAGATTTTTCCATTATTTTGAAAATTTGCAACAGTAAGTAAAAGTAAAAGTAAAATTGGCAACCTTAGTCAAGGGTGACCTGAAGGCTCCCTTTTCAATAGATACAACACTGAAGTGTAGAGGAGGTCACTACTCCTTTCCCTGGATTGCTCCACTTTACCCTTGATCCTTACCTTATAATACTGAGTGTTAAGCAAGGCAGCATCATTTTGAGTCTTTGTTATGACTCGACTTGAGATTGAACCCCAGTCTCCCAGACCATTGGCGAACATTCTACTCATTAGGCCAATGGCAACAGTAGCTTCATTTAAATAACTAGTTAGTAAATTAAAAATCCAATTGGGCTCCAATTTCAACACGTGCTATTTGAAGGTTAGCACTTTATAAAAATCATATGGGTTTTTTATTAGTGACGCCATATATATGTCAGGCCTAGGACTTAATATGTGATGTGTTGATAGTAGCCCAGTAAAAAGGGCTTATAATTTTTTTATTAGAGCTATGCACTAAAAATATTCTAAGGAATAAAGCAATTTCCAGTCAAATTTGCAAGTGAATGATTATTTTATGATGCCTGCATTAATATTGAATGTCATTTTTAATCATCCCAATGATCGAGGTTAATAGTGTCCTGGAACACCAGAATATTTGACCTAACATTCATGCCTGGTGGTTATATTTGTCTGTCTAACTTGCCTTCTGGGCCCCAGCCCCCAAAAGCTTTACCTGCTTTGCAACATTGGATTCATTATGCAGAATCTGAGGCACCCCATTAGAGGAATGCAAACAGTTAAGTATTTTCTGCACCTGCGACGCAGGATTCGTGCACAGCCTCCACTATAAAATGGCCTTGTGCCACACTGACTTGGTGAGAAGTTGGATAAATACCAGTTTGGGGGACACTCCTACAGAACAGTCAATTAAAAATAGAATTAAAATAAATATATTCAACTGTTAAAAGAGGAAAAAAAACTTTAGCAGATTTTAAAACTTTTTTTAAAAAATTTGTCCAAATCTGAAAAAGGTTTTTTTTTTTTTTTTTTTTTTTTGCTTTTTTACAATGAGTTATGGTATGGAGGCAGCATTGTTTTTCTGGTTGTCTTTTTTTTTTGGGGGGGGTAAACTTGTTGCAGGACATATGCATATATAGATCTCACAGATGTTCAAAAATAAATAACAACAGCGAAGACAAGGAGGACAAAGGTTAAAAAAGCCAATTCTTATTTGACTAGAAATAACAAAGAAAGTGTTTGAGGAAAATTCCTGTTATGTTGAAAGCATAGACTCAACTGTTTTTATAGTTCTTGATGACAGTGAGTTTAGAAAAAAATTAAACTAGTTGATGTTGCAGCAATGTGACCAGGTATTCTGCAGATGGCCCGAGGGTAAGAAGAGTCACTGAGGCAAACTAGTCAATGTCCCAGTGGTTAAATTGGCAGCTAACTCGGGGTTTAGAAGGCATCAGCTTTGAGCAAACTGATGAAGTCATCACCCAAGCAATGTTCACAGCTCATAGACTGGTGTCGTCAGTGTATAAGGCTAGTGGTTCAGTAGGCCAGAGGAATACAGCTTGAGTTTCTAGGCATCACTGCATTGGGCTGATCGAACAGCTATGTTAGGTGGTCACTGCATCAGGCTGACTGGTTTGAAAACTGACAGATCCTCTAAGTCTGATTAGTGAGAAAAATTTTCTTGCGCTGAAAAGGGTAATTTTAAGTAGCTGGACTGTTTAGTCCACCGAGATAGTTAGTCACCTACAATGGGTGTCGCTGATCCTCGGAGCCAGATTAGTGAGAAATACTTTCTTGTCCAGAAAAGGGCAGTTACAAATAGCTGGATAGTCAAGTTCACCGAGTGTCACTAGGAAATTAAAGTGGTGTCATCTAGTTGTCTGAAACTCTGGAAGTCATACCAATGGAAGAAACAGTCAAAGTGGGCTAAGCATTTTAATCCTGTCACCTGCGGCTGGGCCTTCTTGCTGTCATCCTAGACCACTGATTTTTATAGTGAGGCAGGTCACTTCTTCGCAAATTTGGGCAGGAATAAAATAAAGTTGGCGACCGTAGTCAAGGGTGACCTGAAGACTCCTTTTCAATAGCTACTACACCGAGGTGTAGGGGAGGGTACTACTCCGTTCCCTGGATTGCTCCACTTTACTCTTGATCTGTACCTTAAGCAAGGCAAGGCAACATCAAGTACCATTTTCTGAGTCTTTGGTATAACTCGACCTGGAATTGGACCGTCAGTCTCCCAGACCACTGGCAAACACTCTACTCATAAGGCCACTTCATTTTAATTTTCTGTTTATAATGACAAGGTAGGAAATACTACTTGTTATAGGTAGCAATTGGAAAATATCAGCGAAACAACTCACAGAATTAATGGTCTTGGAAATAGCTTTTGGTTTGAGGTGGAAAATTCTGTTCATTGATGATATCAATGAGGGAGATGCTCTTATACAGGAGAATCTCAACTTGAGTAGCTAGTGGCTATAAACTTTGATACAAATTAGTATAAAATAATAATCAGGTTTCATTTAATTTCTTAAGATCAGTACTTTTTGTATCATCAATTGAAAATATTGTTTTTGGCTTTCTTCAATGGCTTGAAAATTTGCTTACTTTCATACAAGTTAAAAAATTTTTTTGTCTATTTTTAGAATTAAAAAATCTTCCTTCTTTAATTGATGTTTCATTGTTTCTTAAAAAAAATAACACTAACACCATAATTTCAAGATTAAAAAGACCAAAAGAAACATTATTCCCTAAATGTTTTAATGGGGTTTTTATTATGCCACCAACAACTATAGATGATAACAAAAAAAAAAATAAATTTAATTTTACAATAAAAACCTTGCTAGCTTAATTGATATATCTTTATTTAAAAAAAAAAAAAAAAAAAAAAAAAGACCAGTTTCAAGACTAAATAGACCAAAATAAATAACATTTACATGGTGTTTTTATATGCTACTAACAACTAGAGATGATAAATTTAAAAGTGGGAAAGAGTCCTCATGGTGTAATGGTTAAAGTGTTAGACTGCAGAATCATAGTGACTTCAAACTCCAGTTGTGGTATTACGTTCACTTTCGGACAAATACCCTTGGGAAAGGTATGAACCCCCTTATCCTTCCAGCTATGGGTTAAATAGTACCACTACTGTTCTTCTAGAAGGATGGATTTGGCATTCAATAACCCAAGAAAGTATATATGCCATTAAACAACAAACAAATTTTAAAAAGAGAAAAAAAATGAAAGATTTTGATTTTGGGACAGTTCCGAGACTGTGGTGAAAAAGTTAGTCTGTTGCCATGTTTCAACTATTCCGAAAAATAAGCATTACTATTATCAAGGACTTCTATTACAACAGTAACCAAACAGGTTAATGGGTTATAAAAAGCACTCTTCATTTCACAGGTTTCATGATCATCAGGCGATGAGCAAAGTTTTTCATTTGAGTGAATACAAATACAAAATAATTTCAAAATAAAAAGCTTTCCTTGTTGCCTGATGATCATGAAACCACCAATTGTGATTGACCTGTTGGTGTTTATAGATTCAGCTTACTGTTCCTTTTTAAATTTGATTTTCCAATCATTTTATAGCGTGTGTGTGTGTGTGTGTGTGTGTACTATTGAAATTTTTGTATATATACGTAACCATAATCAAGTAAAAATGACAAGATAAATTTTTGTGATGTCTGCATTAGAAGTGAACAATTTTTGAATCATCCAAATTCTCACTATAACAAATAACTATGAAATATTAGCAAGAATCTTTCACTCATTCCTAAATAGAAGCACAGATATCATCATGGATCACTATTACAATGGGAACTCAGTAAGTATATAGGTTATCTAGTACACCAGAAAATGTACATTTGTGTATCTTATTAATAAATTTATGAGCAATTTAGATTAAGCCTGGATTCATTTCTACCCTCTTACACAATTGTAACCCAAAACAATGTGTCACATTACTTAACATGACAACCAAACAATATTATAGGTTAATAGACTCATATAAACAGCCCAGTCAGTTGAAGTTGGAGAATACACTGACTGTATCTCTGCAATGGGGTAAGGCACCCCCACACCAATGAGCATTCTGGATATGACACTAAAACATCTGATGGTGAAGCTTGAGCTTAGGAGAATATGGAGACCCCCTTCATTACCATTACTCCCAGGTCCACTCTGGCTTGAAGTGGTGGCACCTGATTGGGTCCTATCTATGGGTCAAACAGAACTGTTTGACATTGAAACTGTGAGCAAATAAATGACGTGTGTTAAATAGAACTGTTTTATCATTTAACTGTCTGTAAACAAATGACAGATGTTTAACTGAATTGTTATTGATAAATAGCAATCCTTGGAACTATCTAACTTAGTTGACATGTTTACAAATCATATATATCAAATATATATGTATAACCTGGATTTGGCATTAAATAACCTACAATGGTTTGGTTTTATGGCATATCAACCAAACTTTATATATAAGGAAAGATTGTTTTAATTAATTGAGGAACAACTACAATTGATAGCAATCATTCTCACTTTTATTTGTTAATGGTCAGCATATTCAGAGCCCAACTTTTAAAATGAATATATATATCATTATCACGTCGTGCTGGTAGCATGGATATCCCTGACCCTCTCTCGCCACTTTTCCCTATCGTTCATCGCCTCAGGCAGGTCTTCTGGACTACATCCTGTATCCTCACATAGTTGCTGAATGAATGTTTGTGCTGGTCGTCCTGCTTTTGCACGGCCATGTGTGGGGGGTCCATAAGAGTACATCACTTATGAGTTCGTCCCTGCTTCTCCAGCAGTGTCCTGCATGTCTGGTTCGTCTAACTTGAATAGTTTTCGTGATAGGAGGCAGGTGGCCGTATAGTTGGTGTTTTGTGGGGGTGTTGCCACCAGAACAAGAATGCTGCAGGGAATCTTGTATATATATATATATATATATATATATATATATATATATATATATATATATACACACACACACACACTGTTACCAACAAAACAGCTGTGTGGCCAACAAAGTCTTCATCAGCTGATGACTTTGGGATCAGGCATGGTTTCAGCACCAATGCATCATTACGAATAACCCAGAACATGTCAGTGGTATCTTAAAACATAAACTTTTTCAGTTTTTTTATCCCATGACATGACAGACCATGAACAAAAAGAATGAAATCCTCATGTGAAGCCAGTAAACAACATCTCAATAATGAATTGTTGATTCAGTGATGTTAATTTAAATTCTATGACAAGATTGGAAAGATGTTCACTTTACTTCCACATAATTACATATTTACTTATTTTGAATTATCTTTCATTACCTATATAATATCATATCATATTACATATGTAATTATCTGTCATTACATATTGATATTTAATATCAATAATCCTGATAAAATGAAATTATGATATATACATGAATGTCTAAGTTTGATTTGGTTTCTTTGTTTAATAGCATAACAACCTTCATGAGGCGAGTAACGATACCGGAATACTTAACACTTGTACCCGGTTATGGCTAACAGAATCAGAACAGGCAACCCCCATGGATTCAATAAAGGACGTAGTTCGAAGTTCCGTGAAGGTTCCCGAGTTCGAAAGATACCTGAAGAAGGCCGGAGAACACATCGGCCAAAACATTGTGGAAATAACAATAAAGATGAAGACAATAGTCTGAAAACCCTTACCGATAAAAATCACCAAGCTTAGTCTCAGAAATTTAGACAACTAACCTTCATGAGTTATCTAATGCTATAGCCATCCTTGCCGAATAACAGCAGTGATACTATTTAATCCATAATTGAAGGTTAATACCTTTCCCAAGAGCATTAGTCTAAAAGTGAGTGCAATAGGGTGACTGAAGATCAAACTCTCTGGTTGTTTAAGAAAATAATCAAGAATAATAAAAGTAAAGCAACCACAAAATAAGTGTGACGTGAAAAGCAGTTTTTATCTGACACAAGGACTTTTTTTTTTATAGTGGGGGTTTAGAGGAGAGGAAAGTCGGTATGAGTTGAGATTCCTGCCCAGCTAGACTATGCTGGTCATAGGCTCACTAGGTGCAATGTGAGCCAGGTGACTCTGCTGGACTTAGAATCACTAAATACAATGCGAGTCTGGGCACATATGCCTGCTCATAGCTTGAACCAGACTTGAAGGTCCCATGTTGGGCTTTGATTGTCATTGATCATTTGTCCAGCAAGAGCTGGGGACCAGAAGCCATGAAAAGTGTGACATGAAAAAGGATGGGGGTGGGGAATGATTAGCATCAGTAATATCTGTAGCTAACAGATGACTTCTTAGTTATAAGATATTTTACTTAGTTAACTATGTAATGTTAATTACAATGCTTCACTTCTTTCCAAATAGAAGCATCAATATAATCATGGACCACTGCTCCAACAGAAGGCCAATGGGTCCAAGGATTGTCTGATAGTAGATAAAAAAAAAATAAAATACATGAACAACAGAATAATTTTTCTTTTTAATCTTTCTTTGCAAGTTTCAACCTCAGGAGAATATAATAACTAAAATATGTTTTTAAAAACAATTGTTTTGAAAAATAAAATTGATAAACGAAAAATATGCAACAACAAAGAATAAACCCAAAAATCTCATTCCTTTCTTATATATATATATATATATATATATATATATATATATATGTGTGTGTGTGTGTGTGTGTGTGTGAGTGTCTTGGTTCGGCAACCTATCTAGGAGAAGGAAAATTCATTAATCTAATCAAGCAAATTTGTAAACTTTTGAAAAGGAAAAACCTAGATTGTACATGTAATTGGCCCAGTGGGTAGATTGTTCACCAATGGTCCAGGAGACCTGGGTTCAATATCAAGTCACATCATACCAAAGACTTTGAAAATGGTACTTAATACTTCCTTGCTTAACACTCAGCAATATAAGGTACGTATCAAGGGTAAAGTGGAGCAATTCAGGGAAAGGAGTAGCTCTCTCCATTACACCTCGGTGTAGTAGCTATTGAAAAGGGAGCCTTCAGGTCACCCTTGATTATGGTCGCCAACTTACTTTACTTACATGTAATATGCTCTAAACCACAAACAGCTGATCAACCTACTAATAACAAGAACCAACACTAGTTACTGTCCACATCAAAGATTTGGGCCAAGATTAGATGACCCTTGGCACTAGAAACAAGTACTAACTAATAACCATATGAAAGTAAGTTGATTAAGACATGCCAAGAGTCAGCTAATATCAAAGTTGCATCAAAGTAAATCAACTATTCAGACAGACAGACAGACAGACAGAGCTCAACTGATCTCCATCATAAACAAGAATGAGCAGTGAACGTGAAACATCTCAAAGAACTTCAATAGACTTCTGAAGAGCCAGACACTCCAAGAACTGACAGAGTAGCCACATCAATGTTTCCAATTCCTCATCTCTAATATGAAAACAGCTGCTGGCAAATGACCTTTGAAACAGGGTCAAGGATCTCAAACAGTTGTAATGGGACAAAACAAGAGTAGCCATTTAATAAAAAGAAATTAAGATGACCATTAGAAGAGATCATGTCAATGAAAATACTTCTACAAAATATCAAGGATAGGAGGGAGGGGCATAAACTATATCTTACTAATGATATCTTAATAGTTAGTAGTAGTAGATTTATATAAAGTACCATTTCTCAAGAATCTCAATGATAGAGTCCTCACTGGACAAAGCACTTGAAAACCTATTTAATCATTGCAATAGGATATAAAATATGTTCAAGAAAATGATTGATTCTAATGACGTCAACCTATCTAGGGTATTTTATGCTTAGAGGTTAGGGAATTCTATTCATTGTTCACATTTACATTTTTTTTGTGTAGTTGTCTCTTAAGAGTCAACAATCCTGTGATCAATTCATAAATTTGGCATAAAGTCTACAGGCTTGGGGGATGGTGAAAGACTCGGGCCAGCAGTCCTTTTTAACAGGTAAAGGTTTTAATAATATATTTAAGTATTTGAATGCCTAAGAAAACTTTCTTCAAAGATTGGATTATCTCCAACTATTGTTTTCAGGGCTACAAAGAACTTAAAGTAGTTTAAATACAAGTTGTCAGAAAGAAGATTGTATCCTTTGTGAAAGACAAAGCAGTGAAAATTTCAGCCAATAACTATATGTCAGGTTAAAAAATTACCAATAGAACTTCACATATAGCTAAATTAAGAATATTGGACTTTTGTACAAACAGAATATATATATATATATATATATATAAAATCAGGTATGACAGAAAGCATTAGAGACATTAGTTTAAGATATCAATGATGCATGGTCTAAATTAACTGATTTCCCAGGATACAGACCTTCCAAGACTCAAAATAATACAGGAATATTACTAAAGAGCAGTCAGTAGCATGTCTGGCCGTGAAGCCAAAAATCATCCAAAATTCAAGTGAGTTTGATTTTCTAATTCCATTACAAAGACCCCATGTTTCACTGAAAAGCTTCCCTTTCTACAGCCATATCAGTCAATCTACTCACATGCTAAAAATGTGTAATGTTACAAATATCATTACGAAAAATATAACAAGTAACACAATTCCAGAAGTTATTTAATGAGATAACTTTCAATATCTCCCAATTATTTTTATATACTGTAAACTTATTGATTGATTTTTAATGGCATGTTGACCTGCCTAGTGTTATTTTATGTCTAAGAGGTTAGAGAAGTACATTCAAGCATTCCAATCTAACATCAATAATTTGCAAACAATTATATGGTTTCAAGTAACTAATAAGAAAAATTATAATCTTTTGTAAACTATTATAGCTTCAAGTAACTATTAATACAAATAACTTGCTGACATTTAAACGATTTGAAGTATTCCAATCTAATATTAATAATTCTATTTGATAATAATCATTTGTTTACACAAAGTTATAAAGTTTCAAGCATTCCTATTGAATATGAATCATTTTCAAATACCAATCAAGAGTACTCCAGAACTGGAGCCTCACCATCAGATACAGTTTAGTCTCATAACTAGGGAACCATTTTTGGGAGTGGGAAAGGGTCCCTACATCTCTGCAAGGGATACAGCATGTTCTAAGCCTTGTCAACTGGGCATATCTTCTTATTGAAAACAATAGTTCCCTTCTTTATCAGTAGTTTCAATTACCCATAGTCAAATCTTTGATAAAAAGAAAAAATTTTTTTTTCTTTTAATTTAAATTTAAATCCTAACTTATTCAAAAATGGTTTGGTTTGGTTTCTTTGTTTCATAGCATAACAACCTTCATGAGGCGAGTAACGATACCGGAATACTTAACACTTGTACCTGGTTATGGCTAACGGAATCAGAACAGGCAACCCCATGGATTCAATAAAGGACGTAGTTTGAAGTTCCGTGAAGGTTCCCGAGTTCGAAAGATATCTGTTTAATGGCATATTAACCTTTGTAGGTTATTTAATGCCAAAGCCATTCTCTTAGAAGAACAGCAGTGGTACTATTTAACCCATAGCTGGGAGGATAAGGGGGTTCATACCTTTCCCAGGGGTATTTGCCCAAAAGTGAACGTAATAGCGCGATTGGAATACAAACTCGCTTACTACAATTCCACAGTCCATCGCTTTAACCATTACACCACGAGGACACCCCATTCAAAAATGGTTGCAAAGCACTAATATCCTGATCCTGGCAATTTGGATCTATCGAAGATAAACCCTAAAACTGGTTTTTCTTAGATTTAAAAAAAAATAATTCCCCCCCCCTTTACTTAAGATATTTGAATGTTATATGCTGAGAGTTATAATTTGCTTCTTTAGTTTTTGGCCTAATGAGTAAAATGTTTGCCAATGGTCCAGGAGACCAGGGTTCAATCCCAGGTCAAGTCATACCAAAGACACAAAAAATAGTACTTAATGCCATCTTGCTTAACACTCAGCCTTATAAGGTAAGGATCAGTGTAATAGCTATTGAAAAGAGAACCTTCAGATCTCCCTTGACTAAGGTCCCCAACTTTACTTTAAGTTTTAAGAAACCAGCAGTACCATTTCCATTATTGCATAAGGGAAACAAAAGTATCAGTTCTGCCCTTATTTGCCAATAAAAAGATGATAGGACTCTCTCAAATTTAACATCTGACTAGATTCTTGTGTTGTATTTGTAACGGTTACCTTTGCAAGAAATTATGACACAGAGATTGCTAAAATCTACAGTCAGAATAAATCTATTAGTCACGTAACTAATAGCAACATACAGTAATAAGTTAATATCTTATAGTACTTTAGTATATAGGTACAGGAAAAAAAAGATAGTAAATATAGTGTTTGGTACTATCGACCATTTCAGGTATCTGCTGATCTTGGAATGTATCTACCACAGATAAAGCATAGTGTTCTCTTTTTTTCATAAATAAATAAGACCAATTTGATGAAGTTTTGAAGGAATTATCATATTATCAAATCAAATATTATGCACTTTCATTAACATCCCAAGTAATTCTGTTTTATTTCATAATAACAAAAAAACAAGAATTTTGATAACTATAATAAACAGTTGGCCTTAATAAATACTTGGTAAAGACCAATTTAATTTCTAAAAGAAAATAATTTTTTATTATAGAACGACTACTACTGGGCCATTGGACTAATTAGTAGAGTGTTCTCCATTTGTCCTGGACACTAGGGTTCAATCCCAGGTAGAGTCATACCAAAGACTCAAAAAATGGTACTTGATGCCACCTTGCTTAACACTCAGCATTATAAGGTAAGGATCAAGGGTAAAGTGGAACAATCCAAGGAAAGGAGGAGTAGTGACCTCCCCTACACCTCAAGTTGGGAGCTTTTGGGTTGCCCTCGACTATGATCACCAACTTTACTACGACTACTACTACTACTCCTCTTCTTCTGAGTAATTAAAACTGCTTTCTTTAACAGCATTGTTAGATACTTCTTGTATTTTTGATTAGGAAATAACAGATATTAGATTTTATACTACAAAATGGCACTACTTGATTTGAACAATGCCCTAGAAGATATAAGTACTGGTTAGCTGTATACAGTTTAACTGGTAGTCCCGAGTTCAATCTCTTGAACAGGCAGTGAAATTCAAATACTTTAGTGGAACAAACAAGGAAAAATGATTTAACTAAGGATTAAAAACAAAATAACTTGAAAAGCAGAAGAACAACAATCTACTTCCAGGGATTGAATAAAAGGTTCCGTCTGAATTTAGTAACAATAAAAAATATGAGGACACTAGTTGGAATAAATCAGTGTATTATAATAATAATTATATTTCTCCTTTCAAAAATTAAACAGGTCTTCCTTCAGTGTTTCTTGTATTTTGAATTTAACAAAATGAGTTATCTAATGGTTAATAAGTTTCTTTAATACTTGAAACAAACAAAAAAAAAAATTAGAATTTATTCACCTTAGCAGTAGGGCTGAGAACTTTCCAACAGCCCCTTGAACATGCATATATAACCCATACACACACACAAGATATAAATGTGATCTTAGAATAAGTCACCACAGTAAAAAACTAGAAAATCTAACTATTGCTAATTATCTATTTATCACTATTACCACAGAATCTTTGCAATGAAAAAAAAAAAAAAAATGATATTTTTTTTAATTTGCATAAGACCTAAATGTTTACGGCCAAACTTGTTTTAACTAGAATTTACCAAAATTTCATGCGTTGGCACACCCTACTTTTTCCATGAGTAAGCAACCAAGGAGGAAGATTTGAAAAAGAATGCTCTGAAAAGAAATAAGAGGAAAGAGAAAGAGAAAAAAGAGAGAAAGAAACAAGGAGAAACAAAGAAGGAGGAGAAATAATGGGAAAACAGAGAGAAAATAGAAACAGAGGAAGAGAAAGGAAAAGAGAAGAGAAACTGAGGAAAAGAAAAGGAAAAGAAAGAAGTAAGAGGAAAAGAAGAGGAAAAAGAAAAGAGGAAGAGAAGAGAGAAAAAGAGAGGGAAAGAGGAAAAGAGGAGAAAAGAAAGGAGAAAAGAGTAGAAAGAGGAGAAGAGAGGAGAGGAGAAAGAGGAAAAAAGAGAAGAAAGAGAAGATGGAGGAGATGAAAGAAGAGGAGATGGAGGAGAAGAAAGGAGAAACAGGATAAGATAAACAGTAAAGAGATGGAAAAGAAAAACAAATGAATAGGAAAAGTGGAGAAGAAGAGCAAAAGAGAAAGAAAGGAACAAGAAAGGAGAAACAGAAAGGAGGGGGGAAAGAAAGGAGAGGGGGAAAAGAAAGGAGAAACGGAAGGAGAGGGGGAAAGAAAGGAGAAACGGAAGGAGAGGGGGAAAGAAAGGAGAAACGGAAGGAGAGGGGGAAAGAAAGGAGAAACGGAAGGAGAGGGGGAAAGAAAAGAGAAACGGAAGGAGAGGGGGAAAGAAAAGAGAAACGGAGGGAGAGGGGGAAAGAAAAGAGAAACGGAAGGAAGAGGGGGAAAGAGAGGGGGAAAGAAAGGAGAGAGGGGGAAAAGAAAGGAGAGAGGGGGAAAAGAAAGGAGAAGGGGGAAAAGAAAGGAGAAGGGGAAAAGAAAGGAGAAGGGGAAAAGAAAGGAGAGGGGGAAAAGAAAGGAGAAGGGGAAAAGAAAGGAGAAGGGGAAAAGAAAGGAGAAGGGGGAAAAGAAAGGAGAAGGGGGAAAAGAAAGGAGAAGGGGGAAAAGAAAGGAGAAACTGAAGGAGAGGCGAAAAGAAAGGAGAAACTGAAGGAGAGGCGAAAAGAAAGGAGAAACTGAAGGAGAGGCGAAAAGAAAGGAGAAACTGAAGGAGAGGCGAAAAGAAAGGAGAAACTGAAGGAGAGGCGAAAAGAAAGGAGAAACTGAAGGAGAGGCGAAAAGAAAGGAGAAACTGAAGGAGAGGCGAAAAGAAAGGAGAAACTGAAGGAGAGGCGAAAAGAAAGGAGAAACTGAAGGAGAGGCGGGAAAGAAACAGCAAACAGAGGGAGAGGAGGGAAAGAAACTGGAAACAGAGGGAGAGGAGGGAAAGAAACAGCAAACAGAGGGAGAGGAGGGAAAGAAACAGCAAACAGAGGGAGAGGAGGGAAAGAAAGGAGGAGGAGGTAAAGGAGGTAAAGAAAAGAGAAACAGCGGGAGAGGAGGACAAGAAAAACAAAACAAAAAGAGAGCAAAGAAAACAAAAGAGAAACAAAGAAAGAGAAGTAGGAAGAGGATAAAAAGAGAAATAGGTGAAGAGGAGGAAAAAAAGATAAAAGGAAGAAAAGAGAATAGAAGATAATAGAGAAGGAAGAAAAAAAGAGAATTAGATATTTTCTTCACCATAAATAGTTTTTCCTAGCGATACCAATGGTACTTGGAAGTCATTAGTGAGATGACTAATGGCGAGAGAAGTCCACAAAGCAGTAATCAGAACAGTAAAGCTAATCAGAATTGCCGAAAGAAAAAAAAAAAAAATAGAAAAAGCAAAAAGAAATAAAGAGATGAGTTCTCTGATTGAAAGATGCTATCTTTCCAATGCATCACTTCAAAACAAGCATTTAAAGTAACTTACTCTTCAATGGAGATTGAAGAAAAAACAAAAACAATTCACAAAAAAAAAAAAAAAAAAAAAAAAAAATTAAAAAAAAGAATCAAATAAAAAAAATAAAATAACACTTCCTAGCTACAATGATAATTACTTACCTAGCAGACAACAAAGTTTAAAAAAGAAAAAAAAAAGTACAAAAGCTTAAAATCAAATTGGGAACTAACAAACAACTAAACCTCCAGAGGCTTAGAATAATAGAAAAGTGATTTTTCAAACATGTGTGTATCTTACTTTTAAACTTACAAACTAAATAAATATGGTATCCTTGTAAAAACTGATACACAGGCAAAAGTATATAAATATACACATACAGACACAAATAGGTTTGGAAGTGCACACAATGCTACACACGAACACGCAAACTCACACATACACAAATAATACCATATACAATAGTTTTGCAAGAAAGTTATAATTGGGTTAAAAAAAAAAAAAAAAAATAAAAAAAAAAAAAAAAAAAAAAGCACTATTGAATCCAAGCAAATTTGTAATATTACGCACTTAGCAAGAGAAAGAAAAACAAGAAATTCAACAGACAGTGTCTATTTTCATGTCGTCTCCACAATACTTAATTTCAAACTATTCAACTAGTTTCTTAGAATTTACCATTTCTGCCACAATGAACTGGAAAGAAAGAAAGAGATGGGACTGGAAAAAGAATATAAGACAAAGCAAGTAAAATTTCTCAAAACTTTATATTTTTTTTAAATAGATAACTTAGACAGGAGAAATAACTTTCTACGATGAGCAACACTGTTTTACATTTAAAATCCAAGTAAGAATAATTGGACCTAAATTAGGTTTCCTTTGTGCACATGTTAAAACAAGGAACAGCAACTTGTATACAAAAGACAAGTTGATTTATATATCTCAAATTGTTTTCATAACAGAGTAATGAGAAATTTCCATTCTTATGCGAATACAGATACCATACTCTGATCCAGAAGTTAAAAAAAAAAAAAAAAGAGAGACATTTTGATACAGACTAAGCTAGTTATATAAAGACCTAAACCTGAAAGGGAGTTTTTTGGGGTTTCTTTTAGGTGGGTTGGCACACTGATATTAATATGGGTCAGATAATCTATTTATATATTGGCAAAATGTGGAGCAGACTATAACAATGTCACTTGAGTAGTTAGTGAGAAGAATGGCTACATATTCGTGATATATCAACATAAATCATAGAGAAACAAAAATCATTTGGTTTGGTTAATTCAATGGCATACCAATTCCTCATGGGTTATTTAATGCAGAAATTCTATTTCTTTGCCAATGTTTAATTACAATCAGTATTTATATTTTCAACATTTCACTGTAATCATTTTTTAATAGCAATATTTTATTTGACAATAATAATTTGCACAAAGTTTTATAGTTTCAAGCATTCAAATTTAATACTTATAATTTATGCACAATTATAGATGTATCTTAGCCCGTTGGCCAAGTGGGTAGTGTTAACCAATGGTCCGAGAGACTGGGTTCAATCTCAGGTCGAGACTCCAAAGACTCAAAAAAAAAAAAAAAGGTACTTGATGCCTCCTTGCTTAACACTCAGCATTAAAAAGTATATATCAAGGGTAAAGTGGAGCAATCCAGGGAAAGGAGTAGCAACCTCCCCTACACCTCTGTATAGTGGCTATTGAAAAAGGAGCCTATGGGTGACCCTCAACTACCAGCACCAACTTTACTTTATTTATGTATAAAGTATTCCTATCTAATAATTGTCAGTTACATAGTTTCAAGTATTTTTATCTAGCACAATTGATTAGCAGGTAATTATACGGTTTCAAGTAACTAATAATAATCCTTAGTAAACAATTATAGCTTCAAGTAACTATTCTTAATAGAAATAATTTGCACAGTTATATGGTAACAAGTATTCCTATCTAATACTAATAATGTTCAAACTGATTTATTTGATCCATAGATGGGACTCCAAGCCAGAGATCCCTAATATTCCATTGAATTTTTACAAAATTAAAAATCATTGAATTTTTGGGTTGTTTTTTTTTTTTTTTTTTGAAAGTTACAATTGCATTTTTTTAACTTTTTGCCTATAACTCTCCACTTTGATCAAAAATGTTACTGTCAAATTCACGAGCAGCATATGCTTATTTAAAAATTTCATTAATCATCTTTAGGACTTAATAACAATTTTGTCATCACAAAGCATAACAACCAAACTAAACTACAATAAATTTGATGTCAGGATAATTCTTTTTTGGGGGGGATATATATATTCATTCATTTACTGCATTTATACATTATTTTATGGGGGTGTAACAGTTATCATGGAAAGTGGACTTGGCTGCCCGAGTTCAAACCCTGAATGAGACTGTGTGCCATTTCACAAGGCACTAATAACTCTGGGAAAGGTATGAATTCAATTGTTCTCCCTCCAGTTAAGGGTTAATAGTAGGGCAGACTGAACTCTTTAATCTTGGTATGGCAACCAGTCAAGAAGGAAAGCTTGAATTCAAACTGAACCTGGAGAGGGATGGGCTTCGCCAGGCCATTCCTGCTCAAAACATTATACCCAAGTAGTGTCCCCACAGCCAAACCAGGTTATGGAGGAAGTTAAGTAATGCAATTTATTGAAAAGTGAATTTCTCAGATGAGTAAAAACAAAGTTGGTAACTGTAGTCAATAGTGACCTGAAGGCTACTACACCAAAGTGTAGTGGAGGGTGCTACTCCTTTCCCAGGATTGCCCCACTTTACCCTTGATCCATACCTTATAATGCTGAATGTTAAGCAAGGAGGCATCAAGTACCATTTTTTTGAGTCTTTGGCATGACTCAACCTGGGATTGAACCCAGGTCTCCTGGGCCTTTGGCTTAATTGGTTTCAAGTATTGTTATATAAGTCAAAATTTAACATCAGTCATTTGACTGCACACAGTTTGTTCTATTTAACCCATAGATAAGACACAATCAGGTGCTACCACTTTGGGGTCAGAGTGGACCTGGGAGCAATGGTAATGAAGGGATACTCCACATTCCCCAGATCTCCAAAGTTGAAGCCTCACCGTCAGATAGTTTAATATCATATCCAGGACACCGGGGGGAGGGTCTTATTCCTCTGCAGACATGCTGCGGTGTATACTACAGCTCCAGCCAACTGGGCTAAGGATAAGCCCAAGGCAGAGGAGAAAAATTGTATATAAAAATGTTTTGAGATTAAATAATTTTCAGCTCATGAAAAAATAAATCAATAAATGAATAAAATATGTAATTTTTTTGTTGTAGGTTCAAAGAGAGAATAAGAATATTTTAAAATGAGTAGGTCCACGAAGAGATATGTATTCTTAGTATTTATTTATTTTGTTCTTACATACATATGTTTCCAGCTTGATGCTTTCATCAGAGAACATGTATGGCATAAGGCCTTGTTAAGGGGGTATTCAATGAGACTTGAACTCAAGTTTGAATGGTTTTCAGTTGGTTATGGGTTTTTTTTATGAGGGTCGCTAAAAAAACCCATAACCAACTTAAAACCATTCAAACTGCAAACACAAGTGAGTTCAAGTCTCATTGAATACCCTCTTAACAAGGCCTTATGCCATACATGTTCTCTGACGAAAGCATCAAGCTGGAAATATACACATATGTAAGAACAAAATAAATAGATGAATGAATCCTAAAAATACAAATCTCTTCATGGACCTACCCATTTTAATATATATATATATATATATATATATATATACACACACACACTTCTGAGGAAGAATATGGAAGAGGCGTGTTCTATTTTTACATGTACCTGTTTAATTAATCTTAATCACCATCTTACCCCACCTCACCTTTGCTAATGACTAATAACTTTTTTCATTGTCAACAATGTTTAAAAGGAATAAAAAATTTTGAGATTAGATAATTTTCAGTTCATAAAAAAAGCAAAAATTTCAAAAAAAAACAAAAAAAACAAAAAAAAAAAACCATTACTAGTTGTATGAGTTACTATTCTGTATCATTCAGATTTTAGCATCTTTTTTAAAGCACGATATTTACTTTTTTGGGTTGATGAATGTTACATGGAGAGATGATACCATATCCCTAATTTTGAAAATAGATATTTTTTTCTAGTATGTCATTACTTTAACAAACCCTATTCATACCACAAAAAAAAAAAAAAAAAAAAAATCATTCATTTTCATCACTTTGTCTATATACCTGTGATGCCTATACATTTGTTTTCCAAATTTTGATGACACTTAAGTCCACTCATTAGTGATGTTCATATAACAAATATTACTCATTCTGAGATTATATATTTACCTAACTCCCCCATCAGGAGCAGATCCCTATTAGATATTCTCCGCAAAAAAAAAAAAAAAAAACAAGTTCCCATCGGATCCCTAATATAAAATTAAAAAAAAAAAAAAAAAAAAAAACTTTCTATAAGGCTAAAAACAGAGACTATCCTACTATTCTACCAATAGATGAGAGGAAAAAGAAGACATAGAATCATACCTTTCCAAAGAGCATTAGCACAAAATGAAACGCAAAAAACATCTTATCAAGGACTTGAACTTGGTATGCTAAGTCCTTAATCTCTAACTAACCATTACGCCATACATACTTCCTTAAAACAAATAATAGATTATGTTACTTGGGGAAGGTCTTTGTTTCAGGGAGCTTTGGAGTTTTTTTTATAGAGATAGTAATGTTTATCAGTAGACAGAGAGAATCATAAAACATTCCCTCTTTGAATACAGTAAACCAACAAATTGTTTATGTGGTCATAGCAAGGTCCACAGAATTGAATATTAGGCTAAATAATATTTCAAGACAATGAGTCCAGAAAGTATCCAGTCAATCAGGATATCTCAAGAACAAGTCACCAGACCGATGTAGCTAGTCAACCAATCCGAAGCTATCTTACTGCACACACATGTGAATATTGTCTTAATCAGTCAGCAGTGATTTGAGTTTGTATATTGTTTGACCATCTTAGTCACTGATCCTGTATCAACTATCTGCAACCCCTGCCATGACTTGCGATCAAGGCATCAGATCACTCAAGTCAAGCAGTTCCCTCTAGATTACCAAAGTCCAACAGTGACAAACCTATTCAGTAGATGAATAGATGGTCAATTAGGAACACAAGTCAAGTCGCTGTAAACAACCTGAAGACCGAGTACGAGACCAAGCAAAGTCAATAATAACAAGAGAAAAAGACAAGTTAAGCAGTGATGAACCTGTTCAGTACTGGACGACTAGTTACCCTAAGTAAACTGAGGCCTGAGTGCCAGATAAAGCAAAGTTGAGTAAATAACTTCTACCCTCATCTGGAGACTGTTCAACTCTCAAATTAGTGATTTATCACTTGAGACAACAAGATTGATACTCGTTACTCGTACCCTGGATTATATCAATTTACTTCTCTCCTGTGTGTTTACAGTTCTAATATAGTACTTAGTATAGAACCTTCTATTTTTCAGTCATTAGTGTATTGTACTTACCACTGAGCCAAACAACCCTAATTGATGAAAATATTGAATAGTATTTGTTAACTATGAAAACTCATCATCTGAAATAAACACTATGCTACCTGCTCTAATTTTACTAACCTACTTTTGATTTTCCTGTTGGCCCTATTGATTTTTATTTTCTTTTGATTTTGTACTAAATGTACCATGCCTTATTTTTAGACCCTTTTTATACTTAAAGAAAGACATTTTATACCGTGGAAAGCTAGAAAAAAAGAGGAGACAAAAGTCAACATAGGTAATTATCATTTAGTAGTATTTTTTTTTCTCTTTTCTCTAAAAATATCTTTGTATAAGTCTTGAAAGAAAGTAATGTTTTTTCTTTCTTTCTTTCTTGCAGAGATTTGAGAAATTCATTGAAAATTAGTCATTCATTAGAGATTTGATCCCGATAATTTTGTGTCACATAATACTGATATTTTAAGTTATCAATAATATTATACAAATCAGATTTGGATTCAAATATCTTCGTGATTTTACAACTCTTATTTTTTTTAAATAATGTACGAAGAATCTCTGAAGGTGATCAACTGATAAAGCAAGATTTGAGAAAAAAAAGATAAGTTAAAACTTTAAATTCAAAGCTCAGCAAGAGTAAAAAATCAGATTATATATATAAGATATATATAGATATATGATATATATATATGATATATATATCAACACAATAAACAGACCCAAAGTTTTTGTCATGAATGAACTAAAAGCATTACAAACAAAATTTACAAGCTAGCTAACCAGTTTCGTCCTCACTCAGAGATAAATCAAGGAAATATCATGTAGAATAATAATAGGGAAATATCTATGATGGAAAAAAAAATATATGGATACTATACTGATATGATATTAAGTACAAGCAGATATTCCATCTGTTTACAGAGAGACGGTCTGCCAGACAAAATATGGATAGTCTCCAATACTTTCAAATGAAATGAAGAGTGCGACTTACTCAATACCAAGAAAAAGTCCACTCTAGCCCAGAGTGCTAACACCTGATAGGGTCCTATCTAAGGGTCAAATAGAACTGTTTGACATTTAAACTGAGTGCAAACAAATGACTCAGACTAAATTGAATTCTTTGAAATAAAAATGTTTGATCATTTAACTGTGTGTAAACAAATGACTGATGTTTAATTGAATTGTTAGTGATACATAGAAATACTTGGAACCATTTAAATTTGACTTATGCTAATTGAATTGTGGACCTGAGAGAGAGGGCAATGAAGGGGTACTCCACTTTCCCCAAACGCTTCAGCATTACTGGAGCCTCATCATTAGATTATTTAGTGTTATATCCAGGACACTCATTGGGAGAGTCTTACCCTTCTGTAGAGATGCAGTCAATGTCTTCTACAGTCCCAGTCGACTGGGATGACACAACTGCAATATACAATAACTACAAACTACAATCTCTGTATATCAAGCAAGAACAAAACCTTTTTTTTAATTTTCTTATCTCAAACATGTCTTACCTCCATTTTTGTTTTACTTCTCACTTTTTTCCGGTTAGTACAAGTTATGGTACTCTAAAACGATTACATTCACACAAGGCCTATCCTCTTTGCCTGTACTATAGTTCCGACAACAGTTCTTTCACAAAATGTTTTTTTAATAATTCTTCCTCAAGATAACAAATGAAAGAAATCTACTACTCACATTATATCTTTGGTGTTAATTTTCACACCTGTAGAAGCAATAAGAAAAACTCTGAAAAGCACTATTATAATTAGCAGATCTACAATTCATTTCCCCAATGACACCAACTATAAAGAATGAAGCTGCCTTCATCCCCTCAAGAAGAATCCTCACTATCTGAGAGTTTCTTCAAGTCTTTCCATCACAAAATGAAACTTCAAATTCACCCTGTAAAATAATGACTTTCTCACCACCAGTGAACCTAGTACCTAACTGTGTGACTGACAGCAAGGAGTCGATCAGAGAAACTCTCTTGAGTACAAGAAACAGTTACACAGGAGATTTAGGGGATTTTTAAAAAGGGTCAGTCAGTTAGTAACCAGCAGAGCACAAGGCTAGGCCACCTTCAGGTGGGCGAGCTGCATCATTGTCACCTTTGTATAAGCACTGGACCTTGCTGTCCAGTTTAAGCTATAATCAGGCATACATGCCTGGACCCAGATTTGGGTCTCTATCCAGCAAGGCTCATCATACCCACATTGCACAGTGGGCCAATGGCTAGCATAATCCAGCATGACTCGAGCCTCGGTTTGTACCCAATCTTCCCCTCCCCTAAATCCCCACAATAATCAACCTTCGGGTCATTGAACTTGTCTGGTAGGAGGCAGAGACAAATATCAGCAGAGGACAAATATCAGTGCCCCCAATGCTTTATGGAACAATAGGCTCTTTCCTTTATCAACTCAAGAATAATACGTCACATCTACCTGTTTTTTGAGACCAGCCCAGAGGGATGTTTAAACACCAATAGTAAAGTGAGGGTTTTTTGGGTTTTTTTCCTGTGACCACAGAGCTGAATTTTTACTTTTCTCTGAACTCATTGTCATCACTTCATCTTTGTCTCCAACTTTCTTTGAGGCACTGCAATAAACAACATTGACAAAATCAATGAAGTCATTTTCATTTTCTTCAGTCATGACAAATCATCACTATTTCACTGATAATAAATTTAAACGAATGGTGATGGAAGGAATGAAAAAACAAATGACCTAACTAAATTACCGTATAGTTATTGACTCAATAAAAAGAAAAACCAAACAAAAAATAAAAGAAAACCTCTGACAACATGAACAAATATCTTTGTTCATCATTTAAAACTCAGAGTAATCATTGATGGCAATTGCAGAAAAATGCTGTGAGCTGTATTGAACTAGTCCTAGAGGCAACACCCCTCAAAGCAGCAGCTGTACAGCGACCTACAACCCATTATCTAAGTTAGAAGAACCAGACATATGGGACACTGCTGGAGAAGTAAGGACCAACTCATAAGCAATATACTCCTGTGGACCCCTTCACATGGATGAGCAAAGGTAGGGCGATCAGCTACAACCTATATACAACAGCTCTGTGCCGATACAGGAGGTAGCCTGGAAGACCTTCCGGGAGTAATGGACGATAGGGACAGGTGGCAAGAAAGGGTCAGGGAGATTCATGCCAGCAGTGCAACATGATGGAACTCCCTTGCAATGGTTGATTAGCCTAGTTTATTAACTAGTACACCACATGTCCTATTCAAAATAGAACTATTAATAATCTTTAGTAAACAATTATAACTTCATTGTTCTTAGTAAGTAACTATACTTAATGCAAATAATTTACATGCTTCGTTCAGTCTTGAAGAACAGCAGTGATACTGTTTAACACATAGCTGAAGGGATAAGAAGGATATTAGTCTGAAAAGAAACATCCTAACTTGACTCAAGTTTGAACTAGCTAACTACAAGTTTGAGCTTTGTTTAATGGCATATCAACATCTGAAGGTCATTTAATGCCAAAAAAGGTTAGATTAGTTTTGTCTTCTATATGAGTTTTACATTTCGGGGTATGGGGTCTTTATGATAGTATTTGATTACATTTGGTTAGATTTTAATGTAAAGGTTTTTTGTTGTTTTATTATTATTATTATTATTATTATTATTAGAAAAGTCAAAATGTCTTCTGGTCAAGTGTTTTTGAAAAGATCATTTAGGTTGCTTGTCTGGTAATATTTTGGGCAAGTTTGTCTGAAAATGTCACAGTTTAAGAAAATGTGTTTGACTGAGGCGTATTTTGCACATTGAGCATATTAGGATGTCTTTCCTTTTTAGGAGGTGTGAGGGAGTGATGTGGGTGTGGCTAATGCAAAGTCTGGAAAGTATTAGTTCTTTTCTGTTTCTTCTGTAACCTGAAGGTTCTCCACAAGGATCTTTTGCCTGCTTTGATGGCACGTTGAGTTCTTTATTTAGATTTATTTAGATTTTCTAATGAGGGGTTTGTTTTAAGTTTCCTGAGGGTTACTCAACATTCTTTTATGCTTTTGCACTCCTCTATGAACCCTGGTTTGTTGTGTTAGGGATATTATGGTTTTAGCAATAGTTTTGTTGACTATGGTAATGAAGGTGTATGATGGGTTCTTCTTGATTGGTATTTGTTGCTAAGATTAGTGTGGTATGGCGTAAGTTTGGGAGTATTGTCAATTTGCTTTTTTTAAATTCTATTGTGGGGTTTAAGAATTCTTTGGGGTTCTGAGTTTTCTATTATAGTGTTTTCCATTATTATTGGGTAGTGGTCACTGCTGTGGATGGGTCTTTGTATATCCTCCAGTTATATTCTATGAAGATTGGTGGGTCACTAAGGATTAGGTCTATGGGAGAGAATGTACCTGAGAATGGGTCAGAGTGAGTCAGAGATTTCTGATTGTGAAGGCATAAATTATTGCTATTGATGACTTTTTTCAAGGGTGTAACTTTTTTTGTATGTTGTTTTCCTGCCCCAAGTTGTGGCTATTAAAGTATCCCATCAAGATAAATGGTTAAGGGAGTCGTTTTTCATTTATGGGGTCATGAGGTGGGACATATAGTGAGCAAATGGTGACAGTTTTGTGTAAGGTTGCTGAGACAGCGATTGCTTGTAAACGGGAGTTGAGGTTGACTTTATTTTGGGGGACATTTTTCCGAATTAGGATTGATACTCCAACCAAAGCTCTTGGTCCAGTTTCGTGTATGTAGTCAAAGTGTTCATAGTTCTACATATTTGGTTTAACTGCTTTTTTTGAAGATCTCTTGGAAGTAAAATGTATGATGGGTTCTTCTTGATTGGTATTCGTTTCTAGGATTAGTGTGGTATGGCATAAGTTTGGTAGGATTGCCAGTTTGCTTTTTTAAAATTCTATCGTGGGGTTTAGGAATTCTTTGGTGGTAGGATTTAGTTCAGCTATAAATAGAAGCAGCTCATTGTAATTTGCCTTGTCGCCATAGCAGTTCCACTGGATTATTTTTAGTCTTTGTTGTGTGATTGAAGCTTATTTTCTTTTGGATCCACAGTTTGTTTATATGGTTGAATTAAGTGATTTCCATGGTTTCTAAACTTTTTGACCTGATTTTATTGGAGCTTTTTGAATATTTAGGATTTTTCTATTTTAAGGGGCTTTCCTGGATCTCTTTTTACATTAATTTGAATCTATTTTCTGTTTCTATCAGAGAGATTCTTGATCTATTTTTGCTAGATTCTCTCTTCCAGGGAGGTCTTTTAGAGTTAGCAGTGGGTTTTCATTGTTATCAAATTGCCTTTTTTTTGGGGGGGGGGCAATATTTGGTAGTAATAGTATGGATGCTAGGGGATTGTGGTCTTTGCTGTTAGGTTTGTTTTTTTTTGGGGGGGGAACAAGTATTTAGTACTAATAGTATGGATGCTTGGGGATTGTGGTTGTTACTGTTAGGTTTGTTATTGTTTTTTTTGGGGGGGGGGCTTCAGTTTCCTTAATCTGGGATTGGGGATTTTTCTTTAGATCTGGAGTGGGGAGGGGGCTTCGTTGGTCAAGCTCTTAACTTTTTTTTTTTATACTATTGCTTTAAGTACTTTTATTAGGGTTATCTCTTTGACAAGTTCAAGGAGTAATAGAGTAGATTTTTTTATTCACAATTATGAAAGTATTTCTGTTCTAGTAGAAGGTCTGAATAAGTTTTCTTTGTGACTTCCACCAGCAGAGTTGTTTGCTAGTTTCTTAATGGATTTAGGGTTGATCAGGGAGTAGAGTGTCTTTTCAGTAATGAAAGGGGACTTCTTGGTGATAGGAGCATCTTATGTTGACTCCAGTATTTGGAATTCAGGAAAGAGGGTCTAATCTGAGTCATTATCCGAGTCAGTTTCTGCTTATGGGTGTTTTAGAGTTTTAAAGGTTATTTGTGATGGTTTTGTTTTTGTTTTTCTATCCATGGGGATTTTTAATTAATTCACTGACTGTACTCTCCACTCTACCCCCATGGGACCCTATAAAAAGAAATGCCAAGGGAGAAACCCATTGACTTTGGCAAATCAGGGTTACACTCAGTATACTGGCACTGAGAAAATAACAATTTAGGATCAGTAGGTTTTCATTCTCAAGATGACTAGTCACCTAGTGATGGAAAGGGAAAGTCTTTCTTCAGTATGATTGACCTTATAGCCACAGCTTTCAGATTCAGAATTAAAAAAAAAAAAATTAAAAAAAGAAAGAAAATACAAGACTCAGAAAGAGAGCTGGACATGGCTAGCAGATTGACTGACCAGGCTTCTTCAACCCCCCATCTAAGCCCAGTAAGGACTAAAATGAAGTGTTACAAGTTATGTGACCAGGTCAGAAATACTCAGCCAAGAAGATCTCATCCTAAAGCATCAAAGGTTGCCAACCATAGCTAACAGGTGTTCTCACAAGAGGGGAGGGATCTTACTACCTCTACAGAGGGGCAGTCAGCATATTCTATTGCCCTAGCTGATAGGGCATCATTTATTTTAAATCAGCAGTCCAATACTTTAGCCATTACATCATGAGGACTCCTCAGGCAGTTATACAGACTCAAGTACTCCTATCCAATACCAATAATTTTCCAACAGATCTATTCAACCCATACTAATAGGTACTACCACTCTGGGTCAAAGAGGACCAGGGAGTAATGGCAATGAAGTGGTACTCTATCATATTTACCCAACCCCTCCGCTTGGGCAGGATATGACAAGATTAATTTTTAAGCGGAGTTTAACAGGTTTGAATTCAGAGTATTCCTTCTAGACTAGTTGCCTCACCAAGGCTGAGGAACCCAGTCTGTCCTACTATTTACCCATAGCTGGAGGGAGAATAATTGGATTCATACCTTTCCCAAGGATATTAGTACAATGTGAAATGCAATCAGTCACGTCCAGGATTTTGAACTCGTGTCGCCGTGTCCATTTCCTACAACAATAACCATTACATCACGGTACTCTATACTTTCCAGAACTGTAGCGTCACTGCAGTTTTGTGTCAAACCCAGGACACATTCCTTTTTGAGGAGATTGAGGTTTTACCCCTTTGTTGGGTATAGTCAATATATTCTCGGCCCTACCAACAGAGCAAAGAAAATAGTGAAGCAAAATGGTAAATATATATATATATATATATATATATATATTTGGAGGAGCTTGAGGTGTAATGGTTATCAACATAGGAAATGGACACAGCAACACAAGTTCAAATCCCAGACAAGGTTGATTGTATTTCACATCACACTAATACCCATGGGAAAGGTATGAATCATATCATTCTCCCTCAAGTGATGAGTAAATAGTAAGGCAGACTGGGTCCTTTAACCTTGGTTAGGCAACCAGTCTAGGAGAAAGAAAACTGAATTCAAACTTGCTAAACTCCACTTAAAAACTGACCTTGTGTCATATCCTACCCATGTAGAGCAGTATATATATCAGGGGCGGAGACGGGACTAGTGCTACTCGTGCCCGGCACGACCAATAACTCAGTCAATGCTATTCAAAATGGATTAAAAATCATCCATTAATTTCAAGGAAACATACTTAGTCTGATCTCAATTAAATTACGTATCTATTCAAGTTTCAATAACTAAGTAGCCAAAAGTTCATAAATATATCTGGGAATAATACAACGATGCTGTTTTGAATGGATGGTCTTTGTCCGGCCACCATCAGATTCATTGAACATCTCATAAAATCGGCTATAATGTTGAACACGCGCAAATCCGTGCCGAGCAGTAGACCCTTATAATAACAGTAATGTTAGAGAAATCCGCTTTTGGCTGTAGCCAATAGCAAGAGCAACCCAAACACCGTGCTCAAAAATCTTAACACATTCTGACTGCTGACAGCTGTCTTGGGAAGAGGGAGAGGGACCGAGAGAGAGAGGGGGGGATAGCAGATTATAGCCGTCCCCGACGTCATCATCATTGCTGTGGTAAATGTTGGTTAAACGGCGTGTTTTAATTCGTTTTTTCACTAACAAATGTCTATTTCTTTAATGAATGTTGCATATATTATATTCGCTAACTAAAATTTGTTTATTTGTATACATTTTCAACAAAATCTTTATTTTAAGCGAAATTGAAACTACTAGCTGTGTCTGTGTATATTGTCATCAGTTTCTTTATTCTAATAAACATATTTTTCTCGTCATAGTAATGAACATCTCTTTTCTTCTATACTTTTGAAAGGAAAAAAAATTATCTTATCTACTGTATTAACAAGACTACAAATTATATAGTATTTTGATTGTTTACAAAAAAAAAAAAACACCATCCAAGGTACGTTTGTCAATCTGTGCTATACAATGGAGAATCACGCAATAGCAACTATAATGACTTACTTTGGGTCCACGGACCACGGGTTGGGAACTGAAGTTGACAGGGGGGGGCACGAGTAGCAAAAATAGGCTAGAGTCGCCACTGATATATATATATATATGTATATAGCATTGATAATGAAAAATCTTTTACTCATGAATGATTTTTTTGTTCAATCCACTGTCCTGAACTGGAGCCTCACCATCAGATATGATTAAGTGTCACATCCAAATTACTTAATTTTACTTTGGTACCGAAAAAGAAAAAAAAAAGATCTGAACCAGAATTCTTGGCATAATTCCTGTAAACCAGGAAAATTCTGGCCAAGATAATCAGTTTAATCCATTAAGAGGTTAATTGAAATATTAAAATAAAAAATTTTTTGTGGTTGCCATTCAAATTATCATTTGTGCATATGTTTACAGCAGTCTAATAATTATTAATATCACTAGCAATCACCACTTTACCCTTTATAGTGTCTTTATTTCTGAAAAGAGAGATAATTTCATCAACTTTACTTCAGAACTTCATAAGGTAAATATAGAGTTAGATCCATTTCAAAAGGGTCATTTCTGCTTCGATTGCCAAGCTATAAGATATTTCAAATCAGCATTCTGCAGATAATCAATAATGCCAAGTGTACAAAACCAATCAGATGCCTATTCAATTCATGGACCACTCATAATTTAATATTATCATAGAATGATGAACATAGACCCAAAGTATCTGGTTCTTGTTAGAAGTTTAAATATGATTTTGAAAGTCAAAGAGTAAAAAGACTTTCAAAACACTAAGACAGCAACACTTTTCAACAGTTATAATTAAGTGAAAAGCATCAATCCATCTTTTCTTCTCTCAGCTCCGAGTAAAATAATACACTGGGTTTTAATAGACTAGGTTTTCATGCCTTGGTGGGAAATCAATCTAGAAGAAGGATAACTAAAAACCAAGAGCTAGATTGGTTGATTTTGACGGCATGTCAACCCATTTCAGGTCATTTTATGCCAAGAGGCTAATTGTACATCTATATTTAAATTTTTGGTATGATTGTTTCTTAAGGCTTCTCTCTCCCCCTCCACACATACACAGTCCTATTGAACACAAATAATTTTTAAAAAGATCTATTTGACCCATAGAGAGAACACTAACAGGTACTACCACTCCAGGTCAGAGTGAAACTAAAAGTAATGACAATGAATGAGTACTCCACATTCCCCAGGACTTTTTTTGGAGGAGGAAGAAATAAAGGTCTTACTCTCTCTACACCAGGAACTAGAATCCCTAAGCTAAGATGACATTGTCATCAACCCTACTAAGGCAACTTCTGCTGTGGCAACACTTGAGCCAAGCTTTTGCCTTGGTTTCTAGAACATTGATGTAGAAAGAGGACACCTGCTACATGGGCAACTGCTAGTCATTGATCCAACAATGCACAGGCCTGTATCCAGATTCATACAATTGTAAGCCTTGAAAGACTAACAGCTGGTTTAATATCTTGATAACCTAAATGATGAAAAGTGCTTAATTTGGATATTATTGAACTAAAAGCAGATTATTATTTTCCTCCTTGATAGTCTATATAAGCAACAAAGACAAGCATTTTTAAGAAGGCTTTCTTAACTGCCACAATATATTGTAAATATTTAACCAAAACTTTCCCCTACATACAGAATGCAACACAAGGTCCATTTTTGCAGTAGAGCACTATAGGTTTTGAAATCACTTTTTCTTCTAGATTGGTTACTATACCAAGACTAAAGAACACAGTCTGTCCATCTACTTAGCCATAACTGGAAGTGGGTAAGAAGAGATAGATTAATACCTTTCCTGAGGGCATTAACATAAAATCAAACACCCACAACTCCATCCAGGATTTGAAAAGCCATTACGTCCATTACCTAAGACATTAACTGTGCCTCCACAATGTATTTTAAAGTTTAGAAATCTAAATTTTACAGACAGTTTCTAACTAAAAAAGCTACAAGGTTATCATTTCAATTTGTAGTGTCCTATACAAGCAACATTTTTAGTAGCGCCCCTCCGTACACCTCAGTTAGTAGCTATTGAAAAGGGAGCCTTCGGGTCGCCCTCGACTACTACTATTTACATTTTAGAAACTTCCATGAGTTTTATGCACTTCTACAACTTTAAAAAGTCAATTTGAGCAACCATTTATTGATACATACAAAAATTACAATAGTATTTTTACTGTAAAATAAAAAAATGATATTCAAAAGGAGATATAAGCAGCAAATTTTGATAACATACCCAAAGCTTATGCTTTTCAACTATTTTGTACACAGAAAAGACTTCAATACATAAACTCTATATGAGAGTCAACTAAGATTGGCTTAGTCTGGTTATTTGGTTTAATGGCATATCAACCCCTGTAGGTTATTTAATGCCAAATCCTGTTTATATATGATTTGTAAGTAAACACTTTGTAGGTAACTTTATTTTTAAACATGTTAGATCTTATTTGTTTATACACAGTTAAATGATTTCAAGTATTGCTATTCCATACAAATTATTTGTTTGCATAGAGTTTAAATGGTTTCAAGTATTGCTATCTCAGCTCACTTGAGCCTCAGCCACAGACTCCTAGCACTTCAAAGATAAAATAGGTTGAACCTATTGTACTTGTTTGGCATGAGCAATTTGAAGAATACAGTCAGAAGAATCATGAAGATGCTCGGGTTTCACGTGACCAGTCGACTGATCAGATCAAACTTCTCCAACTGCCAATCTAGCTCAGTAAGGGACAAAAAGAGTATTGCAAGTCATATGATCACTTCAGTTGCTAAGTCAGGGATTACTCACAGTCACCAGGATCCCATCCTCGAGCAATTAGGGGTTGCCACGCGAGGCCTCATTGGAGGAGTTTTATGCCTCTTCACAAGTCCAATCAGCTTATTCTACAGCTCCAGCCAACAAGGATGCAACTAAGATCAGTATATGTATATACTTGCAGACTCTCACAAATAAATTTATTTACAAAACTTCTTAGTTTTGATGAGGGTACAGGTGATCTAAAAGGTTATGGCATAGTAAATAGAATTGGCATGTAGAGTTCAAGTCCTGGTTAAGACAGTCTACATTCCTTTAACACAACTGCTCTTGGGAAGACCAAGGTTGGTTGGGTTTTATGGCATATCAACCTTTTGTGGGTTATTTCATGCCAAATCCAGTTCATACATATATATTAAATATAGGATTTGTAAATGCATAGTTTGTAAAAAAAAAAAAATAAAGCTGGCGACCGTAGTCAAGAGTAACTCTTAGGCTGCCTTTTCAATAGCTACTACACTGAGGTGTAGAGGAGGGTGCAACTCCTTTCTTTGGATTGTTCCACTTTACCCTTGATCCTTACCTTATAATTCTGAGTGTTAAGTAAGGCGGCATCAAGTACCATTTTTTGAGTCTTTGGCATGACTCGACCTAGGATTGAACCCCGATCTTTCGGACCATTAACAAACACTCTACTCATTAACCCAATGGCCTGGTTAAATCTCTTTATACATTTATATTAAATAAATATGATTAGGTTGGATTTTATGGCATATCAACTATTATAAGTTATTTAATGCCAAACCCTCTTTATATATATATATATATATATATATATATATATATATCAAATAAATATGATTTAGTTTAGTTGGGTTTTATGACATATCAACCATTTTTTGAGTCTTTGATATAACTCAACCTGGGATTGAACCCCAACCTCCCAGACCATTGGCAAACACACTACTCATTAGGCCAATGGCCCGGTTTGTAAATAATATTTTTAAATGAACAAGACCTCATTTATTTGCAAACAGTTAAATAGTTTCAAGAATTTTTATCTAACACAAATAATTCTAGTTAATATTGTTTGATAGCACATACTTAAATGGTTTAAAGTATTGCTTTGTAACACTAAAATTTAACATCAGTTGTTTGTTTGCACACAGTTAAATGGAAATACATATGATTTGTAAGTAAATAGTTTGTAGGTCATTTTATTTTTAAAAGAGAGCTAATGTGTTTCCACACAATTGAGTCTTGGCATTGTTGGCACAATCAAACGGTTCTAAGTGCTGCTATGTAATACCAATAACTTAATTTTTGCACACAGTTAAAAGGTTTCAAGTACTCCACACTAATATTTTTATTTGCACATAGTTAAATGGTTCCAAGTACTGTTATGCCACACGAACAATTCAATTTTACATCAGTAATTTGTTTGCACATGGCTAAATGGTGAAAAAGTTCTATTTTACCCATGGATGGGACCTTATCAGGTATTACCACTTAAAATCAGAGTGAACTTCAGAGTAATGGCTATAAAAGTTTACTTCACATTGCCCAAAGCTCCAAGACTGGAGTCTCAATCAGATGACTTAGTATCATATCCAGAACACTTATTTGGAGGGGGGGGGGTATTACCCCTCTACAGAGACGCAGTTGGTGTATTCTCCAGCCACAACCAAGTGAGCTAGAAAGAGCAATGAAAAAAATAAGAGAGAGACGAGACTCTCAAGCTTTGGTGGACCACTGATCTAAGAGATAGACAATTCAATTGAAAACCTGGTGGGTGTGAGACTAACAACTATCTTGTAAAACCTACTTTCTCTAACGTATTATAATATACATATACAACTCTAAAAAGAGGTTTAAAATATTCCAAGCATTGATAATTCAAGCAAGAAAACACACTTAACCACAACTCTCTCAAAACATAGCCATAATGTTGTGGCAGTGTTTGGCAATTAAAACTTCTTTGCAATTATTATCAAAAGCTCACTTCTCATACAACATAAATTTCAATACAACAAACACATTAATGTGACAATTTCTTACAAGACACCTTGGAAAATGCTTAATAGATAAGCCAAAAGTGTCAGGAATGAACAATCATTTCAATGATTCCTTTACAATACACTTTATCTAAAAGAAAATTCCACTTGTAAATACACACAAAAAAGCTAAATTAAAAAATGTACAAGGCACTCCTCTCTGTTATTTATATATATATATATATATATATATATATACACACACACACACACACACACTAAAAAAAGACCATCACTGATTGTTATTGTTACTCCAAGTTTCATGTCATCATCATAAGACAAGATTCTTCAATCTAATGATTGCAGCATTTTTTGACATGAAATTTCAAATAACAGAAATAAGAATGTAAGTATCTTATCAATGTTTAAAATTCTTTGTTTTTCAGTGATTCATATATATATATATATATATATATATAATTTTGGCAGCAAGTCATTGTTTCAACAAGCTTTGTTAAAGACCACAGAATATTTTTTTTCTTTATGATCTAAAAGTGTAGACATTCAAATCTTGTTGCTTTTCCATATTTTTGGTGCTTCCAACCATGTCACTGGTCATCCTCAGGGGAAATATTGGTTGTAGTGATAATTTTCTTGGTGTGAGTTTTATCTATTTGGGGGGGGGTTATAATTGGTCCATTCAGTTAGGAGGGCTGGTTAGGTAAAAAACATGGGACACTTTCTCTATCATCTTGATCCCAATGTATGAAAAGCAACAAGACTTGAATGTCTACACTTTAAGATCATAAAGAAAAAATATCCTATAGTCTTAAACAAAGACTATATATATATATATATATATATATATATATATATATATATATATATATATATATATATACACACACACAAAAGTAAGGACTAACTTCTTGTAATGAACAATTCATTTTTAATCACGAAGTTTTTTCTTTCTTTTTTTTCTTTGTATACAGTGTAATGAAGATGGTTTGGTTTGGTTGGATTATATAGCATATCAACCATTACAGGTTATTTAATGCCAAATTCTCTTTATACATACATATTAAATATATGTAATTTGTAAACACATTTTGTAGATAACGTTCTTAAACAAGCCTGAGCTTTTTTGCACACAGTTAAATGGTTTCAAGTTTTGCATCATAAATCACAATTCAACATCAGTCATTTGTTTGCACACAGTTTGTTCTATTTGAACCATTGCTAGAACCCTATCAGGTGCTACGACTGGGTCAGAGTGGAACTGGGAGCAATGGCAATAAGGGATACTTCACATTCCCAAAGCTCCAAGGCTAGAGGCTTGCCATTAGATGCTTTGGTATCATATCCAAGACACTCATTGTGTGGTGGGGAGTTTCTACCCCTCTGTAGAGATGCAGTGGGTGTATTCTACAGCCCCAGCCAACTGGGCTCATAATAAAGATGGCATACTCCCCATGTGTTCAAAAAAATATATGCAGTGTAATGAACAACTATGTTTTTGAAGAGGAAAACTGGTCTTACCAAGTCATTCATTACATTAGTATATAAGTTGAATAAATAAATCGTTTCAAATACCTTTTTCATTTATCAGAAACTGCTTACTACCAGCCAGTAGAAACTGCTAAAATCTAAAATGAATAAAAGTTTACTCACTCTTCTGTGGCAGTCTCATTACTACTAGTTTCATTTATCCACCCCCCCCACCCGCCAAAAAAGAATGAAGCAAATAAAACCCTCAGATAAGACCTGTATTTCTTTTTCTTGTTAAATAGATGAAACTGGCAATAATGAGACTGCCAAAGTGGAGTGTTAACATTCATCTATATATATATATATATATATATTGCAGAGTAAGAAAGTGTATAGCTGAATTTATTAATTCAATAAAATGATCATAAAAGCCATTTCATCTCAAGAAAACTACAATTTATATCATCTTGTATGTGTACATACACATATATACACAGATCATTTCTGGAAATTTCCAATTTTAGACAACCCATCCCCTTCCACAACCTTACCAGATTAATAATTTTATCAACCAAGGTCAATTTTAATTCAATAACATTTGAAATTGACCATTCAATTATCAATGATTATTACAGGAAGTTCAATTTTTATTTGGTATTGATGAATGATGTGCTGTTTATTCTGTGGAGACGTTGCTAGGATTTATTGTAAATAAACTAAACTACTAATTTCATAAAAACTGAAAAATCTCATCAGCAATATTTGTGGTTACCATGATAAACTGGCCTGATAATTATGAGAATTTCAAGTGTTCTTGAATGAGTGTCTACATATCAGTTGCTAAAGTAGCCATTTTATAGATATAGATACACACTTGAATGAACAACAAAGTTCAATAAGTAATTGTTTTTCAATATCAGTATTATTAAACAACATGAATTCTTATATCAGTATCTCTCACACAAACATATATATATATATAAAACACAAGTAAGTTGGCCGACTACAGTCGAGGGTAACCCAGTAAGAAGTGACATTACCCCTGTTCCTGGATTGCTCTACACCCTATAATGCTGAGTGTTAAGCAAGGAGGCATCAAGGACCTTTTTTTTTTTTTTTAATCTTTGGTATGACTTGACCTGTTATCAAACCCTAACTATTATGCCAATATATTAAATGTTTTTGCCCTGTCAGTGAGGCTCAGAATACATTGACTATATCCCCCAGCAGTAAAGGTTAAGACCCCCATCACCAAATAAATAAATGTCCTAGGTATGACTAAACTGCATCTGATGGTGAGGCTCCAGTTTTGGAGATTTTCAAGTACCTCTTCCCTACCATTATTTTCAGGTTCATTCTGAGCTGGTTAAATTTCCCATTTATGATTCAAATAGATCAATTCAAGAATTATTTGTATTCAATTGGAATACTTGATAACACAAATATCAATTATTTGCATGAAGAATAACTACTTGAATCAGCAATTGTTTACTAAGGATTATTATAAATTACTTGAAACCATACAATGTGTGCAAATTATTTGTAGAAAATAGAAATAGGTCATATCTCTTCAAAATGACCAAAATAAATAATAAACCAAAAAGGTGCAATATCAGGTGAATACAGACTAAGTTTGTTCTCCGCCCAGCTAAGGGTAAATAGTAAAATAGACAAGGTTGGTGAAGCAAACAATAATTTACTAAGCTAAGGACAAGTTCAGAAATATGCATCACTCAGTGAGAATCTCACTCAATAACTGGTTCAATTGATAACCATTACACCATGAGAGACATCCACAGCTTTCTATGTAGTTATTTGCTTAGTCTGGTACACAAACCTAAGGTTGTTTACAGTACTTGCGGTTATTTAGTAATTGACTGGACATACACTTAGTATAATAGTTATTATGAAAATTGGAATTGATGACCGGTGTTCAAATTCTAGACGGGGTTGTTTGTATTTCATTTTGTGCTAATGCCTTGGGAAGGGTATGGCAATCTGTTCTTTATCCCCATCTTAGCTATAAGAAGATAATAGGGCAGATTGGGTTCTTTAGCCTTAGTGAGACAGCCAGTCTAGGAGAAGGAAAACTCTGAATTCAAACCAGCTTTACTCCACTTAAAAACATCTTATCCATGATGAAGGGGTTGGGTAAATACATATGGCACAAGTAAAGGGTACTTTGCATAGTGTAATGGCTACTAGCTGCCTCATATTTCTGGCAATCTGGCATTATGTTGGTGGATCATTATGCTCCTCTAACTCTTAACTCATTCAAGATACTTTTTGTTGATTGCTGCTATTAATTGGTCTGAGAACAGTACTTGTTAGAATCAATCATTTGATTCTATGGAAAAAGAAGTTCATTCTAATCCTACCTTATAAACAGTATCACCTTATTTTCATAAAGACCGATTTTCAATATTGTTAATGTTGGTTCATTCACTTTCTCCAAGCTCTCTTACATTCTGAGTTTTCAACAAACAGCTTTTCACTCATCACAATTTTGATACAGCTTATTTTATGAGGAAAAATTATTTTTTCTTTTAAATATTAGCTATCTTCCATTTCATAACCTTCATTATTTTCAAAAAATATTATGATTTGATTAGCACTAACCTCATGTAATCAATGTAATTGTTTGACAACAGCAAACAAGAAACAAACCTCTCGTACAAAATTTACAATAAACACTCTTATAGACACGGGAGCATGTATTAAATAATTTTCCTAATTTATTATTAATCCTAACGATTTTCAGCCTGAAGCCATCATCAAAATGCATTTATTTCAAGATGTAGATTTTAAAATGTTGTTCATAAAAAAAAAATTTTTTTAAATAAAAAATAAATAAAAAATTTTTTATTTCATTTGATAATGAAAAGCTTGGTAGTTATTTAGAAATATTTTATTATCAATAAATTTGAAAAAGATCTTTTTTCTTTCATTTTTCCAAACATGTCAATAAAGTGAGAATTAAAAAGTATGAATGTACATGTCCATGAGTAAGTGTCTAGAGATGGCTAATCAACATGGCTATCAAACATACATGCATCAGCTGTGTAAACACTGGATGCCATCTAGAAAACTTTATCCAGAAAGACGACTAATAGGGTTGGATGAAGATAGAAAAATCAAGGGAATCCATGCTGTTAGTACACTTTGATAAGATTATATATATAATACTAGCAGAATTACCCAATCCATAACTGGACTAAAAGGATTTTAGAAGCACCAGTGAGATCAAATAGCTAAAAGGAGGAATAGAATTAAAAATCTGTCC
>CAUZXS010005793.1:5000-255000 GCA_963585895.1 Sepioteuthis lessoniana | reverse complement strand
ATGAGTATAATTATTTAATAAATTTAACTGAGTTGTAGGACTTGATCAGATGTATGGAACACTCACTAAGGATCAAACTCATTAGCCATGATCTACAAATTTAGCTATACAACATTCTGCCCAATCAAAATCAAGGATATATATATATATATATATATATATATATATATAATGTATATATATATGGCATTCTTATTATTCCTGTATAGAATATTTCCCTCTTTCTTGTATATATCTAATACATGTCTGAGAGATCACTGATCACTATTAAGGTAGTTTTAAAATCATTGATCCTGATAGACATGTAAAATTAGCCATCTTGAATTGTTATTCCATGCATAAGTGTTGAATCACATTTTTTGCAGTGTCGTTTTTTTTGTTTCCTTTCCAGCTTGTTACTCTATTCTTTTTCTGAATTCTGTATTTTATGAGTTAAGAATTTCTTTACTGTTACTAGATATCCCATGTCCTTTATGTGTATATGAGTTACTTAGCTTCTCCTGATTTATCTTGATCATGTAACTAGTAGAAAAGTAATTTCTCTCTCTTTTTTTTTTTTTCTTTTCTTTTTTTAATAGTTTATTGAACATAACTAAGTATTGGTTGTATATCACTCAAACAAAATCTTATAACCAAATTAAATGTATGTATGTATGTATGTATGTATGTATGATCTTTTTAGTTTTATGGTTAAAATGTTTCTATTCTAAACAAAAAGGTTTAAAGCTGTTATATATACTCCTCAGTAATAGCTTGAGATGAATTGACATTGAGGTTATTTTTCAATATTCCTTACTTGGTAATTTGATAATTTAATCTCATCTGAAACATTATCAGCCAAACAGGCTAGACAAATGGAAGAAAGATATCTGTTTATTTCTGTTAAATTGATAGCACAATTGCTACTCTTAAAGATCAAAATATTAGTAATTAACAGCAATTAAAAGGTATCTCATTTTCTTTGTAAGTTAAATTGTTCAGTTCCAAAAATTTTATGAAATAATTATTTTAAGCGTATAAAAGGCATTAGCATATGAACTGAAAATTCATTTTAAAATCATTCATTTCACTATGCATCATCCTTTTTATAAGATCTCGGTTTTTATACAAAAAAATTATGAAACTTTCAAGAACTGGATGTACTGACTAATTATTTTACAAGTATTAACAAGGAATCACACTGGTAGTATACTTTTTATGCTGTTTTTAAATAAGTATTTTTCCTTTTCTAAGTTGCATTTATAATTCATTTAATTCAGAAGTCAATTATAATTTTTAAAAACTTTGTCTTCCTTGGCGCATATATATATATATATATATATATATATTAGTCATCCATCTATCTCAAGAAACACTAGATCTATGCCCAAACCTCAGCACCAGCCTGAGCAAGATTGTGGAAGATCAGTAGTTGCCGATGTAGCAGGTCTCCCTTCATAATATCAATGTTGTTCAAGGAAAGGATAAAGTGCTATACAACTTGGCACCAGTGTTAGTGCAGAAAGAAGCTAAAGACAATATCAGACTGTTTTAGGGACACCAGATCCTAGTTTAGAATTTGGAGTCTTCCTTCTCTTATACTAGTTGTCCTGCCAAGACAGTAGAAATCAGACCACCCTACTATTTTACTTTCTGCTAGAGGAAAAAAAAAGATGAACTTATGCCTTTTTAAAGGGCATTAGCATAAAGTGACAAACAGCTTTATCCAGAATTTCAACTTGGCTTACCAAATCCATTTTCTATAACTATGCCACTCATGTATGTGTGTATATATTGACATATATATGGGTGTGGCAATGAATTTTTTAATATTCTATGAGAAGCAATGACAAATTTGTATTATCATTGAAATTGATAGCTAGAGATTAAGACAGCTGGATTTAAGAGGGCTTTATATTTTTCAAATACTTTAAGCTCTACATTCTATTGGTGAAATTCTTATTAATAGCTTGATGGAATACATAAGTTATTGAACCTTTTGATGAATCGGCAAATAAAATTCATCTATATTTTCAGTTTAATTACTGTATCTTCAACTATTTATCTTTACTTACAAAATATTAACATGTTATTTATATATTTTATAATGTGTCCTATTCCTTTTTTTTTATTTATAAATTATGTATAACTGAATAGTGAATTTGTTGTTTTATTACTTATACCTCCTTAAGATTATTCAATAAACATAATTGTTGAAAATTTTAACTTTTTCATTCATCCATGCATTTCTTTTCACTTCCTTTTAAAGTTGTCTGCTTCTACCATCTTCTGTCATACTTTCTTACTTGTTCAATTATGACTTAGTGCAATATTTTTAACTTTGATTATGAAACAGACATCAGTTACAAATTTAGTAGTCATCTGCCACTTTTGATTGATTGAATATAATAGCATATCAACCTGTCTCGGGTTATTTTAGGAGAGAGACCCAAAGGCATAATGGTTAATATACTGGATTATGACATTGTATTAACTGAGTTCAAAATCTAGTTGTGTTATTACTTTCACTTTTGGACTTATATCCTTGGGAAAGGTATAAAACCCTTTACCCTTTTTGCTATGAGTTAAATTGTACTACTGTTCTTCTACAAGGTGTTGGCATTAAATAACCCACAGGTAGATATGCCATTAAACAAAACTAAAACTTAGAGCTTATTTTATGCCTTGTAGTTATGGAATCGTATTCATTGTACAGTCATATTACATTTTTTGTTAGGGCTGTGTACAAAAAACAATCTTATCATATATGGATAATCTTCAAACAAGTCTATTTGATCCATAGTTTGAACTCTAACAGGTACTACCATTCCAGGTCAGAGTGAACCTGGAAATAATGGCAATGAAGAGGTGTTCTACATATCCTAGAGCTTTGCCATCAGATGCAGTTTAGTCTTATACCAGGGACACCCTTTGCCCAGTCGGCTGGGGCTGTAGAATACATGGACTGCTTCTCTGCAGAGGGGTAAGACCCCCCCCCAACGAGTGTCCTGGATATGACACTAAACAATCTGATGGTGAGGTTCCAGCAATGCTGGAGCTTTGGGGAGTGCGGAGTACCCCTTCATTGCCATCGCTCCCAGGTCCACTCTGGCCCGGAGTGGTAGCACCTGATAAGGGTCCTATCTATGGGTTAAATAGAACTACGTGCTTCTTTCACTATACTGATTTTTGCATTTAAACTGCGTATTTATGCTAAACTGAATTGTTTAAAATAGAACTATTTTGACATTGGAACTGCGTACTAGTGCTGAACTGAATTGCTCGAAATAAAACTTTTTTTGACGTCTAAACTGTGTACTTATGCTGAACTGAATTATCTGAAATAAAACTGTTTGACCTTCAACTCTGTGTACCCCTTCATTGCCATTGCTCCCAGGTCCACTCTGGCCCGGAGTGGTAGCACCTGACAAGGGTCCTATCTAGCTAAAATGAATTGTTTGAGTAAAACTGAATAGTTTGAAATAGAAATGACTTTTACAATTAAACCGTACTTACATTTAAACTGCATGCTTATGCTTAACTGAATTATTTGAAATAGAACAGTTTTTTGACATTAAAACTGTATTTACACTTAACCGAATTGTTACATACAACTGCTTGAATAGTTAGAAATGGAAATGTTTTGACCATTAAACTGTGTACTTATGCTAAACTGAATTGTTTTAAATAGAACAGATTATTTACATAAAAATGGATTTAGCGTTAAATAACCTACAAAGGTTGATATGCCATAAAACCCAACAAACCAAACCAACCAGGAGACCCTTTTTAGATGCGGGTCTCCTTTTACAAGGGATATAATCAGTGTATTCTAAGCTCTACCACAGGGTGAATCTTAAATAATTGTTAGAGAGAATGTAACTTTTATAGTACACTGATTGATTCTTTAGTTATTCATGCATGAATAGTTTAAAGGTAGGCTAATAAAGATTCTTTAACTTTTCTTGTGATTTTTTTTTTTTTTTTTTTTTTTTTTTTTTTTTTTTTAATTTTTTGACAAAACATTTTTACATTTTATAAATGGGGTTGGGTTCACTTTCCCATTCTAATTCAATATAGAATGATCACCCATTTCTGGAACAAGTATTAAAAAAAGGGACCAGACTTCCCTCCCCTCTAAAGTAAAAAAGAAAAAGAATAAACTTATCTGGTAAATAGAATAAACTTTTCCAGCATTAACTGTTCCAGAAATGAGTGATCATCTTTTTATTGAATTAGAATCTGAAAGTGAACCTTCCTCTCCCCACTCCTCAGAAGAAAAAAAAAGTGCAAGTTTGAGGATCAAATTCAAATCACAGAAAAAAAGTTCTAGAAAATTTTTTTTCCTGGTGAACTTCAACAGGTGTAGGATTTTACCAATGTTTTAATTTGAACTATTTGCAAGACTTGTGTAACTAACAAAATCATCTTTCAAAATTTTTTGAGCTGAAAACATTGATATCTTATGAAACAGATGATTTAAAAAATTGTTTAAGCAGAGAATGGTGTTAGCCATGTTAAATTTAAGATTTGTGTAGAATTTAATTTCAAATAATTCAGTGTAACATTTAACTTTTAAAAAAAAAACATTCATCAATCTTGATTCCTCCATTGGGGTTATCCTAATTTATTGTATAAATCCAAAAATATTCATTGCTAATTGTTATGCTTGTAAATCCTACTCAATAATAAGCTTGCCCAGTCAGCTGGGGCTGTAGAATACACCGACTGCATCTCTGCAGAGGGGTAAGACCCCCCCCCCAACGAGTGTCCTAAATGACACTAAACAATCTGATGACAAGGTTCTAGTAATGCTCGAGCTTTGGGGAATGTAGAGTACCCCTTTATTGCCTTCACTCCCAGGTCCACTCTGGCCTAGAGTGGTAGCACCTGATAAGGGTTCTATCTATGGGTTAAATAGAACTAAACCATGCTTCCTTCACAATACTGACTTTTGCAGTTAAACCGCGTACTTATGCTATAGTGAATTACTCGAAATAGAACTGTTTTGACGTCTAAACTATGTACTTATGCTAAACTGAATTATCTGAATTAAAACTGTTTGACATTTAACTCTGTGTATTGCCCAGTCGGCTGAGGCTGTAGAATACACTGACTGCACCTCTGCAGAGGGGTAAAACTCCCCCCACCACCACCAATGAGTGTCCTGTATATGACACTAAACAATCTGATATTGAGGTTCCAGTAATGGTGGGGCTTTGGGGAGTGCGGAGCACCCCTTCATTACCATTGCTCTCAGTTCCACTCTGGCCCAGCGTTATAGCACCTGATAGGGCCTTATCTATGGGTTAAATAGAACTAACTGCATAGTTATGCTAAACTGAATTGTTTGACTAAACTGAATAGCTTGAAATAGAATTATTTTTGACAATTAAACCATACTTACATTTAAACTGCGTGCTTAGGCTAAACTAAATTGTTTGAAATTGAACTGTTTTTGACACTGAAACTTTACTTATACTAAATTGAATTGTTTAATATAGAACTCTTTTGACATTTAATTGTGTAAACAAAATCTGTACTTACGCTAAACTGAATTAGCTGAATTAGAACTGTTTGAATAAACTGAATAGTTTGAAATAGAAACGTTTTTGACAAACTGTGTACCCATGCTAAACTGAATTGTCTGAAATAGAACTGATTATTTACATAAAAATGGATTTGGCGTTAAATAACCTACAAAGGTTGATATGCCATAAAACCCAACCAAATCAATAATAAACAAGTTAGTATCACTTATCTTTTTGACAATTTTTATTTTAAGTTGTAACTTCAACTATCTTTTGCTGGATGTTATATTCACACCATCAGTGCTGAAGATCTGGGGAGTATGGTGTACCCTTTCATTGCCATTACTCCCAGGTCCTCTCTAACCTGGATTTTTTAGTACCTGTTAGTATTCCATCATGAGTCAAATAGATCGGTTTAAAAATTATTCATATTAAATGGGACCATGTGCAAAATAAACTATTTAGAAACATGGCAAAAAATGTAAACATGGACATATGATTTCCTAACTTCTTGGCATGAAATAATGCTAGACACTGTTAAAATCAATCATTCTCCTCTTCCTCCATCTTTTCTCTCTTTCTCTTCCACATTTCTCTTTCCTCCACACTTTTTGCTCTTTCACTACTTTTTTCTCTCCTTCCACCACTATAACCACTTTCTGTTTCTTTCTCCCACATTTTACTTGAATCTCTTTATTCTACAATTTACATGAAATCTATTTTAACAACTGATGTTAGATTCCTCTCTGAAATTAGTTATTTTTGGAAAAAATTTTAAATATGCATAATTTTTTTTATTCTTGCAATATTTCTTGTATATTGACACTTTTATTTGAATTTTTAAATTGCTCATTAATATTGCATGATTAACTGCAACTTCCAAAAAAATATGGTTATAATTTTGTAGAATAAGTCTGTCTATAATGCAATTTCTTATACATATAACTTTGGTTTATCAATAATTACTTTAATTCCTAATCACTAACAATCCCATTTTTGGTGCTCAATATACTGTGTTCAAACATGTTAAAACAAATTTTAGATTTTTAAAAATTGTATAATTTAGTATTAATCAAGTTTTTTCTTAGTGCCAGAAATATTTAGTTTATTAGTACAAAAAAGCCCATCAGTGTTAAAATACAAACATCATTTTCTTTCCCAATGATTGCTTACTTGGTTTTGTGTATTTTATGATTGGGCTCTGAGGGCTGAAATTTAGTCTATAAGGTTAATGTGACCTAAGAATGTGGGATGAAGGGTGGTGAACTTGGGATCACTTGAAATTGTCACAGATTAATTTAAGATCAAAACTTTTATTCCCAGTCAAATGTCTTGTTCAAAAATTCACATCTCCAAAAATCTTCATTTAACCCTAAAAGGAAAGACTGATATGCAGAAGCATTGTCAACATAAACTCTACATTTTTGTCAGTATACTGATTACTGTGGTGTTTTCTGCATTTCAAAAAGTATGTTAGAATTTACTTTAAATCTTAATTTATTTCTGAAGAATGCTAGGTATCTTAACTAGTAATTATATAATTTTAAATGAAAATGTTTTGTTAAATCTATAAATTAATCTTAAAACTTAGTATGTGATTTTAATTTGCTTGTATAATAATAGCAAATATATTGTTGTCAAAGAACAGCCAGTTTGCCTTTTATTTTTGTCATAAAAATCTTATGAGGATTTTTTTTCCAAAATTAGAAAAATATAGTCATATAGTGGCAGCAGTATACTGAACTGAAGATGAGAATGTCTGTTTTATTCTTTGTGGAAAAATAGATTTTTGAAAAAGCCCTTTAAGCCTGAAAAGACCTTCTTCAAACTATCTGTATGGTCCAATGAGTATATCTGATTTCTTTAAGTGGTCTTTCTGTAAGTTCATTCTAGTTTTCATATATCAAAACCAGATGGTTACTTGTAGAGGCCAAGTAGTAATGATATGTATATTTGCTTGAAAAGCTAGCAAACAGGCAAATATTGAAGCAAAGTAAAATTACACCAAAAATGCAAACATTATTCAACATCTGTGCCAAGAGTCATAGATGACCTAAAAGTGAATATTGTTAATACAAGCAGCACTAGTTACAATGAAAAAACATCTTGGTTTTCATTCTCACCAATCAAGATCTTATATTTGCCATAATATAAGGATCAGTGAGAAAATATTACAAACCAAGTTTGTTACTCATTAGATAATCTACAAATACTTGTATACCAAAGTAGGTTTAATCTAATGATTATCAATATGATCAAGTTAATGATTAGTTAACGTCTTACATTACATGTATTATTGCTATTCAGTTTTTAATTGTGTAAAACTGTTCTGTTGATATGGGAAATATTACATTCTGTGAAAAAAGTACAAAATGTAAAAAATGAAATTTCAATAGATTTGGAAAAAATTTAGTCAAGAACATGTTAACTATATGCATCTTTTGATATTTGATATTCCTGTTGAAGTGTAATGTCACAATATTCTCAATCTCGGTATAGATTGATAATGAGTTGGGGTTTTTTGGGTTTTTTTAAGCTTTTGATTAAACTTGGTATAAGTACATAAAAAATATATATTGTGAAGTATGAAGATTGGTTTGATTGAATATTATCAAATCTTATAATATTCTTGCATCATGATGAAGAATCAAGTCTGAAGTTTAAGTTATTGCTGAAGATATGAAAACCTTCAGCAATAGCTTAAACATTGATAATGGTGTAGGAATTTATATGAATATTATTGGTATTTTTAGATGTGTTATCTCAAAACTGAAAAATTGAAGAAATCCAAACTCTTGTTATATATGAACCTTGTGAAAAATTGTTAATATCTATCAATGTAGACTATGATTAAGTCAAACAGCATAACATTTTGAAATATGAATTATTTTCCCCCATAATTTATTTTTGAATATATTTAAATAAAATATCAATAATTGATTTATTAGATCTTAAATAATGATTTTCTAAAAAAGACTCAATATTTGCATGTTTCAAAGATTTGAAGTTTATGATCTATCAGATTTGAATATTTTAATTGCATCCTGTTCATTATTTATTATTAAATAATTTAGAAGTATTAAATACTTTCTCTATTTCTCCCCCTTTATTCCTTTCTATTGCAGCAGATTATAGGCATTTGACATAGCATTTTTTCTTTCTTTCATATTTACTTTCTTTTTCTCTCTGGTGTGTAACCTGTTCTTTTTCTTTCCTCATTATCAAAATGGAATAGTCTATTTATCTGAGATGATGATAGGGCATAACATTCAAACACATATTCATGTCTTCTATTAATATTTTTTTAAGTTTTCTTGTACAATAAGAGCAAGTTAGAAGCCACTTGCTCTTTTTATGTAAACTTCTAAGATGTATGTACATTACTTTTTTAAAAATAATCAAAAATAATTCTGAAAGATAAAACAGGAATGCAAATAGAAAATCTCTAATTATTTAGATATCTATTACATGTATATTTCTTTAAATTTGGTCAAGTTCAATATCACATCTGACAACAGATCATTTTCCAAACAAAAATAATTCTAACATCAGTTTTGCTTCTTGCATACAAAAGTTATATATATAAAAACTAGTCTTTTTATTTTTAATAATTACTGTTAAAATGATTTAGCCTTAATGCCATCTAGTACTTTATGACCCACCACCAATCATCCATATATATTTTATTGATGATAAACTATTATATAAATCTCATACTTTTAACTTTATATTTTTTAAAGATTTTGTAAAAAAAAATCTTGAGGCCCTCTAAGCCAAGTCCAAAACAAATGGTATTGTAGAATCTGATCTCAGACCTTATTAATAGTAAAGTATCTAAAGATAGCAAAAGTAAAATGTAAAAAAATCAGTGTTACTGATTTTTCTTGACACTTGTCTTTTGGCTCTTCTGAAGTTTCTGTTCTGCTCAGAACTTGAGAAGGCTCTGATAGTGTTATAGTTTCCTACTTTGTCTTCCAAGAATACCTTTCAAAACATCACATTCTCAGCCTACTTTGGTCTTTAAAAACATTGAGGAGAGTTACTTTATCAGTTGATGGGATGTTTAACAGAAGTTTGCAGAGCTCATTATAAAACCTATTTATCATTTCTGGTTTTGCATGGAGTACTGAAACCTGCACATCAAAGAACATGGTATGCATCTTTTTGGAAAGTGGAAGATGAGTGTTTGAGTGGCCTGTTAATAAGGCTTGGGAGTTTTAACACAATAGTCTCTGAACTAATAAAGAAATCGTGTCTATTTTATCATTGAAACATTATTTGGATTAGTTTATAGATAGGAAGATAAAATTTAATTTTTCAGGTTTTTTAAGAAACTGAAGACCTCCACCCCTGAAAAAAAAATCCAGTTAAATAATGCACAATATTTCCAATAAAATATATTCTCTCTCTCTTATTTATATATATATATATATATATATATATATATATATATATATATATATATATATATATATATATAAGCAATAAACATTTGTATACTTAAAGTTTAACATTGTTAAAAATAATGTTATATTATAGGTTTCTCTGTATTTTCTCTCTTGCTTTTGAGACAAGAATTCTCTTATCAACAAAACTATTTGATTCATTGCTTGTGGGATTAATATTCCATTTGGAGGATCCATAAGCTGCTATTGCTGCTGGCAAAACTGTCAACGATTTTTCAATCTCTAGGAATTTTTTAAAAAATTGTTTCTAAAATTTATTTTAGATCTTGTTTGATTTTTAATTTTTTTTGTTGTTTTTTTTTCTCTTGCATTTTTCTCAATGGCTATCGTCCTAGGCCTGAAATATCTGTCTGAAACCAGGTGCTATTTGACATGTTACATGTAAGTTTATTGATACTATAGGAAGTAAATTTATTTTCTGAACCTATTCAAACTTATGATTAATATTAAGAATAAAAATCATTGCATATGTGTAACCTTATAACACACATGTAATATAATGATTTGTAAAATATAATGATTTTATGTTTAAGAAATATGACAGAAAAATGAAAACTAATTTGTTGAAATTTTTCATACCATAACATTTTTACTTATGAATAAGAAGAAATTGCTGATTTCAAAAAGTCCATTTTCATATTTTTTAACCACATTGCTGTATATCATTATTCTAATCATTCATAATATGACTATATATACTGGTCATGCAAACTGGTCTGTTGTCATGGCGACATACTGCATTACTTAACCTTTCCTGAATACTTGTAAATATATTTAGTTTTTCTTTAAAAAAAAAAAAAACTCTTATAGAAATTTATGATTTTTTTTTTCTTTTTTTTTTCTTTATTTACAGTTAATAACTAAGTATGTTACATTACTTAATCTCTCTTGCTCATATCCTCCCCCCCTCTAAATTTACTTTATTTTTTTTTTTTTAACATCAGTCTTTTCTCTTCATTGTCACTTACCTTGTTTCTCTCTTTCTCTTCTACATGCTATATCTTCCTTCTGTTTACTTGAGTAATTTCAAAGGTTTTCAGTCCATTGCTATTCTAGTGCTAGCAGCTTGCCATCATGATCAATCTTGAACCTGTACACAATCAGAAATACCAATATATACATGAATAACTTTATCTTTTATTATACAAGCGGTGTGTGTGATCTCTTTCTCTCATATAAATATATAAAATGTGTGTGCATTCAAGTTTATACAATTTTGCGTTTTCATATTTTTAGACTTAAAAAAAACAAAACTTAAGTGTCACTACAGGAAGTTTGATTAAAATCTAGTACAATTGTTTTTTCTTTTTTAAAAGATTATGCAGTATTCTCTAAAGAATGTATACACATACATGGTATGCTTGCTATTGTTTTGTTTTTAGACTGAATCTCCACTTGTATCTGAAAAGCAAATGTTTTCACTGAATAGTTTGGGATAGAGGAAGAATATTTACACAATTAAATGAACCTATATTCTCTAATGCTAAAAAAAATGCAAATTGATTCTTGGATAATTGTATTTTCTATAAGGAAATAAAGAGACTTCCAAAATTTATAATTGAATCACTCATGCAAACAGACAACTTGATGTATGCACATAAATGCAATGTATTTGACTTTGAATCTCTTTGTTTCTCATTCTCAGTGTTTTCAAAAGAAATTCCTTTTTTCTTTTTTTTTTTTTCTTTTTTTTAATCATATTAAAAATTCTTCAAAGTTGTTTCTAATAGATCTTATTTTTTTATCATATTTAATTTTAATTTACTTATTTTAAAATTTCTCTATAATAGAATCTCCTCTGAAAGAAGTTATAAAAAAATTCTAAATTATTCAAAAACAGTAATAAAAGTAAATTTTCTTTTCTTTTGGTTTCACTTCATATGTCTTTTCAGGCTGTGCAAAGTTAATCACCTTTTAAAAATTAATTACTAAAGCCCTTTTTTTATCTGTATAGCAGTAAGCTTTGGTAAATTTTTCATATACTCCTCAAATTCTTTAACTCAAAATATGTATTAGGAACTTTCTATGATATAACAGATGTTTATCATGATGGGCTTGAAAGTGCAAGAAAATCTTGAATATTTTGGATCTCAGTAACTCGTCACAGAAACATCATAACCATAAGAACTATATATATTCTTAGATGACATCTGGAGGTGAGTCTAGATTTTTTAAATGAAATATTTATGTCAAAATGGCAGTACTGTTTTAGCTCCTATATGTTTATAACTGATTCTTTTAAGGTAATGTTTAAGTGGATTGTGAACTTTATTATTAGATTGGATCTTAAGATATTGATATCACAACTAAGTATGAAATGTTTACCTAATTAAAAGAATTGTGAAGGTGTTTGTACCATATGTAGTTAGACCATAATTGTTAAACTGACTTAGGCATGAAATAACCAAACCTCGACAAGTCTGTGCCAATTTAAAAAAAAAAAAAAATTACAAAGGCTATCTTGATACTTTTTGAACTGCAGTTTTTGGTGAAACACCAAATTGTGCAGTACTCCCTGCAATCACTATACTTTGCTCCATGTAATTTTTTGTGTTTCCTAAACTAAAAATTCATCTCAAGAGTAAGAAATGACTCCCTGGTTAAGTATATTGAATGCCAAAGGGAGTATTATTTCATTCATTGTTTATCTCTGCCTAGGTAGATACAGTTTCAGTCTCAATACTTTGTGAACACAGCTCATATCCATGACTATTTTTAAATAATATTCTTTAATGATGAATTTTATGATTTTAAACTGACTATAAATTTACCCTTCCAATTTTCAATGCAACAAGAAACACTTGCAAAACACAACTGTTTTTGTGAGGTTTTATGAGAAGTTAAATTTTATCTCTTTCCCATGCTCATTGCTTGGAAATGACCTGAAAAAAAATCAATCAAAAACACTTCATAACTTTAGTTTTGAGCTTGGAACTTTTCAGATTGTTAAACTTAGATCTTTTTGTTTAACCAACAGTAATATATGCATATGGTGAAGGATTCATCCTTAAAGATGATTTTTTTTTTTTTTTTTTTTTTTTTTTTTTTTTTTCTTGATTTTTTTCTTGATTTTATCGGTTGATCAATCAGCAATGTCTTTTTGTATATTTACTCACTTTTTACTCGAATCTTTTGCATCTTTTTATATATTTGAGCTGTAAGAGCTATATTTCATCATTACATGTATATTTTTTATAAACATTTCATATGAATTAGAATATTTATATTTAAAATTTTGACTTTTAAAATGACTAAATTTGCATTTCAATAATTTAAATGAAATTGAAAAAAATTTTATTCATATATATCTGGTTCAAGCAGGTAAAAAAACAAACCCCTATTTTGATCAGATACTATCTTTTAAAATTAGTGTAGGAATCCTTTTGTAGCAGACATTGCTGCTAGTGTTAAACTAAAAATAACTAAGAACACATTTCTGTGTTGCACTTTAAATGCCTAATATATAATCACCTTTTTATATATTGAAAGCTGTGTCTTGTTAGCCACTTTATTAGAAGATCGATATTTGTCAGTTTTTGTTTGAATTTCTGAGATGCAGAATTATCTGTAATCCAAATATATTATGATGACTTGTTTAAAAAAATTCAGACAAAAATTATCTGATCAGGATGACATGATACTTGAATGGAAACAATTTTAAAAATTCCATAAAACTAATAAAAATATTGAAGTATTTAATATTTCTCTACAGATGCAGAGATCTGAAGCTAATTCCACTTGGCTTAACTACCAAAATATTGATACAGCCAGGATGATAACACTAGTCAGAGCAAATCAATGTATAATGATAAATGTCATTGAATAGTGATTAGCTTGTTTTGCAAACCATTATTATTGTAGTGATTTTGATCGTCACTGGGTGTCTTATACTTGTGGCCTTCTAAGGATAATAATTATCAGTGAATATTTGTTGGCTGAATTTTTTTCAAAATTCACTTTATTGATAATAGACTTATCTACTTGTATATAAAATATTGTATATATATTAGTCACACAATCTGGTCACCCTTCTAAGTAATGGTGAATTCTGTTATGCCACTGAAAGTGATAATGACTTCTGTTACTATAGCATTTCTTACTACTCGGTAATGAGGTTAGGTAGTTAATACATTGGGAAAAGATAAATATGAAAACAAATACACAATACAAATTTTATTTGTATATTTATTTTGTTTTTGTATATTACTTTGTTATTAATTTTTTGGTCTAGGTTTTATCAGGCTAAAATTGTTAAGATGGTTAATTGTTTCATCTTGAAAAAAATGCATACATGCATCTTAAAATAAAATTTTAAAAAATTAACAAGGTTAGTATAACAAAGAAAAGGTGACATAACTGTTCTCAACACTTGATTTTATATATGTAGGTATTGTTACCACCATTAAGATAAATAGTATGATTTTTTTTTTTTCCTTTGTTCATTTATCTATAACTTTTATTTCAATGAGAGTATAGTATCTGTACAGTCTGCATATGATCAAAGTGTCACTTCCAATCACTTCTGACTAGGATCAGTGTGTAGTATTCATACATATGGAAATCGAATTATATATATATTACAAAAAAATTAAATAATTAAAATGTGTGTGTGTGTGTACACACATATGAAAAAAATAAAACGGAATAAAACTGTCTTTTTGAGGATGATTTTATACTTAGAAATATTTGCCAATGTTGAACATTTTAGACCTTTATCAGGGTATATAAGTTATTAAAACCAAAATATTTAATGTTGGCAAATGTTTTTATGAATAAAATCAACCTCTAGACTTTTTTCATCTCTCTACATTTTTATTCTGTCAGGTTTTATTTCCAGTTTTTCGTGTGTGTGTAAAATATATATATCTCATTCATTTTTGAGAAAGTATTCAATTTATATTCTTTGAAATAGTAACTTTTCGTCTGCATATTTTTTAAAAAATGCACCTAAACTTTACTTCGGAATATCATTAGAAAGGTTTCACACTTAAAGAGTGAACTTACCAATGTTGAATGGCTCTCATTGGCTATTTTTTCCAACAACATTTTTGCTGGTCTATCAGTCAGATGAAGAGCAATGGAAAATTTTTTTTGATAAATGTTTATTAAAAACATTTTTCCCTAATGTTGTTAATATTTTACAAAAATGTTTAAAATACCTAGTATTTTCATGTGTACAAATGCTACACTGATTCTAGGCAATAAAAATTCCATGATATTTGACAGGAACTGCTTATTACTATTTCAAGATTTGGTATTTTGTTTTGTTTTTTTTTTGGGGGGGGGGGTTAGATTTCTTTACACCTCAAATATTTCTCTAGATTAGGAACAAACACTTTTACTAAGTTAGTGTGAAAATATCTTGCCAATATCTGGTAAGATCCTTCTGACTGTTAAGTAGTCAAACTGCTGAGTATATTTGCTTTGGCTAACATAGCATTACAGCAGATTTTAACATAGACACTACTTATGTTTGTATGTTCGTTATATATAGCTCCTCTGTTTCTTTTCTCCTTTTTTAATTTTTTTTATTTGTTTAAAATTCTATTCTTTATCTTCTTGATATTCATTTTCTACATTTTGGTTTAATGTCTAAAACAGTTATGATTTTTATCTGAGAGTTTGGTAAGGTAATGGAGACAATTACTGAAGGTAAGAGACTTGGATTCTTGTATTTAGCAATCAGTTTCTTTTTCTTTCATTTGACATTGCAGATATTTGTTATTGATCCTTGTTCAGTTTTTAGAATGGGTAGGAGACTAGTTTGTCTTCCTTGGTACCATCCATTACCTCCACCTGACCCACTCCTTTGGACCAAAACTGACCATAGTCCTCCACACCCCTTATCATACACAGACTGGCAACCAGCCAGGCAGTTGGTCAGCCAGCCTATGATAAACTTACACAATAGCCACTTGTTGTGTTGCTATGCTCTGCCATCATCATTAGTTGCTAGTGGTCATTGGGCGATATCAGCAGAGAAATTTGATGGGCACTCAGCCAGATTGGCTTACTAGATGGTTAGTAGGAGTCATCTGGTGGACAGTGCCCTTACAGTGTTGGATTTTAATTTGACCAAAGTTGATCAATAAATCTCTTTTGTTCATTTACTTCCACCTCCCGACTTTTTTAAAAGCTGGTCAAATGGAATGGTTTTTACTTAAATTGTTGAACCAGGAACAAAACTAAATTGATCTTTGGCTCAAATGCTAGTGACTAACAAGGATAAAAAGGTCAGGTGTGTGTGTGTGTGTGTGTGTGTGTTTTTTTTTTTTTTTTTTTTTTTTTTTTTACTGAGCTTTTATTGATTCCATACACTTACTAAAATGTTTATTTCTAAATCTGGTCTTAACTTTATTACACAAGTGAAATTTACAAGCATTAGGTTTAATTGAGAATGTTACCCATAATAAAAATCTATTTTAACTGTATATTATGATCGGAATTTGAAACCCCTCCAATTCTGATAATTTTTCTGAGTTAAAGAATTATCATTACATACATGTGGTGAAGGATAAAGTGGCAGTCATAAGCTTAATCTCATGTTATCCTTCTCTTATATAAGGTTTTGCTCTGTTCAATGTAATACTTGACCTGTCATCACTGGCAGCTTTTATCTGAGTTGCTGTCCATTGCTTGTGAAGGAAATTTGCATAAGTCATAAGAATGTTTGCTTGTTGACATAAGATCGATTCAACCACTACTGCTTGATTCTTCACCACAGTACATATTATGTACATAGTGATAATTACTTACAAAATCTATTAGAATTTTTACCTATACTATTGTCTGTACCGGTTCATTGGCCTTGTGGTTAGTGTTTGCCAAAAGTCCAGGAGACGAGGATTCAATCCAAGGTTGTTATACCAAATACTCAAAGTGGTACTTGATGCCTCCTTGCTTAACTCAGCATTATAAGGTATGGATCAAAGGTAATGTGGAGCAATCCAGGAAAAGGAGTAGCTCCCTTCCCTCCACCTCGGAATAGTAGCATTTGAAAAGTGGGCCTTCAACTCCCCCTCAACTATGATCACCAACTTTACTTGCTATGTCTGTGTGGATCATGGTCAATTGGAAAATTTCAGGGAGCTGATTTTTGCATCAATATTAATTTCACTGGGGTTTCCAATATAGACTTTACCCAGTTGGCTGGGGCTGTAGAATACAGCAACTGCACCTCTGCAGAGGGATAAGACCCTTCCAATGAGTGTCCTAGACATGACACTAAACAATCTGATGGTGAGGTTCCAGTAAGGCTGGAGCTTTGGGGAATGTAGAGTACCCCTTCATTGCCATTGTTCCCAGGTCCACTATGGCTTGGAGTGGTAGCACTTGATAGGATCCTGTCTATGGGTCAAATAGAACTAAACTGTACTTATGCTAAACTGAATTGCTTGAAATAGATCTGTTTTTAACATTTAACTGTGTGGACAAAAACTGTATTTATACTAAACTGAGTTGTTTGAATTAGAACTTAGACTAAACTGAATAGCTTGAAGTAGAAATGTTTTTGATAAACTGTTTATTCATGCTAAACTGAATTGTTTGAAATAAGTGATTATTTGTATAAAAATTGATTTGGCATTAAATAACCTATAAGGGTTAATATGCCATAAAACCTAACCACCCAATATAGACTATTCACAACTGATCTCTGAGGTCATTTGAAATCACTGGGGGTCATCAGATAGTAAGATATGTCATTTCTGGACAGAATAAGATACTTAAATATGAAATAAATTTTTCTTTTTTCAATTTATTTGTTTTTGGTGGGAAGGTGTCTCATAAATAGTGAGACGGACAGGATAAGATGCATGTTTTTCTTATGACTAGCTACCAGTTAAATATTCATAAATAGGGAAAAATTTTATAGAAACTAAGAATTGTTCTTCATTTAACTTTTGTGTACTTTTATAATTTAATAAAGTTCTATAAATACAGAAATATATCCAAGTTATTAATGTTTTTTCTTCCTTTTTTTTTTTTTTTTTTTTTTTCTTGAGCATTATCGGTACCTCTACTAGGTTTAAGCTATTGCAATTACTTGGTAAGCAGCTGAAATTGACTGGCCTGAAATAGATTTTCTAAATGATCAACATTTAAATGTGCTTATACATATGTCTGTAAACCATGAATGGAGATGATCTGAATATTAGATCAACTGACTCTTCATTGGTATTTTAAGATGGGAAGGATATGTTACATGTTCATTAGGGAGATTTTTACTTTAATATTTTATAATCTGTAATGTGTTTACATGATAGAACATACTGACAAGTTTGAAAGCTCAATTTTTCATTTATGTTACTAAATAAAGATGTTTTCTGGGATCTATAATTTTTTAAAAAGTTTTTGTTTGCAGAACATCATTCAATAGAGCAACACACTTCATAAGACATTAAAGGATAATTTTTGAGTTTCTAGATGAAAGCCATTGTAAGTGGGACTCCTTTAACAGGTCGTCGTCATCACCACCACTCTGAGTTTTTCACAAGTTTAACTGTTGTTCTTCCTCTGATCTCTAGTTTCTTTTACAGACCCTTGGGGGCTGTTCCAAGGGTACCAACTATAATTGCTATCACAAGATCCAAGTATTTGTGCATCTCTTATTTTCACTTTGTGGTCTGTTGGACCAACAAAATCCACTAGATGACAAGTTTTAAGTAATTAGGTCTGATCTTCTGGCCCGGATTGGGTGATCCATTTGTATCTAAAAATCCCAGAACTTATGGGTCTGATTTTCTTGGACAGATTCTGATTTATTGAACAGGCATAAAATCAATTATGAGAGTTGTCTTTCTGTTTTATATAGACAACTTTATATTCCTTGAGAAATGTATCTACATCACTCATTGTCACTCACCCTCAATAAGCTATGGTTGGTGAGGGGAAAATGGATTTCTACAGATCTTGATGTTACTTCATTCGTCATCAAAACTTGAATTTCACTTTTAAAGTAATTAAGCTTTTGTTAATCTATCATAATGTTTTTGTGAATCTTCAAAACAAGTAACTTTATTTTAGTTGTTAGTTTGGGTAAGTTTGTTGGAAGTTATCTTTCACCAATTTTAGAAAAAAGCTAAATGTTTGTCTATATTAAAAACTTTTTAATTATACAATTTATAAATTCTGTTAATTATTTTTACTTGCTCGTGGTGTAATGGTTATTATAAGAAATGGATAAGACGACCAGAGTTCAAACCCTGAATAAGGCTGTTTGTATTTTACATAGCATTAATAACCTTGGGAAAGATATGCATCTAACTAGTCTCCTTCTCGCTATGGGTGGACTTTTTTAACCTTGATATGCCAACTAGTCTAGAAGAAAATTCTGTTTAAACCTATTACACGAATGTGGATGGGGACCACCTTCAGACACCATTCCTCAAGAATCTCTACACATGAATACATGTGCAGAGCCGGTTTAACCCACTTAGGATGAATACCATCACACACACATACAGTTATGTAATGTGGTTCATTGATAAACATATATATATATATATATAATACTTGGTCTTTCATACCATGTCAAACTGCAATTTACAGTATGATATATCAAAACTCCTTTAAATTATCCTCTTTTTAAAATATTCATCCATATGCACTTTTGTGATCATTTTAATCTGTATTCAATCATCTGGTTGAAGACAGTTTTAAGGATAAATTATTTTCATTGATAATTTCCCTTTACATCAAAAACCAGTTATAGATTTTATTGTTTGTATACATATTTGACTTTGTTATGCATTATTCTAGGTTTCTTTATAATTTTATAAATTATAAATGAAAAATCTCATACATTTTTCATTTTGTCTCTTACCCTCTTTTTTTTCCTTAATTCCAGTTTCTAATTTTTTTAAATTTCAGTTTCTTTATTTTAATTTTTTCTTTCAGTTTCTCATTGATTTTTTTTTTTTTTTTTTTTTTTTTTTTTTTTTTTTATTTGTTTGGATTTTCTCAATCCATTTTAATTTCCTCACAAGAAAGAAGAAATGCCAAATTAGCTCTTTTTTTTCCCCTTAAAAAAAAAAAAAAAAAAAAAAAAATGGGGTGATAAAATTTTCAATTCTTTTTAGATTTTTCTTTTATAAAATCTTTATATTCAAATCTCAAAGAATAGAAAAAAAGGAAATATTACTTAACTGTATCAATTCCTATTATCTTTCCTAGTTTTAGTCAGCTAACTGAAACAAAATTTAGATATTATCTTTTTTTATATAGTATGAAAAAATTCTTGTTGCTATTTTAATTTTTCTCCTTTTCATTTAAATTCATTTGTTTATCTTTTAATTGTCCTACAAATGAGTTTAGCCTAACTTGGAATGCAGAAAATTAACTCAAAATTCATTATTTACATTCTTATATTTGTAAAAATATTAATACTTTTCTTAAAGGTTTTGATTTTAGATTTTTTGAAAAAAATGTTTTCTTAAAAAGGACTTGCTCTATTTATATTTTTTATAGAAGTATACAAATGAATCTTACCTTTTGAGTGTACAAAATACCTTAAAACATTTTCAGAATATCTTAAGAATATTTTACTTTACTTGCCTATTATCAATTTTAATAAAATGGATACTTATCCAAGTACATATCATCTCAAGATATGCTATTTGTTTTCTGTTAATGACCCTCACACATATCAAAGAAAATAACTTGATCACCATAAAATTTAATGTGAATGCTCTAAGTTTAGAACTTATCAAAATTGATAATTATATAACTTGTCTAATCATTCTGGTTTGCTCTAACATACCTACTGTATTCATTTTTCAAGATGTTATTATATGGCAATACAAGATTTGAAACTTTTATTACATTAGAGAATAAAGGGAAGGATAAATAAATGATTTTAGTTTTGATCATTACTGTTCAACTAAAAAAAAGTAAGCATTGGCTTTAGTTCTCATTTGGTAAGCTGGGCCTTTTTGGTATAAGGCTAAAAATATTGAACTTACTAACAGTGGTCTGCCAGTTCTAGGTCACCTATCCATTGCACTATCTGAGGTCCTCAGCCATTGTGACTTTTGTTGCTTTAATTAATATGATAATATTGTGTGTGAAAATAGCAAAATATAACGAAAAAAGGTTAGATCTTGGTGCAGATATGCTGATTCCCAAAATGTTCATTTTTGTTACAGGAAATATCATTTTAAAAATAATCCATTTCCCTATTTGATGCTTACTGTCTAAATGTATGTTATCTACATCATCGTAGTAGTAGTAATAATAATAATACCGAAATGTACAAATGCATACAGAAAACTGAGATACCTGAATGAATAACCAAATGGAAGACCACTCTAATCCTAAAAGACCCCCTCAAAGGAACTGCTGCAAACAAGTAGACCCATAACAGTGCCTACCAATGATGTGGAAAATACTAACAGCACACAGAGGAACTACTATATACATAGATCAATACATCCTCAATAAGAGTAAAACAAGATGAAAAATCTAGCTATGGCCTGGATTGACTACTCAAAGGCTTACGATATGGTTCCCCAAAACTGAATTCTACATTGTCGAAAAATGTATCAAATACCTGACCAAGTCATATGGTTTATCGAGAAGACCCTGGAAAACTGTAGTGGAATTGATAGGAGAAAAAAAGCTTAGCAGAAGTAAAGATCCAAAGAGGCATATTTCAGAGATGCATTATCACCATTACTATTTGTAATAGCCATAATGCCACTCAACCTCATCCTTAGGAAATGCACAGCTGGATACAAACTTGATAAATCATAAAAGATCAATTACTTGATGTATGTGGATATCAAACTTTTTTGCCAAAAACAAAAAAGAATTGGAAAACCTAATACAAACTGTGAGAATATATAGTCAAGATATACGAATGGAATTTGGCATCAAAAAAATGTGCCATGCTAATAATGAAAAGGGGCGAATAACACATAATGAAAGGAGTTGAACTACCAAATCAAGTAGTAATCAGAACACTCGGAGAAAAGGAAACCTACAAATACTTGGATACTGGAAGCTGACACCATCAAACAAGTGGAAATGAAAGAAAAAATTAAGATCTCAGAAGAACCAGAAAATTACTCTAGACAAAACTCTATGGCAGGAACCTTGTCAAAGGGTTAAATAGCTGAGCTGTCCTCCGCGTAAGATATTCTGGACCATCGAAGAACTAAAACAAATAGACCAGAGAACAAGAAAACTAATGACATGCATAAAGCCTTGAATCCCAGAGATGACATTAACAGACTACATGTGTCAAGAAGAGAGGGAGGAAGTGGACTTACCAGCATTGAAAACTGCATTGATGCATCGATAAGACTTGAAGACCACATTGAAAAGCACGGAAGAAGACTGATTATTGTCACCAGAAACAATACTAACGACACGAGGATCAGCAGAACATCAATAACCAGAAAAGAAAAGTGGGAAGAAAAACAACTCTATGGACGTTTTAAGTGACTAACAAGCGACATCTCACAGGAGAAAATGTGGACATGGCTAAGAAAAGGAAACCTTAAGAGAAACTGAATCTCTTCTTGTAGCAGCACAAAACAACACCATAAGGACCAACCATATTAAAGCAAGAATGGATACCCTACATCAGCTGATTTGTTGCGTCTTATGTGGTGATAGACAAAATGATCAATCTCGTGATGAGCGAATGCAGCAAATTAGCACAGAAAGGGTATAAGACTAGGCATAACTGGGTAGGCTAGGCGATCCACTGGGAATTGTGAAAGAAATTGAAGTTTGAGCATACGAACAAATGGTGTATGCACAACCCAGAATCTGTCCTGGAGAATGACACACAAACTCCTCTGGGATTTTGAGATACAAACGGATCACCTTATCTCTGCTAGATGACTAGACCTTATAATAATCAACCAAAAAGAGAACTTGCAGAACTGTGTACTTGCTGTCCCAGCAAACCACAGAGTGAAATTGAAAGAATGTGAAAAGAGGGATAAGTACCTCAACTTTGCTAGGGACTGGAAAAAACTGAAACATGAAAGTGGCAATTATACCAATTGTATTTGGAAGGATGGGTACAAGGACTGAAGGGCTTAAAAATAACGTGATGGGTGGAGACTGTCCAAACTACAGCATTAAGATTGGCTAGAATACTGAGAAGAGTCCTGGAAATTTGAGTCTTGCTGTCACTCGAACTCCAGTGAAAAAACATCCGCTAACACCGATTTGAAAAAAATCTGGACCCTCACCAAAAAGTTATACATGTATGTAAAAACAAAAATTTAAAAAAATGCAAATCTCATCATGGACCTACCTACTTTATATACCCTTCCCCCCCCACACACACACACACTCACTTTTTGAGTACTATAGAAAATGGAATCAACAACCAGAATTCAAATTCTTGATCAGGCTGTTTTTGTTTTATTTCATGTTAATGCCTTTAGGAAAGGTATAAATCCATCTGTCCCCTTCCCCAGCTAATGGTAAATAATTGGAGACTGGGTTCTTTAGCCTTGGCTTGAAGGTAAACTGAATTCAAACCATCTCTGCTCTGCTAAAAAATTTACCTTGTGTCACAGTCTCCTCATAGCGGTTGGTTTGGTTTCTTTGTTTAATGGCATATCAACCTTTATGCATTACTCAAAGCCAAAGTCATTATAGAACAGCAGTGGTACTATTTAACCCATAGCTAGTGTGGAAGGGTTGGGTAAATATATGCCCACTTTCTGACATATCTATCTGTTCTTTCACGAAACTTGTTGGATTAACACTCTTAGGAAAGGTATCCCCCTCATCTATGGGTACCACTGCTGTTCTTCTACAAGGATGGTTTTGGCATTAAATAAACCACGATATACTATTAATAGAAAATTTAAAAAATGTTGAATTAACTATCATCCTTATTTTTCTAAGTGTTCTTATATTATGAAAATACAAGATATGAAACTTGTTACATTAGGGAAATATAAGGAAGGATAAATAAATGTTTTTAATTTTGATCATTTTGTCTATTACGTTGGCCCCTTCTTTAGCAGTTCCTTTGTTCTATTTTTCAGAATCTAACTCCTTAACAATATTTTTTATTGTGTAATTTTCAAATTTTTAGTAGAGAAGAGTCCATTAACATTTTTTATTTTATATGTAGCATTTGTTTCATTTTCTCATGCCCTTTTTCAGATATATTTTTCTCTATTTCTCATCACAGAAGGTCATGGAAGAGAATATAAAAATTGATAAGTAACCTTTGACAATGAAATAATCTAAACAAATTTGTAGATACTTTAATTCATCTAAGAAATAGATGATTTGTATTATTCTATTCATTCTGACTATTTTATTTGCTTACTCTAAAGCTGTCAACATAAAAGTTAAGATAGTTATCGTTATCAGATTATTCAGGAAGCAATTTCTTATGAATTGAACAAAAAATCCTTGTTTCTTTTTCATTTTAATGTAGCTTTAGGTCTAATTGAATTTATCGGTTTGACTTTAGCTTTATTAAGATGTTATCAACAGCAAAGTTAATTTTTAATTTATAATTATCATTATCTTGAGTTTTGTCTATTTCTATGCCATTCTGAAAATTTCTTTTTTAATGTTTTACAGATCAAATTGTAATATTATAAAGGAAAACTTAAAAGCAGAGTTTATAATATTTTGCTTCTCAGCTCTAAAATCTGTCTTTTATTTTATGATGTAATCTAATTTCTTTAGTTTCCTATTTGAAATAATTAGTGTTGTGGAAAAAATGTTCTTTTTTAATTTAAAATAAGTCTAGAGTCTGTGTTGATTCATTAATTTATTTGGTTAAATGTATGTTTTTTTTGTTTTTTTTTAAGACAACTTATTTCTCATTCTTTAGCCATCACTTTCTCTTTTTTTCTTTTTTTTTTCTTTGAGCTTGTGTATAGAAAAGATACAGTAGATAAACCACAAGGTAATCTATATTAATAATTGCATAAATCTTATTTGTCTATCATCAGTAGATGGACAAACATTTTGTTGTAGAGCTACTAAATTTAGAATTGGTTTTAACATAAATTGTTTCTCATAAGAAAAGTGTGGCTCTCCAAATGAAAATCTCAGCAGGAGACTTACTGTAAGATGTAACTGATAGTATTAAATCCAAATTTCAGGTAAGAAAATTAAATTGTTTTTCAAAAATTATTATTCAAACTAATTATTAAACTAATTAGGTATTTCTACTAGCAGGTAGTTCAGTGAGCTGGACTTATAAGTGTTATCACTTAGGAAGATCCAGATTTAAAGAGACAAAACAAATGCTAAATTTGTAAGTTCCTTTAAATTTTAGCTATACATTACATTTGTTTCTGTATAAGATTTGTGGAACAGCAAGTATAATTCTGAATAATTATTTGTGGCAATGTATCAATGTTGAAAAATGTATTGAAAATACATTGCTAATGGCATCAGGTTGTTTATAAACAAAAAATAAATTCAAGTCCCTTTCAGGACTACAGCCATTTCAAGTAACACTTAGAAATTCCCCATCATGCTAAATAATAATTTTACTATTATTGTTACCAATTTTGATCAGTCTTGACCTGACAGTGGTAGATACTTCAGCTAGTTATTTATGTAATTCTTTTTCTTTTTTAAATGGTATCTAGTTTGCCCAATTGTTTGGAAACAATACAAAAACTATTCAATCCTTTTTGTTTATCCACCTTCCCACTTAGTCAAGTCTATTTTGGGGACTCAATAGCAAAGATAGGAACAAAAATTGGAGAAATGGTGGAACAAAGTCAATTTTGTTTGGGGGTGGGCAGTAGATGATACCTAATAATACCCATTTTGATTGTATAATGTTTCACTAGAAATAATAAAATCCAGCTATCTTTTGGTTTAGAAGAAAATTAACGTCTCGTAAAAAAAAATGTTTCGAGTGCACTTATGGGTGATACTGTAAGTATACTAAGGGATGAATCCCTAGTGCTAAGTCTTGTTTCTGGCTGGGAATGACTGAAAAAGGGGAAGGGTCAAAAGGAGCAGCCAGGTAAGTGTTTCAATATAATAGATCAAAACTAAAATAATCATTTATTCATCCTTCCTTTTATTCACTGACAATAGGAATGTAGCTATGAGCTAACTGAAATTATTCATTTGATAAGATTCTTATCTTATTCAAATAATTTTTGGGGTTTACACATCTGCCCCCTCCAGATAACTTTTTTAATATTACAATTCAACCTTGTATGTATTATAGTCTTTTTTCACACATGCATAGATGAAGGAAAATCTGGTATGAAACTTTCATTTTGAATTAATTTCTTGACATATTCACTAATTATGATTGACAAAACTCCTCCATTAAATATACATATCATTGTAGACAAATGCATTTAACACTCCTTAAATTCCACAAAAAACAAAACTCACCCTCTAATTTTCCAAGAGGAATTTGAAAGAGGAGAGATATCCTAAACACTCGCTTTCATGGACAGATCAAAACTGGAAAAAATAACAGGATATGCCACAGAACATAAGGAAAAATATTTTTAAAAAACATTTCCCAAAACATCTATATTCAGCTTGAAGCTTAAGCGATCAACATGACTCTTGACCTCATCTCAGAATCAAGGAATAACAAATTCATTATCTTTTCTGATTCACTATCAGTGTTGGAATCATTAAAAAACAGGAAATTTGATAATCCATTAATCATAAAAATTCTATGCAAATTAGAAAATTTATCAAATGATAATGATGTACAGATATGTAATCAGCAGAAACAACCAAGCAGATAAAGCAGCCACGTCTACTCTAAACATAACTACTGAAAAAGTTTAAAATACCATATACAGACTTTAAAATGAAGATATAAATAAATACATACTACAACAAAGACAGCAACGCTGGAACAACAAACATAAATTACTAGAAATTAAACCCACATTGGAGGAATGGAAACAAGGCTACAGAACAAAAATTAAGAGGAAGTCATTTTGTCCAGACTTCGTATAGGTCATACAAAGACAACACATTCTTACTTGAAGCAAAGCAGCAACCGACATGTCATGCATGCCAGACCAAACATATTCTCATTGAATGTACCAACCTAGCCCATACAAGAAAAAAATTTTATAGTGCAAACATGAAGAAACTGTTCCAAAATACTGAAATGAAAATGTAATGTCATTCCTAAAAGCAAGATATATATGGAAAAATCTAAAAGAAATTTCAACAAGACCAAATTTGTCCTACAAACTGTTCCTCTACAAGACAATTATCTACTTATAAACTTTCAATAAAACCAGATTCTTTCTACAAACTGTTACCCTTCTAATGAATTCCAAAATAACAGACTTTTCCATTTCTCTCTTAACTTGATTTGGCATTAAATGACCAGGGAGATTGATATGCCATAAAACAAACAAAATGCAGAATTGTATTTGATACCTGATTACTTTCTATTTAATAAAGAAAATTTTATTAACCTATATTTTCCTGCCTCATTAAAATCCATATGAGACTGGTACACTAGTGTTGCAAATCTGGTTTTGAAAAGAAAACTCCTAAAGTATGTCTTTGCTGCCTTACTCTCAAGTCCACTCTGACCCAGAGTGGTATTACCTGTTAGCATCCCATCTAGGAGTCACATAGATGTGAAAATTATTTGAATGGGAATGCTTGAAACCATATAACTGTGTGCAAACAAATTATGACAAATAAGAGTATGATTTTTTAAATGATTGTAATGGAACATTGAAATTATAATCAAATGTTTAAAAATGAATTATATTTTGGCATTAAATAACCTATATGGAGTTAATATGCTTTTAAACAAATAAACTAAATCATCAATGTCATAAGCAAAAAAATATTCAAATATAATCTGAAAGTTGAATTTTAAAAAATCATTTTTGGTGCTGTTTTTGAAATAAAAATTCTGGTTTAAAATGCATTTTACATATTTCAGTTTACTTGTTCTATTTATTAATTGTTTAATTTGTTTTTTGGAATATACATTTAAAATGATTTTTCCCTTTTTATTAACTTTTTGAATAAATCAAAATATAAACTTAGTAAATTAGTAAAATTTGAACTTTGAATTTGTTTCCACAAGTCTTATTGCACTGATTTTAGTTTTCATTTACTAGTTAAGTAAATGGCAAAAGTATGGAACACCTGGTGAGAACTTAACAATATTTTTGTAATTTTCCAATTATTTTTTGAATAAGTTCAAGGTGACTTGACCCAATAGGCACTATTGTCCTATTTATGAGAAATTTACAAAAATTGTTATATTCATAGATTCTACTAATAGCTGATAAGTGGGATGAAATATTTTACATTTAATATTCTTACCAATCTTACCTTTTTAGGACCTCTTCCCCATGCTAATTTTTTATGAAAGTGAAAATTTTCTCAAATAATTGGGTTAATAGAAATGTATGAAATTTGACTCAAACTATGTTCTTTACTAGAAAAGAGGACAATGACCTAAGTTATGAACAAATGTAGATTAAATATCATGAATTAGTTTTAGTTGTAGGTTAGAATAGTTTGCCAGAGTATGTGATTCTCTCACCTGATGTGGATACTTTTAAAATAAATTGTGATAGTTCTAACACTACAAGTGATTAATGGTTTTAAAATTGAAGTTACTAGATTTATATTTTAAGAGAGAGAGAAAGATCTAGTGGGTTGAAAAGTTCATAGGCTGATGTTGTATCTGCTGTTAATGACTTTTAGCCAATAGGATCCAAGCACTGCAACACTGGAAAAAGTGTATGGACTACAAGGGGGAGCGGGGAGGGACTATTTTGAAAAATAATTCTCATTTAGTCATATTCCATAAGACTATCTTGGTCAGCCTATGAGCTTTACTGATGACCCTCGTATAAAATGGTCTAATTTTTTTTTGCACTAATAGATATATTATGTATAGGTGATAGTTTTCTTTAATTTCATGAACTGCATGTCCAAAAGTATCAGTTTTGGTTATTGCTTTAAAAAAGTACATTTCTGTTCTGATTTTTTTTTCTATTCCCACAGTTGAATTTTTTTTTCATTATTACTTATAGTAACATAAACATTGGATGATGGGATTTGGAGATGGAGGTGCATGTGAATCAAACACCAAAGAACAATGCAGTGCAGCTGCTAAAGATGGAGTTTTTGACAGTATGTCTGCTTTCATATCTATTTATTCCTTCCTGAAGCACTTGATGCTATAGCTTATACCAGCAGTTCCCAAACTTCTCTTGCTCAGTTGCCCAGTCAGCTAGGGCTGTAGAATAAACTGCTTCTCTGCAGAGGGGTAAGACCACTTGCTCATTTCCATGATGCAGTTCATATATGACACTAAACAATCTGGTGAAGTTCCAGTAATGCTGGAGCTTTGGGGAATGAGGAGCACTCCTTCATTGCCGTCGCTCCCAGGTCCGCTCTGGCTCGGAGTTGTAGGACTTGATTGGGCCCAATCTATGGGTTAAATAAACTAATCTGTGTACTTATACTAAACTGAATAGCTTGAAATAGAAATGTTTTTGACAATTAAACTGTACTTATACTAAACTAAATTGTTTTAAATAGAACTGTTTATTTGTATAAAAATGGATATGGCATTAAATAACCTACAAGGGTTGATATGCCATAAAACCCAAACAAACATCTCTTATTCAGGGCATGCTTTAAAGGCAATAAAAATGATGCAGTTTGTACATAATTTCAAAGACATATGAAATAAGATATTTTTTTAATTTTAAATTCAAGTGCCTAACCTTATCAACAATTACATTTTTAATCAGTAAAATAGTTTTTGATGAGAAACATAGGTTTGATGTTTCTTAGAAATGTTTTTTGTGAGAATGTATATGAAACAATCACTCATTTCCTTCTCTATGTATAGAAGCCTTTCCTGTTTTTTTGTATTTGATATTAGTAATAGAAAAAATCTTAGTTTACACAATATGAAATGGAGAAACTAGATCAAAATAGTTTAAACCTTTTTTGGAAAATACTCTTCTAATAGCCAAAATGTATCAATAGGTAACTTATTGTTTGATTTCAAGTCTACAATCACTGATCATAAAAGTTAATTCTTTATCTAATTTTAAATGAAGATCAAACAAATTTTTTATGAAAGGTTTTCAAACTTAATCATCTTAAGCATTTAATGATGAATAAGTTTAATTTCTATCCCAAAATTGTCAGATAATCTAATCTTTCATACTAGTTTTGTTCATGCCTTTTCATGGGACACATAGTTTCATCTCACTGCACACAAGTATGCCATTGTGTAGTTTGGGAACCACTGGTTTATACCATGCTTTTCTCCATTTCTAAACTTTTTTTTTTTTTTTCTAATACCTTTTGTTAGTATCCTAAATTTATAATCTAAAGGCAGTTCCCTCTCCTCACTTTATTTTTAATTTATCATGATTCTTAATTCACAATGCACTAATTTTCTCTTCTTTCCAGTACTAAATTTTTTACAATTAAATTTGTTTTTAATAGTATGTTACCTTTTGTTATAAGAAACACCCTATCTTGACATTGTGTTATTATATTCAATATGTTTGTGTTCATGCATATAGTTCTTTAGATAATTTAGACAATTCTCAATGTATTGTTGATTAATGTCAATTCGATGCTTAAAACAAAATGAGAATTCTTCCAAGCTGTAGCTGTCAGTACTACATACTTATACCCACTTGGACTCCAATGAAATGCAGAGAAAAAGTTGGAGATCTATACAAGAATGCTCACTTCTGTTTTGAACAAATCCTGGAAGATACAAAGGTTGATATGCCATTAAACAAAGAAACTAAACCAAACCAAATCCTGGAAGCAGCACTCTACAAAACAAGTACAACCATTTACCTCCTATCTGCTGGAAAAGTGAGGACAAACTCATTAGTAATTTTCTAATTGACTCCTACACATGGATATACTAGTATTGGCTGACCAGTGAATCATCTGCTCTGCACAGACACTGAGTGCTATCTAGAGGACTTACAATTCACCCCTACTGGCTATTGTACTTTGTAAAAGTGTCAAAGGAATCCATTCTGTCAGCTTACCTTGATAAGATGCTTTAAAATACATCATCATTGATCTTGAGTGTATTTACAAATTACCTGCTGGCATCACTCAAATGAAAAGAACTTTCAATATTATCTTTAATCCTTTGAACATGTGAGCCTGATATATCAAGCTGAGTGCTATTTTACCATGCCCTATTAGCTTGATATTTCAGGTTTAGGAAGATCTTGTCAGATATACTAAAAATAAAAGGCTTAATATAGTAATCATTCACAACCTTTCTTTTAATGGAATGATAGAATAGATTTAAACAAAGATGTCTGCATCCTGGATTGAAGTCTGAATGAGTTTTGTGCTTTATTTCTATTTATTTACTTTTTAAATGAATTTTGTGAGCTCTGAAGACCAAGGGGATTTAGTGTTCAAAGAATTAAACTCACTTGATAGCTGGTTTTACTTATAAACTCTCTCTCTCTCTCTCTCTTATATAAAAGCAACGTTTTCTCTTTTAAACTTATTTAATTAAATAGGACAGACACTTTGTTTCTGCCTATTTTATCATTGATCCATTTAAGTCTTTGTATAAATCAATTGACTTCTGGATGGAATGAATTCAAGAAGGCACTGTATTCCCCCCGCCATGTACTTTTGGGCCCCAACTTCGGAGCCATCTTCTGGAGAATGAATAACAAAATGACAATGTCGTGTATATCTATTATATAAAGAATAGGCGGAAGAACAAGTGGGAGGCAAATTTACAGAAGCATTTTAAAGTGTGTGTATGTATGTATGTATACGCACGTGCTTGAATAAGCAAAATAAATTTATTATGGAATGCTATTTCTAAATTTCTTATTTTTTAAACACAGTTTTTTTTTTCAGAATTTGGATTCAAAACAGATGGATTTTCTATCCCCCTGCAGAAAATTAATAACTTTTACCTAATTCATCCGTTCATTACTTATTTGTTGGTATCTAAAATCTCTGTATTTCACTCTTCAGATTAACAGAATCTGTAATACAAGAAAGACTAAGTGTGGGTTTTGAATTGGTCTTTTATACCATTGCTAGTAAAATGTATTTAAGTTGGATTGAATACTCTATAATTGTGGTCTTGTACCAGGCTAAACTAACCTTACTATATTTCTATAAGATCAAAAGTAGTCATAAAAATTCTTACCACCAAATTACTTCAAATTAAGCACAATTATCTTTTTCTTAATGCTTGATTATATTCTCCAATCTTGTTGCCAAAAAAGATTAAATGTAAAATAAATATTAATCGCTTTAAGATGGTCCAGGAAATAACATGAAAATTGTTTTTAATTACTAAGAACACAGAAATTTGTTTTTCTCTTGTATTTTTCGTCAATGTTCTCTAATAGGAAGAATTTATACAGTAATTTAAAATTGCCAATTTGTTTTTCTAACCTCCTTATTGGTTATTATAAACTCATAAGTGCTTTAATTCTTTCAAAGCAAACTGCTGTTGAAAAGTTAATGCTATAATTTTGTAATTAAAATCTTTGGGTGGATGATTTGTTTATTGATTAATCACACTAAATACCAACATGTTTGTTCTTAATGTCATTTCACATTTAATTATTAATAATATTAATAAAGTCTAATAACTGTGGGGTGATCAACCAGATTTTTCTACTGTGACTTTTTTAAAGTCAATGCTTGCAGCATTTTTCATGTATTTAAATCTTGTAAATTAGACTATTTGAACTGGAATGTCTCTACCATCCTCAAATCAAGTTTTATCTTTAATATTATGTACTTATAAAATATTTAATGTTTCTTTATTATAATTTGAAGTAGATAAATACTGGTGTGTTGAATTTCAAGTTGAGGACAGTCGTGATTTTAGGAATATAGTCTTTATCTGAGTTTATGGTTCAATTTTTTTTTTTTTTTTTTTTTTTTTTTTTTAGACTTGTCAGTTTATGGAATTTTAAGTCTCATTTAGGTGGTCATTTATATGAAAACTCAAGTTTCAAAGTGATAAGAATTTCCAATAAATTTTGTATTTGTATATTTATTTTTATCTTAAGGGAGATGACTTTTGTAATAAAATGTCACATGTATTTGAATATTTATTTTGATTGTAATGTGTGAGATAGCTATTAGATATTTATTATACATATTATATAGGAGTAATCCTTCCTTATAAATGTGTAAAAAGGATGATCCAGCATCTCTCTGGATTATTGCAGTTATAATAGAAACCTCTAAATCTGTGTTGACAAAGAAAAATGTTTTTCCTCTCAAAATTTTATTTTATGTTTTACATTTAAGAAAAAAAATTGTTCATATTTGTTAGACAAAGCAAATTCTGGCAGTTTTAAAATTCCCAAAAAGAAATAAACACTTTCACTCGTTCTACATTGTGATCTTTTCTAATTGATTTACAGCATTTGGATTTTTGCTACTTTTTCTTTTGTTGTATTTATAGCATTTTTTGCATTTTATTTTTACACTGTATACAAATTTGTCTTCTAAACATCCCTGATCTTTTTAATGAGAAAGCTTAATATCTATCATTCAGTGTTAAAGTTCAAAACTTTTATCGAATCAAGATTTTTCCCTTTCAATCAAACCATTTGATTTACTGTGGCAGACACAACTCGCTGAAGCAAGAGGAGGCAATGTTGAAATGACACAGTGCCTGCATTATCGGCCAGAATGAGGCTAACACAAACGAGAGATTTTGGTTTCTTGCCCGAAACCAAGAAAGACAAAAAGAGCTGACTTTTGGTTTCAAGTCAGTTGGTCTTTGAGACTCATGAAGGCTAATGTGTTCCAGAGCAAAAGAGAAGAGTCCTAGATAAAGCATTGTTCCAGTTTCTGCGTTGGCTATCAGTGGGAACAGATTTGATTGGAAGTTGATTTTCCTACCAGCCAATCTTTGTCTAAATAACCTAAGCTTCTAATGATGCAGTGACTTCGCCCAGATGAGACAGTGGATGAGTTTCTAGCTGAACTGCATCACTTAGCTTGGCTGGTTGGAGGATTACTACCCAAACAATGGATGTTTGCATTTGTTTCAAGCTTAGAGAGTGAAAGCAACAAGGAGTTGATGTGTTGCTCTTAGGTTTACAAAATATTTGCTTGCAAATCCACGTTGGTAAGGCACTGTGGCCATTTCAAACGGTCATTTTCTAGGGCAAGCCGTTTTGCCTTACACAGTTGGATTTTGGCCTAAATGTGGCACTACTCATCATGAAATCCATTGTCGACATAACATCCCAAGATTGTGTAATCAAGAGTGCCACGTCAGCATATGCTGATGACATTTTCATCAATAAAAGCCTGGTTTCTGCAGCACTTTTTAGATTACACTATAGTCTGTAAAAATTAAACAGTTGAAAAACGAACTAAGGTTTTTGGCCTGCAGGTCTGGGGAGACAACAGCACCCTCTGGAAGCAAGGAGGCCAATGTGGTGACCCACCAATGTATATTTTCCCTTTCTGGGAAAACTTGTGGGTCATTTCTCTGTGTGTGGCAGGCTGGCGTAGGGTGGCAACTGCATTTATCAAGTGTCAAGGAAGAGGTGGGACGATAAGGTCAGAGATGCCTATCTCTGTCGCATGCTGGCAGAAATAATGACCAGGGTATGTGAAGTGGACCTTGTTGGAGAGACTGGTGTATGAAGGGTAATGAGATGAAGGTCTGGGTAGATGTAACTTCTGTGGCCACAGGAGTGGAATTAGAAGCAATTGGAAGCACCCTTGAAGATGCTTGTTGGTTGTGTCCAACCAATGATGCAGGCATATCAATCTGACTGAACTAGATGTAGCACTCAAAGGCATCAATCTTGGCCCTTCAATGGCAGGCAACAGTGTTGCATTTGGTCACCAATTCTGTATGCATGCATCAGTCGATATCACACCCTGACTGGGAAGGCATGTGTGAATACAAAGGCATCTGTTGAAATACTAGTGAGACAGCACTTAAGAATACTATAGGTGTTGGCAGGAGAGTATGGATTGACTCTAGATATAACACTGAAATCCTGCCAAAACTGTGCATATTGTCTCACCAGAGTTCCATGAAGGTGGTTGGATCTATACAAGAAGGGAGGAGACGGTACTGGAGAGTACTGCTGCAATGGGAAGCCAACCAAGTCAGGTGGACAACATCCAGCAACAAAGTGGATGTCCGAGTGTGAAACGGACATTATACTTTGCTAGATCTGTTGACCTGCTGGTGTCTAAGGAAATTATCAGATCAGTTGTCAAAGCCTACCAGTTAATAGACCCAGCACCAGTTCATTGGAAGAAAGGAAAGCTTGGTGTGGAGAACAACTGGAGCAGATTAGCAATGGACATAACCCATTATGATGGTAAGCATTTTCTTACGCTCATCGATTACAGTCCATCCCGGTTTGCAATGTGATGGCCATTGCATTAGCAAGATACTACTAGTGTAATTCACCAATTGGGGATGATTTTCTTTGAACAAGACCTGCCAACTAAAATATTAACTGACAGTAATACTGCCTTCACTTGCAGGCACTTTAAGGAGTTTGCAAGCAGCTGAGATGTGCATTTGAGGTTCCAATGTGTCCATTCACTGGCCAGGAATGGAATTGTAGAATAAAACACAGAAGTACTTAGACCATCTCAGCCAGAAAAAAATTGTTCCATATTGGAGGCAGTTTACCACTAAAACGTCATACCAAAGGACAACAACTCGCCTTCCATGGCACCAGCTGATGCACAACATAAGTCAGAGTAAAAGGCATTAAAGCCAAACCCCTGCCTGAACCACAGATGACTGGAGGGTGATATGAAGGAGACATTGTCTGGGTTAAGACTCCATGCAACAAGTCCACAACTAAGTTCAAGATGGGGTGCATAACCAAAGTTGTTAGCTCACAGCCTGTGTGGATTGATGGGATACCTCGCCATGTTAAAGACCTCTAACCATTTTCAAGGTCTTATCCATCATTAAGCAACAAAAGTATCACAAAAGTGTGAGCAGTTAATCTATCTAGGGTCAGGTCCACCAAATGATGGCTATAACATCAGCAGTCTACCAGTAGACGCCAACCTGCTCAGTAAAACTCCAGATGGTAGTCTGTCTGAAGATAAAGCTTGTGTTGTTCACCTTTGAAGGAGTATCCACCAGAAGAGACCTGCCCCTAGGTGCACTATTTGTGATGAGATCATGGGGTAGTGTGGTGGAGACACCTCGCCAAAGCAAGAGAAGGCAAACCGTTTGTATATGTGCTTGTAAACCTTCAGGGCAAATTTCGGAAAATCAATGTTGAAATGACACCGCATATGCATTATTGGCCAGAACGAGGCTAACACAAGCCTGAGACCAAAAAAGGTTAAAGAGCTGACTTTTGGTTTCAAATCAGTTGGTCTTTGAGACTTGTGAAGGTTAGACCTGTGTTCCTGAGCAAAAGGGGAACAGTCCAAGCGTAGTGTTCTGGTTTCTGTATTGGGAACAGATTCAAGTTGAAGTTTGTTTTTCTACCTCCCTATCTTTGTCTAAATAACACATTTTACAAAGAATAAAACTGATAATTATTATTTATTCACTTTTTAAAACGTTTTGTGGCAGATCAGTTAAAAATCTAAAAATAAGCTTCAATCTTGCCGAGAAAAACTTAATATTACAAAAGTTTTTTAAATTTACATGATTAAGGATGTATGGATTGTTTCTTGTTTTAATATTATTTTCCTCCCACATAGATATTTTTGCACTTTACTTCTTCTGACCTATAACAGTTATTACATGTAGTGTATGAAATTTATATGCAAGTATAACAAATATTTAGACAGTATAAATTTTTTAAACTATTAATCTCTTGATAATTTAGTGAAGTGTATACAAAATTCATTACCATTTGTATGAACCCTTCCCATCTTAATATACAACTTTTAGTGAATCAATCAATCTTTCTGCAGAAAATTTTTTTTGGTTTTTAAATTATTAATATTATATGGTTTTACTTCAAATCCTATTGAAGGTTCTTTTGTATTGGTTGATTTTGTCTTTTGATTTTTATAATTTGTACATTTTCAGTAAAGTACAAACAGGCATTAATTGACCCAAATTCAAATATTGCTTTGTGTTTACAGCTTTCATAATTGGAATATGTATTTACCCAACCTTTCTGCCACTGGCAGGATGTGATAGTCAATTTTTCAGTGGAGTATAGCTAGTTTGAATTCAGTTTTCCTCTCCTAGACTGGGTGCTATAATACTAAGACTAAAGAGCTCAGTCTTCCCTACTTGCAAAAAATTCTGGAAGAAAGATCAGAACCTTAGTTTCTTGCTAGGATATTTTAAGTTAGCTGTCTAAGTTAAAAAGATTTAGTTTAGCTAACCTGATGGATACAGTGTCTTTTTAATATACTTATACTGTTAAACAAACCCCTTGTTAAAAGAATTAGTTTTTTGAATTTTCAAAAACTAATACGCTAAAAGAATCCACAGGAATCTCATTAATAACCTCAGATAAAATTTGGGAGCCATCTTAAAATTATATGATGAAATGGACAAAAATGAGATTTATTGAATTATAAGATTACTCGCTTTCTAAATCTGGATTTACTTTCCTTACTATGACTAAAAGAACAATAAAATTGATTCATTGTGCAAACATGGCAAATATAGTATGGAAATTATTTTATATTTGTTATATGCAAAAAAAAAATTTTCTGTAACAGAATATTATACCAACTATAAAGATATTTTGAAAAATGCTACTAGTTTTTGCTGCTTTTGATAAAATTGAATTCATGTTGAAGTGTTTGAAGATAAGAGCCTTAAGAAGTTTCCTTTTGATAAACTTAGTTTTCATTAAAAAGTTAAGGCTTCTATTAGTCTTTGTATCAATATTTTTATTATCATTTTAACTTTATTATATAAGAGTGCATATGTTTCATTTTAAACACTGCATTTATTTTTGAAATTCATTTTGTTTTTTTAATTTTATAACAATACTTAACACAATTCCCTAAAATAAATTCATTTAGAATTCAACTGCTATTATGAAGAATATTTGCTATTAAAAACTTGATTATTTTTTTATTATGGGGACTTATTTGATGAAAGCCATCAATGTGCTTGGAATTAACTAATTCATTGATTATGTTCACTATCTAGTTTTGTAAATAATATTGATAAAAATGGTTAGTATTTGAGATAGAAATTAAGTCCTGTGTAATTACAATATCATATTTTAAGCAACACTATCTTTTTGCAAATCTTTTAATAAATCCTGTTTTTTTTTTTTTTTTTTTTTTTTTTTTTTGTTTTTTTTTAAATAAAATTTTTGCTTGCTTCTTAACCAAATATCATGTATGCTTGTAATTTTAGTTTATTTTGACAAGCACTTTATCATAAAAGCTCAAAGTTAAATATTAAAGCTTCACCAAATGCAAGAGTGTCCACTAAGAAAAGGACTTTAAGGGTGTCAGTTTTATTTGCTTTGGGACACATTAAACCTTCCTAATCAATTTTAAGCTAAAATACTCCAGACAACCCTTTCTCACAAAAAATGTCTTTAAAGCACAACTTGCAGTCTAAGTACCCCAAAAAATATTAACTTAAAATTAAGATTTAATTCTTCATCTTTAGTGACAATGTTTTGTAAAAGTTTTTCATGTTTGAAAAGTAAAATGCAGGTGGTTAAATGTTGCCCAATGTTCTGTTCTGAAAATTCATGTGGTTTCAATTTTCTTGCTTTTTGAACCTTCTCTACTCTGCGTGATTGGCACAAAATTTTTTAGCCAATTCCAATATTGAGTGAGATCCAAAAGAGTTTGTACAAATCATCACTTTCAAATTCTTATGTATCATGGTTTGTCATTTAAGTGCAATTCACCTTTCTTGAACTTCATAAACCATTCACAATACATTCAGTTTCCAAAAGAGTTTTCTTCAGAGACTTCAATCATTTTCTTTACTTTTGCTACTGTCTTGCCTAACTTGCAAAGGAACAACATGCAGTGTCACACATGTCTGTTACCATTTTATTTCTGAACACAGGATAAATGAATACAAAACACTTATAACGAGTTCTTTTTTTTTTTCCAAAAAGACACTGCAAACTTTTGCAAATCTATTCTTTGTCATGATTTTTTATACTTATTTTCTTTTCTCTGTATCACTTTGTGATTTTTCTTTTTCAGTATTTCTTTCCTTTCAAATTACACTTTGATTTCTTATGATTTTTTAAATCATTCTTTTGGGTAATTTAAAAGCTCTTCAATTGACTGACTGCTCTTTCAACTTGCCATGAAAACAGATGCTACCATCTCTGAATCATTGACAAACCAATTCATACATTGATAGTTTCTGTCATAAATGATGGGATTATGCTACTAATAATATATTTAATGTTTTTAAATTCCAAAATCAAGATATATACATCATTATTACTTTAATTACTATACACAATAGATAAATTAACTTAAATTCTTGATATAGTGTATATAAATGTATGATTTAGTTGGAATTTTATAAGGTACATTTGTCTTTTTCAGAAATGGCAAATGTTATACAAGCCCTTATGCAAAAGATTGACTATACGGAAGATTCTTTGACTGGTAAGTACTCTTTTAAAAAAAAATTTGATTTCCTCCCTTTTTGTTATTTTCTGTAAAACAGCACATCAAACCATTTATGTTCAATATACTTGTGCTATGATGTAGTACTGTCAAATAATATACATCAAGCAACTTGTTAAACAAATGTCACTCTCATATGTAAAAAGTGTATTTGCATGCAAGTACTAAAAATCATCAGATCATTTGTCCAGCCATGTTTAGTGATTTTATTTTTTATCAATGTTATCTTTCTAATGAAATGACAATTTGACTTTTAAATTAAGGTTGACAAACCTTAAACATATTGTATCTTGCCTCAGCAGATTGTCTTCTCACTTTATTTTTTAGTTGTTTTCTGATTATTATAGAATTTAGGGTTTCTCTGAAGAAAGTTATCATTTGCTGTGATGAACATTACTCATTTCAGGATAGAAGTTCAGCTACTAAGACCAATTTTATTCTTGTATAACTGCAAATGTGCAGTATTTCTTAGGAAAAGTTATAAATTTACTTTCTGGTTGTTATGACTGCTACATCTTGACAGATGATAGCTACCTTTTTTATCACCAAAAAATCCTGATAAATAACTCATTCAACTTGTGAATTGCCCAGTCAGCTGGGGCTGTAGAATACACTGGTTGCTTCTCTGCAGAGGGGTAAGACCCCCACCCCAACGAGTGTCCTGGCTATGACACTAAATAATCTGATGGTGAGATTCCAGTAATGCTGGAGCTTTGGGGAATGCAGAGTACCCCTTCATTGCCATCGCTTTCAGGTCCACTTTGGCCCGGAGTGATAGCACCTGATAGGGTCCTATCTATGGGTTTAATAGAACTAACTGCATACTTATGCTAAACTGAATTGTTTTAATTAGAACTGTTTGACTAAACTGAATAGCTTGAAATAAATGTTTTTGACAATTAAAATGCATACTTATGCTAAACTGAATTTTTTTACATTTAACTGTGTGTAAACTAAATCTATACTTATACTAAACTGAATTAGCTGAATTAGAACTGTTTGAATAAACTGAATAGCTTGAAATAGAAATTTTTTGACAATTAAACAGTGTACTCATGCTAAGCTGAATTGTTTGAAATAGAACTGATTATTTGCATAAAAATGGATTTGGCATTAAATAACCTACAAAGATTGATATGCCATAAAACTCAAACAACCAACCAACCAATCAACTTATGAAAAATATACAAGATGCATAAGATAAGGTTGTAAGATATCTACACCATTGGATTATGACATAAAATTGTAGGACACTCGTGCCATTCTCCTGGGCTACATAGCTACAGCCCAGTGACAAGCATAGCAAAATAACTAGTGGCTATTCAAACTGCTGGTTTTATTACAGATTTCTTTTTTGACTTTTTTCCATTAAAGGATACCTACATGTCAGCAGACATTTGATGCTGAAGCTTTTCTCAGTTTTGATTTTGGAGTTCACTTCTTAGAGGCTTACCTTTAGCATGCCTTTGTCAGTAGATTGGAGCCCCTTTTACCTCTCGATAATACAAAATTATATTCTAATTCTATACATTAGTCCTCGGTCAGTCATACACGTGGTAAATATTTTTTCTATATATAACAAGAATTGTTTTATTTATGAATAATAGAAACTGAAAGTTAGCATTCATTTATGCATTATTTTCATGTAAATGTGAAACATTGCTCTTATTTTCATTTATCAATTTTATTTACCCAAAAATTTTTTCTAATCTAAATAAAAATAAATTCAATATTATTATTACTGATAGTTATATTGAATATTTTGGGTGTGAAATGTTTATAAATGACAATAGTTATTTTTTTTTATATTTGAAAATTGTTAGTTTATAACAGTTATTCATTTGCTTCATAGTTAAAAAGATGCTTACTATATTTTTCAATTTATAAAGATTGAACATTGACCTACTGTTGTACTAATCTACTTTGAATGAAGAGGATTACTTAAGAGATGATGTCTCACTACTGTCATGAATGATATATTTGTGAGGATTCACTAATAACTGATCTATGGATCAATAGATTGATGGATTGATAGTGAGATAATTAGATAACTTAGTGAGCTAAATAAATTGTAGGTAGATAGGTATAAACTGATAGATAAATGGACTGATAGATCTTCTAGCAGAAAGAATGACAGATAAATTGATAAATTGTTCACTCATGATAGGTGGTTGGATTATCAAAATAACTTAGAAATAAGTGGACAAACTAATTAATGTTGAGATAACTAAATAGATTGACATGTATACAACTATTTGGTCAAGCAATAAGATAATTAGTCACATAATGAAAACACTTGTGTGAAAATTTGAGTTTCAGAATGTGGCTCAAGTGTTGGCTGGTTATTATCTCAACCATATTTAACATTCTATACTTTTGCAGTCGTAAAGTGGCAGATTGTATTCGCATTTTCTCTCACACGTCTTTATTACTTGAATATGATGGAAATGATTCCAATATATTGGAGTATCAAATATTTTTTAATCAACTTCAGAGTTAATAGGAACATATTGAGATCTGTTTTTTTTTTTTTTTTTTTTTTTAAGCTTAAGTAATGCTCTACACATCTTAAGGATACTAGCTTTGCTGAAGTTTTTTTTTTTTTTTTTTTTTTTTTTTTTTTTTTGTCAAGTTGTTTTTTACTTTGAGTTATAAAGTAACAATTGATTATTAAGGTAAGTCACCATCCTTAAAATGCTTGAACCCGTTTTGGGTTATATAATCAAATAGTTTCATTTTCTTTTACTTTCTAAATTCTGCAAGCAGCTTCAGCAGGTTTGAGACACATTTTAAATAAGAATCCTCTAAATACTTGTATTCGCCATTATAAAATCTAAAAGAAAAGTATGACTGAATAGCTTTGGTAACATGATATCAAAATATAATTGAGTCATAGTCTTCAGATATATTCATGAAATAAGTTTAAAGGTAAGGTTTCTTTTTTCCTAGCTGAAAATATTTTTGAGGTTCCCTTATTTTTATGATATATATATATATTAGTTTTTAAACATCTACTGGAAATAAGTTTTGGAGTAAATGTTTTTGATATACCCTAATATATTGTCTAAAAGTTAATGACATAGGTTAGTTTTTAAAATTTTACGTTCTTTAAAGCAGCTGAAATCGGGTCCTGAAATATAAGGTGCTAAATTTCTTTAGTTGAATTCTTCCATGAACATGAAGTAAAAACTAAAAATATAAAATATAATACTGTATTTTAAATATCTAGGGTTTTTTGAGTTTTTTTTATGACCATTGTTATGAAATAATTTTGAAAATGTTCTTGGTGAAGGACATATTTTTGTAGATATGCAAATTGGGTGAGGTCAGTGTAAACATTTAGTATTGGAATAAAAAGTACACTGAGTAAATCTTGTTGACTAGGGGATTTGTATCATTTTAAACTCATTAAAGGATAATGTTCATTTTCACTCCATGAATTAAAGTGACCTTGTAGTTCTCAGGACACAAGAAAATCCATTAGATGCTTTTACTTGTATAGATCTGTTTTCAGTTTTTCTTTGATACTCTCAATTTCTAATTTTTTTGTATGAAAAAAAATTATTTCAAGTTCAAATTAGGTAATTCAACAAGTGCTGGACAATGTAAATCCACTGGTTCTTAAATTTTCTCTTTTCATATTCCCTTTTCACCATATTTCATATTATTTTCAATTTCCAAAATTGTCTAACCCCAACATTTACATTGTAGAATTATATTTTTTAGAAAAGACAATTTTCTAACAGTTTGGATCTACCAATTATTGGGCTTAATTCCCTGCACTTCAAAAAACCTGTTTTTTTTTTTGTTTTTTTTTCACTTTAACCAAATTATGACTTAATCAGTGTAACAGTTTGTGTTGACACATGATAAATCTTATTGTTTTATAATTATAGATTAAGAAATTGGAAAACTTTAAGCCATAATAATCAGGCCTTGTACTTTTGTTTTCTCAATATTCTTATCAGCAATCTCAAATCATCTTTAACCCTGTTTGTGTGGCTTACAATGCATCTGATAGTGAGGCTCCAGTTTTGGACCTGTGGAGTAACTTTTCATTGCCATTACTCCCAGTTCCACTTTGACCCAGCGTGATAGTACCTGTAGGGGTCACATCTGTAGGTCAAATAGATCCATTTAAAAATTATTCAACAACCAGACAAATACAAAGCTCTCATTGAAGAACTAATCCAGCTAGGTCCAGGCAATTAGCAAAAGTTTAGATAGCCCAAAACTATCAAACAAAACCACAAATTAAACAAAGAACCTTCAACAAATACCTATACTATTACACACATAATATCTATCGATAACCTAAAATGTCCACCCAAAATTACCGCAAAAACAAAACTGAGAAGATCACTTATGTGCCCACTAAATTTTGAAATAAATAACACAGGAAAAAAAGACTTAAGGGAAACATTTCCTAAAAACAAGATCAACCAATCAAAAAAACCAAGTTCAAACCAATTTAAAATAGATTTGAGGAACTTGAAAGATTTCTTGAAACTTCTCTCCAAAACATCATAAAAGCTTTTTCTAAAGATTTATAACAGCATATGGTTAAACAGGAAATTCCTGGAATCATGGAGAAAAACCATTGTCATACCAATTCCAAAATAAGGAAAAACAATTCTGACCCTGGAAACTATAGACCAATTGCTCTCATGTTGTTTATGTACCACAATGGGAAGAATAGTGAATAAGCAATTAAACAATGTGATACCGGGAATGAAAGAGCTTAATGACAGATCTGCAATGCAGCTTCTAAAACAACATAAACACAATAGATCACTTGGTTCAGCTTGAAAATTATATAAGAGAAGCTTTCATAAAATGTGGCTGGAAGTACAGGATCATGTAAGATCTACATGACTTCAGATGGAAAGAAAAATAACCCAAATTCATAAGCAACTTTTTGTCAAACAGAAAACTCCAGTTTTGCAGTAAATCTACTCTGATCAAAAAAGCCAAGAAAAGTTTCGCAAGAGAGCATATTGTTTGTGACCCTGTCTAACATTAGATAACATCACAAAATAACTCTCACCAGATATAAAAGGATCCTTGTATGTGGATGCTTTCACTATATGTTATCACTCTAAAAATATCCACACTATTGACAGAAAATGTGTAAACAGGATAAACAAATGGGCAACAAACAATGGATTCAAGATTTCCAAAGGCAAAACTCAAATATCTTGGCCTATGAGGCAGACTCCTCGTTTTAATAAAATTCTTTCTAGAAGACCAACCGTTCTAAACGCGTAAATAACACATTCTCCAAGCCATGATCACGAGAAATAGTGTACCTCAGGGTAGCATCCTATCTGATAAGCTAACCTGTCTTCCCTGCTCCAGAAATCAACAGATCAGTATATACAGCTCCAAAATATGGCTACCATAGACAAATCCAATAATGAATCTACATGATATCAAAATGAACCATGGAAAATGGATTCAAAATCTCAAATAGCAAAGAAATGCATGCAATTTATCCAATTCTGATTGAATAAAACCGCTGGTTAGAGAATAGAGAAATCATGGGAATGCCAACCAATTTTGACCATATGGTGATTTTTCCCTTTTACTTCACCATTTTCAACAACTGTTCTAGTTGTTGAAAATGGTTTGAAAGGAGAAAATGCATTTATATATTGGTGCATACAAAAGCCCACCTGTAATCTCAAGAAAAACTACAAAGAGAAAAGAGTAATAGCAGTTGACAAATGAAGCAAAATCAAGTTCAAGGAAAACTCCAAACAACAAACTTGTGAAGTAAGCTCTTCTGTGCACCAGAATGACCGTAGCAGGGAAACTTGTGAACACAATTCAGGCTATTATCAAGAAAAATAGTGAAAACAGAAGATAGATTACTTATACCCCGGACTTCTTTGACCAACTCATAGGGTACACTCTTTTGTGCACCGGAATGACTGAAGAGAAAACCCTATATATAATTCTGGCTATTATGGAGAAAATAGCAAAAACAGTTACTAAAAATAGATTGAAAGAAGACACACTTTTGAGTTAGTACTTACAAAAGCCTGCTTGTAATCCCAAGAAAAAAAACTATGAGCGGGAAAGGATAAGTCAAAAGTCAAGCCAAAGAAAAGTGAAGATAACAAACTCATGGAGTAGACTCTTCTGTGTACTGGAATGATAGTGGAAGAGATAAAAATTGATCCAAATATAATTCAAGTACAAGGAAAAGTGTGAAGATAACCAATTCGGCAAGTGAACTTTTCTGTGCACTTGAATGACTGTGGAAGAGAAACTCGAAGACATAATTCTGGCTATTATAGAGAAAAATGGTGAAAACAAGATAACTTATTCACCAGACTCCTTCAATGATAACATACTGAAGTAGACTCTTCTGCGCACTGGAATAAGAAGCTCATGAATATAATTCTGGCTATTATGAAAAGGAAATAATGAAAGAAAGGTTGCTTGTTCATCAAACTCCTTTAACTGCTGAACCTGAAACCAGCTGGAGAATGTCGCTCGAGGGCAACTCAAAGATATCTACTACAGAACAAGCTATGAACTGAAGGGAATATGAAGAAAAAGAAAATAAAAAGATAAAGTATGAGAGAGAATAAGTTAAAATGTTTAAATTCAACAACACAAACTGCCCTTCTTACTAAGTATTCTATTTTCCCCTTTTGTAAAACCTAAGTTCATTCCATATCCCTAAATGTGACATTATTCAGTTAATTTGCTTTACTTCCCTTTTTCCTTTGCACTTTTCTAAAAAGACTGTTTTTAATAAAGTTGTATTAACTCAAACATATCTTTTCTGAATGTTGCTCCTTATTATAATAGATATATCATTGGCCTAATGAGTAGTGTTTGCAAATGGTCTGGGAGACCAGGGTTCAATCCCAGATAGTCATAACAAAAACTCAAATGGTACTTGATGCTGGTTTGCTTAACACTCAGCATTATAAGATACAGATCAAGGGTAAAATGGAGCAATCCAGGAAATGGAGTAGCACTCTCCCCTACACCTTGATGTAGAAACTATTGAAAAGGGTGCCTTCAGGTCACCCTCGATTACGGTCACCAACTTAGAGGGAGGAGACCTGGGAAAGCAAGATATAACCTAAACATTCTCTCTTACTTTACTTTTTTTATTATTTAATTATCTGGCCAAATGGTGTTACCCTATCTATAGTTTAAGGGGCACAACTGGCCTTTTCACTGCATGGCCTGTAACAATATGCATAGTGAAGCATGAAGTGTTAGTGTCAGGTTAATAACCATGTAGAAATTTGATCCCTCTGATAGATAAAAACAAGACTTCCAAGCTGTGGCTGCATCCATACTGCTACATGGATGCACCACATGGACACTAACAAAATGCATGGAGAAAAAGCTAGATGGGAACTACACAAGAATGCTACAGGCCATTTTGAACAAATCCTGGGTGCAACACCCAACAAAACAGCAGTTGCATGGCCACCTACCTTCTGTCTCACAAACCATCCAAGTAACAAAATATGCAGGGTACTGGGCGGGGGGAGTGAGGACAAACTCATAAGTGATGTTTCTTTATGGACTCCTACACATGGACACACTAGTGTTGGCCAACCAGCAAAGACTTATATACATCAGCTCTCTGCAGACACTGGATGCAGTCTAGAAGACATACCCGGAGCAGTGGATGATTAGGATGGATGGTGAGAAAGTAAGGGAACTCCATGCTGTTGGTGCAACTTAGATGATGATAAATTCTATAAATATTGGGTTGAGTCATAAATAATTTTTTAGTAAGATATAATTTGTTCATGAATAATTCAACTATCAATTAGTTTTAATAAAATATATATTCACCATTATTTTGAATCACCTTTTACCCTTTATCAGGTAGCTTGTTGATTCCTCCAGTAAAATTTAGCTGCTTTTGAGCTTAAGTTTTCCACAATTATTTTCACGTGATCTCAAGGAAATTTTTTTTGTCATTCATAGGCTTTTGTAGAGAATGAAAACAATAGAAATCCCTTGGTGCAAGGTCTGGTGAATATAATAAATGGAGTAGAACAGACCAACCTTAATCCAATAATTTTTCCTGTATGATTTCTGTTGAATGTGACCGTATATTATCATAGAGAAGAACAACATTTCTCCTATTAACGAGTACAGAGCATTTTCTTAGGTTTTCCTGCACACATTGCAACTGTTGAGAGTATAAATCTGTATTGACCAATTGTGGCTTAAAAACTCAAAAGGAATAATACTGTGGTGATCCAACTATACATACAGCATAACTTTTCCACGAAGCACCACCTTTGGAATATGCTAGAGAGATTCATCCTTTTGCATTGAATATTGTCATAAAAAATGCATTTTTCATCATTTGTAATGATGTTTTTGAGAAACGGGTCCTCACCCTCCCTTGAAAGATGTTGCTATCAATGTGATCTTCCGTATTCTTCCAAGTGTATGAGGAACCCGAACAGCTAGCTTTTTCAAGTGGAAGAAGATTGTGGATTGGGATGTGTTGAAGTCAAATGCTAATTCTCTTATACTTTTGTTTGGATTGCATTCCATCAATTCTCTTAAGCATCTTGATCAAAGTCTGATGAGTATCCTGGTCAGGATTCATCTCTCAGTAACGTATTACCAGAATGAAATTTTGAAAACCAGTTTCAGGCTTGGTGGTCAGTAGTGACACCTAAGCCATAAACACTTAGAAATTTTCTTAGGTGTTTCTGTAGTGTTTTTGTAATTCTTAAACTCCGACAACATGTCGAATATACACTTTCAGTTTCTCCATTTTAGGGGTGTTATAGGTTAAATAACAATGCACACTCTTTCACTAATGAAATAAGAATGATCAATGAAGCCACTCTTTAATCAGATAATTTCTGGTAACATTTAAATCATTGGAAATTTGAATTGCCTAGTTATAACTTGCTTTTTAAAAATGGAAATTATTTGACTTGACCCAGTATAATGTAGCTTGATAGTGAATTTAATGGCTGTCAAGTGTAGCCTTTAAGAAAATGTAATTAGTAATATATTCATTAAATTGATTTTATTTCTTCTAAAGAGGAGAATTTAAAGAAAAGTGTTATCTTTTTAAATTTACTCAGAAAAAACAATTGAATACCTGAAGATATGTATTTTTTCTCAAAAGGGACTATTTTAGAAAGTGCTGTAAATGCCAAATCCTGATGTACACTTCTGTGTTTTTATTTTACACACACACACATATATATATATCTCATAATGTTGACTCGGTGATTTTCAGTTTTCAAAGAGCCACTTACAACTCTGTGGTTATAAGAAAAATCATCATCTTTACATAAAATCTACATTACTTTTCTGTCTAGGCTTTGAGAATGAAAAAAAAATAATCCTTTTCGTAACTTTGCCCTTTCTTTGTAATGTGAATTAAATGTCACAATTTAGCCTTATCTCTGCTTGTTTGCCTTATAGAATGTCAATGTATTTGCAGAAACACTTGAAGCAAAATAAGAATTTTTTTTTTTTCCTCAGTGGGTGAATGCATAAATAAATCGGGTAGAATGGTTCCCAATTGTTTAATTCTATCTTTGAGATGTTTTGATTTCAAAAGTTTTAATAAGAATAATTTTGTTTTTTCATTCAGTTAAGATTATGTAATTGCCTCAATCTCTTAATAGTGATAAAATTTGCTATGGTTTTATTTACTCTGAAGAGGAAATTCTATTGATTTTAGTTATATAGTAGCTGACTTGTCTTTGCTCTAAATATATCAGATAGTTTCTCCTACCACATAGAAGGAAAATGTTTCCAAGTTAAAACAAAGAAACTTTTTCTCTCACAGCTTGTTCTATATTAAGAAAAATTTTGCTTTTTTTTTTTAATTTTTTTTCTCTCATTGTCTAATAATCTGTATATCTACTGAACCTTTCACATATTAATATTTCATCCTCTATATCTTGTTGACTATGCTGATAGAAACTGTTTTACCTACCATTGTTAAATTTTGTATGGTTATCTTCAAAGATTATCAAAGGTAAGTAAAACAAATTTTTAGAAAATGAAACTTCTTTTTGCATAACTAAAACAATATCACTGTAGAAGCCATTGTTGATATATTAAGTAAATATAGTTTTGATAAATCTTTACTTAAATCTCTTATGATTTCTCTAATGAAACTGGTTACTTGAAACATGTTAACATTTCATTTTACTTGCATCTTAAATTAGAAAAAGGAATTTAATATTTATATAAAATGAAACCAGACTCCAACAGAGGTTGCTGGTATTAGCCATAAATTTCAGTGTTTTAAAATATATCATTTAATAAGGTAATTTCAATTTGGTTTAGCAGAATTTTTTTTATAGAAAAAGTATTGTTGAAAGTAGATTTTATATCTAATTTTTGCATTTCTAATGTCAGACTAATTAAGTCTCTCTCTCTCTCTCTCTCTCAAGTTAATCTTACAGTATCTCATTACTCCCTCCTCAATTTCCTGTTCACAGAAATTCTTCCATTTTGCTTGAAGCAGTCTGGCATTATAAGAATCTTCTTTTTCAATCAAGTGAGGCACATTTTAAGAGATTTATCAATTTAAACATTTCATTTTTTTTGTCTAAATTGTCATTAATCTTAGCAATAATGATGTATAATTATTTTACATCTCAAGCTTGAAAAATTACCTCTAGACAAAATTTGTAATGTTTAATTGTATGTTAATAATTACTTTAGACAGTTTAGTTTTCATTTTTTAAAGTTTGGAAAATTAAATTTTATACAATGTTATATCTTACGGCAATATAGCTTCCTGCTGATTGTTTGTTAGTAATTCCTCTATTCATAAGGATCCCACTTTCCTTATAAGGAACTTTTTGTTAAAACATCTTTCTGGGTCCAATAAGTATGTGTGCCAAATTTATTAGCTCTACATCAAACCATTTTACCATCTATGGAGGAGAGACAGACTCTTCCATTTTCTTAATCTAGTTAGATTTTTATTTTACAAGTTTCAAACTTTTTGCATATTTCAAATATATTTTACTTTATAAAAGTATGTATGTTACATATAAAATTTCATGGCATTTATTATTTTATTGTATTTGGATTAATTATAGATGTAAATGCAGGCAAATTTTTTATATATTATAATGAAGATATTTTATTATGGAATTCTAAAATAAAAAAGAATTACCCATAATTAAGTTGCTACTAAGGTCTGTAATATAAGAATAAGACAGAATTTTTCGTAGTGACAAGGATTCTTATTATTGTATACTTGTTAAGTATATTCTGATTTTGAATATTTGTCCAATTGATTTTTTAATTTATGCAAACTGAATAAAAAGTTGAACAAATGTTAAATTTAGCTGCTATAAGTTTAAAAAGCTAGTGTATATTATATACAAAGCATGGTTTGTTGGCTTTTTACTTTCTTTCTCCCTAGAATTACATAGCTCAAATTTAAGAGTGCATGTTATACATGAATAATTTTTTTTAGAAATAAAGTTGCAGATCTGTAGAGTATTTTGTTAGAGTATACAGTTCTCTCATCCAATGTGGAAACTTTTGAGACAAATTAAGTTTGTGTTTTTAGGGGTTTTTTTTTTTCTTTTAACAGTTAAAAAAAACTTATTCCTGCTGATACCCACCCTGTCAACTGGGGCTGTAGTATACGCCGACTGCACCTCTGCAGAGGGGTAAATAATACTCAAGTCACCAATATAAAAGATATTGCCAACACACTAGCTGAGACTTTCTCAGCAAATTCCTCCTACACAAACTCCAACACAGAATTTCACAAATACAAAGACAAGAAAACAAAACGAAAGCTTAATTCTAAATCAGGCGACACTGAAAACTACAAGAAACTCTTTTCATTATCATAACTAAAAGAAACCATCAAAAAATCCCTCAATACTGCAGTCTGCCCAGATGAAATTCACTAAGAATTTCTCAGACAATTACCTTCAAAATCCTTAGAGTACCTACTTACCGCATTAAACAGCATTTGGAAAAATAGCAAACTCCTAGAATCAGAGAAACTAGGTACCATCATCAAAATATCTAAACCAGGAAAGAATAATCATTATGCATCAAACTATTGCTCAATAGCTTTAACAAGCTGCCTGTATGAGACCATGGAACAAATGGTCAATGAAAGGCTAGTTTGGTTCATAGAATCCAATAGTCTTTTTACCAACTTCCAATGTAGCTTTGGAAGCCAAAGATCAACAATGGATCATGTGGTCAGATTAGAAACCTCCATATGAGAGGCAATTATACAAAAACAACTCGTAGCAATATTCTTTGACCTAGAGAAGGCATACAAGACTACTTGGAGGTCTGGTATCATGAATGACCTACACATGGGATTGAAAGGCAAACTTCCAGACTTTATCAAAGCTTTCCTTTTGGACAGGAAATTCCAAGCCCATATTGGTTCAACCCTATCAAACATCCAAAATCAAGAGGGAGTCCCTCAGGGGAGTATACTATCAGTAACCCTCTTCAAAATAAAACTCAATAGCATCACCAATTACCTGAATCCTGGAGTTAAGTATTTGTTGATGACTTCTGCATTATAGGACTTACACTCCTATAATTTAAAATGGGTGGTATGCCACTTGTTTCCAAAACAAAGATGGCGGATGCACATAAACAATCAGTCTTGAAAAACCATTAGCCAGGAGAACCACATGATCACTGCTTAAAACTACATCCTCATTTGAATTTTGTCCCGTGTTTTTGGAGCCGATTTCAAGACGGGTATTTTCTATAAATACTTCATCTTCAAACACTCTTTTTCACATTTTCACTTTCAGGGCTAACACACTCGCTCCAGTGTGACTTCCAGAGAGAATACTATCACTTCTCATGTTCTCCAACAGCCATCAAACGCCACAAAATGTATAGGCTATGCAAACATTCCTTTCCTCAGTATACCTTGTCTCTGCGACTTTTTCCAGCCTCGAAAACAGCAATTGCGTCAAACCACAGAAAGAAACGAACATTTAGAAATACATTGTCAATATGCATAGGACACTTATTATTTAGTCCTTTTTTGTAGTTTTAGTTGTGTTAGTCTCTCTCTCTCTCTCTCTCTCTCTCACACACACAGAATATTTTCACGAACAGTAATAAAACCATAGTAATGTTTTAAATGTTTTCATTGTATGTATAAAAGATATAAATTTGTTTTGAATGTTTAAAAAAAAAAAAAAAAAAAAGGCGAAATAAACAAAACAAATTTATATCTTAACAATACATACAATGGAAACATTTAAAACATTACTATGGTTCTATTACTGTTCATGAAAATATTCTCTGTGTGTGACTAACACTAAGACTACAAAAGTATTTGTTGATGACTTCTGCATTATAGGACTTACACTCCTATAATTTAAAATGGGTGGTATGCCACTTGTTCCTGAAACAAAGATAGCAGACAGCATAAACAATCAGTCTCGGGGAAACCATTGGCCAGGAGAACCACGTGATCACGGCTTAAAACCATGTCCTCATTTGAATTTCATCCCGTGTTTTGGAGCCGATTCTAAGACACGTATTTTCTATAAATATTTCGTCATCAAACACTTTCTACCTCAAATCATTACAGACAGTCCACCATGAGGGATTGAGACTCATCTTAGGGACTTTTAGAACATCTTCAGTGAAGAGCCTTTATTCTGAAGCCTATAAACCGCCTCTAAAACTTAGATTCACAAAATTAGATCTACAATACTACAGTAAACTGAAATCACTACCATTCAATCTGGCTTATGACTGCACTTTCAATCCCAAATAGCAAAACCTATTTGATTAGAGAGAAAAGACCATAAAACCATTCAGTCTTCGCATGAAACACATACTAGAAGACACGGACATTTCACTAACAAACATTCATGATACCATACAACTAAACTCTCCTCCTTGGCTACTAAAGCAACCTATGGTTATCCGTGATTTAAACAAGCTCCCTAGAAATAAAACTCATCCGGAGAGATATCCCAATCACTTACACATTTTCATGGATGGCTCCAAAAGCAACTATGGAACTGGATGTGGAGCAATTCTCCACCAGAAAACCTTGAAAGAATGCCTCCCTAGAGAGGCCTTCATGTTTTCTGCCGAAATCTGTGCAATAAATTTGGCACTTAAACTAGTTTCAATGAGGAAAAGTTCATTCATTCAGACTCCATCTGTTCTACAATCTCTTAAAACTACAAAACTTGTCAAGCTTCTATACAAACTCAACTTCATGAATCATAGCAAAAAGGTGATATTCTGCTGTATCCCAAGCCATATAGGAATCCCAGGAAAAGATAAAGCAGATTCATTAGCTAAAGCTGCTCTCAATATGATGCCAGATTTAAAAAAAAAAAAAAAAAAAAAACTGACCTCAAACTGAAAATCAGGCAAATAATTACAAAGAAATGGCAACAATTATGAGAGAAAAAAACCCAACAAGCTCTTCCAAGTACAGCCCATTTTAAAAGAAAGGAAACTGGATCCTAATAATACCAGAAGAGAAGATACCACTCTTGCCCAACTAAGCATTGGACATACTAGATTAACTCACTCCAACATTCTAAAAGATGAGCCTCCCCCTAAATGTCCATGTGGAAACTAGTACACTATAAAACACATCTTGATTGAATGCACAAAACTAACCAACATTGGACGAAGGTTTTATAATGTTGACAATATGAACAAACTATTTAGAATTATCGACCCTAAGCAGATATTGAACTTTCTGTAAAGAACCAGCCTCCTATCAAAAATGTTGACTCATGTATTTTCCATTCTTGCAATCACTTAACTGTGGAAACAAATGACTAACATTAGATAGAAGTACTGGTGTTAGCTAAAATATCTCCAAGTATTACTGTGTGCAAACAAGTGAGCACTGGTTTGTCTCAAAATGTTAAACTACAAATTATGAGCTTACAATTCATATATATAAACAAGATTTGGCATGAAATAACTATTAAGAGGTTGATATGCCATAAACCCAACAAACCAAATCCAGCTGATATATTAATCATTAGAAGGGTATGTTAATACAATTTGCTGAAAGCAGTTTTCAGGTAATTTGAGAATATATACTCATATCTGGTTAAAGTCCAAAACATCTACTTATTTATAAAATAGTGTGATATATCGGTCACACAACCTGATCTTCTTACAGAGAAGTTCCATTTTTACGGTAACATAAGACATTATTTGACCTACAGTAAAATATTTTTTCTACTTTTTTAATAATAGTTATTATACCACTACAGTGAATTAATAGTTTTAAATTTGACATCAACAAAATTGAATTAGATGTAGAACTTTATATATATAATTTTCACATTCATAAATGTATTCAATGCAAGTAACTAAAATGTTTCTGTATGGCAGCAGATTTAACATTTAAATAAGATGTTTACACATTAACCTTTTATCATGAAACTGCCTCCTAACCATTAATTCCTCAGAACTATTAACCCAAGAACTTTTAAGGTTGTGAAATTTCCTCTTGAACATAATCTGCCATTTTGCTTTGAGATTGAAGAGAGAGGCCACAATCTTAAAGCAGACATTTAAAAGAAAAGAAAAATAATAGCTGGGGAAAAACACTGATTGATTGGCTGTAGGGCTGATAAAAGCTCAGTGACAAGCACACTAGCATCCTTTTAATCTTAAATACCATTTTGTTCCCAGTAGCCAACCATTGTAAAATTTTTTTTTTTTTTTTTTTTTTTTTTTTGTGAATATTCTTTACTGATTTCAACATTTTTTTTTTTTTTTTTTTTTTTAGGTTTATTTTAAAAACTAGATTACTAAAATTTTTGTTTTTACAATTTTCTTTCTCATGCTAAGAGTGTTATATATATAATATATATTATTACAATGTTGGCTGTCACTAAATCACTTTGTGGGTACATGTCAAACCAAGTGCAATATAATATGGAGAGTGCTAAATATCTAGGATAGAGCTATTATATTATATTATATATATATATATTTAAGCCATGGAAAATAGTCTGCAACCCTGGGTTTCATGATATTTTTTGCAAAACAATAAGCATCATGCAGTTTCAATTCATTCCATCTTAACTGCCTGATGATTGTTGTTTTGCAAAAAGATTCATGAAACCCAAGGTTGCAGACTATTTTCCATGGATTATATATATATATATATTACAGGGTGGAATGATAAAATTGTCGTCCTAAAGAAAAAAACACAACAGCTTTATTTTAAAACTTTTATTGAAAAAATCAATTCAGGTAACTTGATTATGTAGTAGAACTGACATCTATTCAATGTAGCTGCCTTCAGCCTCAATCACCACCTTGATACAAATCTGGAACTGGGAGCATGCCTTTTCCACAAGTGCCAGTGGGAGCTCGGCGAATACTTGGCGGCGATCAGGTTGGCTTTGGTGTTGTGGGAGGTCATATTGGTGATGTTCTCGACATATGACCAAACAAAGTAGTCCAGCGGGTTCAGGTTGGGGGAGGAGTGGGGCCAGCAAGAGAAGGGTACAAAGTCGTGGCAATCCTTCTGAAGCCAAGCCTTGGTCTTTTTGGACTAGTGGGCCGGCGCCGAGTCCTGCTGCCACACACAGGGTCTGCCACCGGCCACCTGATTGCACCAGGGGATCACCACACTCATCAGCACACCCAGGTACACTTGGTGTTGACTTTCAAGCTGACTTCAAAGATGTGAGGTGGCATGATGTGGCCCTCACTTGAAACCACACCAAAGACCATAACTGTAGCCAGAAACTTTGTTTTCATCACCCTGGGCATGTCCCTGTTATTTGTGGCAATCCAGACTTGCATTTTGAGGATGCTGGCAATGGTCCTGTTGTCATAACTTGGATCGGTAGAGAGCATGTGTAGTATAGCAGCGCATCTCCAATCTCACTCGTTGAACATTGTGTCATTTTCAGACATGATAGAAGGCTCCTATCACTCTAGGGATTTGTACACAACTGGCCAACTAGTAGATGGTCTGTGTGACGACAAATTCTTTAAAATCCCAAAACGAGACTTTATTTTTGCACGTGTGAAGACGGGGCAGGTTGGCACTTGATCCCTTATAGAATAAGTCCTCGTTCAGTTTTTTCCTCAGACATATAAGAACTGGCATATTATGTGGGGGATTAATTTATGACCAGACTGACCGCCGCTGGCAAGGGGTTCCAAATTTCACACTATACACACACCCACCAGGTCGCTTTCCTTCCTTCCCCTAGACAATGGAAGATATGGACCGATAGGTTTAGTCGTAATAATATTATATTGTAGTAGTCAGTAATTCCGGTTTCCCGTGTGATATTTTAAAGGAATTAATAGGACAATTCTAAGCAAGATAACATAAGGCGAATAGAAGCTGAAAAGGAAATGTGACACAACAAATTCGTAGCAGAACTGCAAAGAACAACTTAGACCACGTGGTAACATTAAAATACATGAATCCTTTACTATACAAAGAGATACACTTTCAAAGTGTCAAATATATAATGAATTGAACAGTCCATGGACATAAATGTCTTTCTTCTTTTCTGTTCTTTCGTTTTCCTTCAAATTGAGAGAGAGAGAGTGGTATATAAAATTTGGGTATAATAGGAGAAATGGTCCCAAAGTTACTTATCTTGTTTTTTGACGGGGTTCCACTGGAGAATCTTTCTTCTTTCACGGGCTAATAGATTTTATGCTATTTTTAACACTGGCTTGAAGAACTTGGGTCCCTCGTGTCCGAGATGTGTTTTTTGTCTTCTTCACCCGGAATAATGGCTATGGGTCTGTCTGCCACGAGCCCTTTCCAATAACTGCCTTTTCTTCTCGTTTTTTTCACCGACGGGGAGAAGGTACCACTTCCGTTTTAGGGTCCCAGCCAATCATTTGGCTTCTCCCTCCTTTCCCCTGGTGTCCGGCGACCTGAGGTTACTAAGTACCAACATCTGTTGGTATCCCCTCTGTGACCTACATTCTTTCTTAACGGTCACTCTTTGACGGCTTGCCAGTTCATTCCAACGGGAGGATAGTATTAATCTTATTTCTATCGTCTCCGTGGGATATCACGTGACAGTCTGCAACAAAAAACGAAAACCTGTTTTTATTAAAAGGAAATAGAATCATGTAGTCTTTTCTAGGGCGACAGTTTTATCATTCCACCCTGTGTAAGTGTTGGTTGTCACTAAATCACTTTGTGGGTTTGTGTCGAACCAGGTGCAATATAATATGAAGAGTGCTCAACATCTAGGATAGAGCTATTATATAATAAAATTAGATGAATATATATATACACACACACACACACACACACACACACACACACACACACACACAAGGATCATTAAATAGGTTTCCATACTTTTTGTTGATAGTACACACATGAAACTCTAGTCCCCTTCAAAGTAAACTCCTCCAGCTGCAATGCACTTGTTGTACCATTCCATTAGTTTCTGGAAGGCCTCATGGAAGTCCTCTTGTGTGAGCATGTCAATGACCTTCGTCACAGCCTCTTTCATCTCCTCAATTGTCTCATAACGACAGCCTCTGAGCTTAGGGAATTACCAAAAGTCACAGAGAACAAGGTCTGGACTGTAGGGAGGCTGAGGAACTGTCTTGATGGCCATCTTGGTCAAATAGTCTAGGACAAGGATGGAGTTGTGGACTGGTGCATTGTCCTGGTGGAAATACCACTGACCTGATTTGAAGAGTGCTGGCTTCTTCCCAAGGAATCTCTTCCTGAACTCCTTAAAACCTCAACGTAGTAACCCTAACCCTTTCACCAATCAACTCTGGTGTATTGACTCCCTTACTCTTCCCACACTTCTCATCATTCCTCACAGACTCCCTGCCTTCCTTGAATCTCTTATTCCACTCAAAAACTGATGCTCAATTCATGCAATATGCTCCAGAAGTAGTCTGAAGCACTCCATATGTTTCTGTTGCATTTTTTCCAAGTTTAAAACAATTTTATTGCATATTGATCTTCTAAAGTATCCTCACTTCCAGATTGCATTTTTGAAATTCACCAGCTGTGACAATCAGACTTTAGTAGGGTGTATTCAAATTGCTGCTGTAGCTGTTTATTTGAACCTGAAATCATAAAAATTAGTCAGTCATCTCATAGGATGTATAGCAATAACATACTGAATTTTCAAGAGTCTACGACAATTTTAAATGCTTGTACAAAAAGCCTGGAAACTTATTGAAAGACTCTGTGTGTGTGTGTGTATGTATATATATATATATATATATATATATATATATATATATAGTTGTTTCTGTATTAAAGATTCTTTTTCCAAAATTATCAGAAACTTTAGTCCAACTGATATGTTTATGTGCTCCTTTGACGTTTGTTCTTTTTATACAAACGTTCCTCTTAAAGAAACTGTTGAGATTTGTTGTGATGTCCTGTTCCGTAGTTCTCTTCCTAAACCTACCTTTTTACCCAGTCAGCTGGCGCTGTAGAATACACTGACTGCACCTCTGCTGAGGGGTAAGACCCCCCCCCCAAAGAGTGTCCTGGATATGACACTAAACAATCTGATGGTGAAGTTCCAGCAATGCTGGAGCTTTGGGGAATGCGGAGTACCCCTTCATTGCCATCGCTCCCAGGTCCACTCTGGCCCGGAGTGGTAGCACCTGATAGGGCCCTATCTATGGGTTAAATAGAACTAACAGCATACTTATGCTAAAATGAATTGAGTAAACTGAATACCTTGAAATAGAAACGTTTTTGACAATTAAACCGTACTTACACTTAAACTGCGTGCTTATGCTTAACTGAATTATTTCAAATAGAACTGTTTTTCGACATTAAAACTGTATTTACACTTAACTGAATTGTTACATATAACTGCTTGTTTGAAATGGAAATGTTTTTGACAATTAAACTGTGTCTTTATGCTAAACTGAACTATTTTCAATAGAACAGATTATTTACATAAAAATGGATTTGGCGTTAAATAACCTACAAAGGTTGATATGCCATAAAACCAAACAAACCAAACTAAACCTACCTTTCCAGAAAGTCTTTTCAAACATCTTATTAATTTTGCTACCTCCTCTGTCGAGTTTAGTTTCAATAACATCATGTACCGCCAGATTGATTGTGTGGCGATGGGGTCAAGTCTGAGTCCCACGCTGGCAAATATTTTTGTTGGGTTCTGCGAGTCAAATTTGTTTAATAAAATAGACCCCCCCCCCGTATTATCGTTACATTGATGACACTTACTGCTTATTTAAATGTGAGAAAGATGCAGATATATTTCTATGCATCCCTCTTTGAAGTTCACTGTGGAAAGGGAGTCTAATCACCGTCTTCCATTTCTTGATGTATTTGTGCATAAAACTCCTACAGCTTTTCTCACTTCTGTATACAGGAAGCCCACCTTTTCTGGCCTATATACTAGATGGGATTCATTTTGCCCACAGCAGTGCAAAATTAATTTGATTAAGACTCTTGTCTACCGTGTCCTTATTATTTCATCCAAGTGTTTTCTTGGTGATGTAATAAAGTTCATCAAGTCAACCCTGTCTAAGAATGGGTATCCATTATCCGTTTTGGATAGTATTGTCAATGATGTTACGATTAAGTTTGATAGGGTTAGCAGGTGTACTGTTAATAGGTGCCCTGTTTATTTGTGCTTGCCGTACATAGGCTCCAGAGTGAGAGATTGGCCAAATCCATCACCACAGCTGTTGGTAGATGTTATTTTTCAGCTGCTGTGAGTCATTTTTCAGACTCGAACTGCATTTGTTTGAATGCATAAAGATGTTTTGCCTCCCCACCATATTAATTCAGTAATGTATAAATATACATGTAGTTGTGGCAGTGACTACGGAAGCAGGACTTCTAATTGTTTAGCTGTCCATATAAGACATCTCCCAGCTCAAATTTTAAATCTTAGGCTTATAAGAGGGCAGCTTGCAAATACATCCGGGTCCTCCATTGCAGAACATATGATAAATAGTAGGGAATGTGTTGTAGACTTCAATGTTGACCGATTCAGTATTCTGAGTCAGTCACATTCGCTTTTTTCATCTCAAAGTGTTAGAGACACTTAACGTTCGATCCCTTCAACCTTCCCTCTGTAAGCAGAGGGATTGTTTGTTGGGATTGAATGTAATTAGTCTCTAGCCATCTGCTCATTGCTACTACTACCCCCTCTTAGTGTGCTTTTTTTTTTCTTCCCTTTTCTCCATTCCTCTACCTTTTTTCCATTTACATTCCCCCTTTTAAATATTTTCCTGGTGTTAAGATCTTGACAAAAGCCAGACGAAACCGGTCATTCAAAAATATGTAATTTTTTTTTTTTTTTTTTTTTTTAAAAATAATAAACATGGCCACACCTTCCCTAGGCCTACATGTTTTCCTGGCAATCATTCATTCATATATATATATATATATATATATATATATATATATATATAAAACAAGATCACTCACAAAGCCACTAAGTCTTTGTCTCACACTCTAACAATTTGTTTAAAACAAAAATCAAAAAATGATACTTAATACCTCTTTGCTTAACCCTCAACACTATAAGGTATGTATCAAGGGTAAACTGGAGCAATCCAGCGAAAGGATTAGGACTCTTCCATACACCTTTGTAGTAGCTATTAAAAGGGAGCATTCAGGTCACCCTTGACAACAGTTGCCAACTTTACTGTTTTTATTATATATATATATATATATATATATATATATATATATATATATATATTTGGCATTAACCTACAACAGTTTATATGGCATTCAGCACTAACCAACCCACCTATGATTAAGTTTTTCTTTTGTACAATAATATTCAAAAGCCATATATTTATAAGATAAAATAACATTTGCTAGACTAAAAATCATTGAATATTTTGAAATTCAATTAAAAATTTTGTTATATGGATGTTAAAATAATCGAAATGATGGTAATTAATTCAGTGGGTGTTTCCTTCAAACTAAGAACTACAAACAAGCACAGATTAAGTTATTAGGTTTATCTTATATAAGATTTTTGTTGATGTTCAATAAATCAATCCATGATACAATGTTATTACCCATGAAAAATTCATGGATATATTTTTATTTTTATTTTTTTTAAGAAAATAAAATAACATTTGCTTGTATTTACATATTAGTATAATTAAATTTTTATGGTTATTTCTATTCTATAATTTTTTTTTAATTGTTCTGTTGTAATAATACATTTACATATAGATAGGAAATTTGGAAAAATGTTCTAGAAAAGAGTTACACACACAAAGCACGGTTACATATTTTATCCTGTATATAACATTAAAGTAGTTTGTAGAGTGTTAAATTTTTTTCTAAGACTCGGTTAAAATCAAACTATAAACAAAAATATTAGGAGGTGCCCGTGGTGTGATGGTTATCCTCATAGGAAATGAACATGGCGACACAAGTTCAAATCCTGGATGAGAATGATTACATTTCACATAGCACTAATACCTTTGGGAAAGATATGAATCCAATTATTCTCCCTCCAGCTATGGGCAAATAGTAGGATAGACTGGTTTCTTCAGCCTTGGTGAGGCAACTAGTCTAGAAGGAAAACTCTGAATTGAAACCTGTTAAGCTCCACTAAAAAATTGACCTTGTGTCATATCCTGCCCAAACGGAGGGGTTTGTAAATCTGTATAAACAAAAATATTGAATAAGATATTTAGCCAATGGTATCGCTATATAAATGTTATTGTTTGAATTTTTTTAGAAAATTCTCTAATTTCTATGTTAAATTATAGTTAAACAATTAATACTTGTTCAATATAATTAAAGCAATTTCATTTAAAAAATGAAATATTTTTTAAATTATAGACATTTTAAAAAAAAAACTTGATATTAATTTTTTATTAGATGAACTATTTTTCTTGAACACTTTGACGACCTTTCAGCCATTTACCATTTGGGTTTCTTCTGGTGTATTTGGGGAACTGTTAGTGTTACTGTCCTTTGTGAAATTTCATCCAAAAGCAAAGAATTCTCAGATTAGTCATTTCTCTCTCCCCATATTTTTTTTTTTTTTTTTTTTTTTTTTTTTTTTAACTTTATGAAAGTTTTGTAGGTTTTGTTTAATTCTATATTAGTTTTTTTTGAAAGGGTCAACCAAACACATTATGTATACATGACTTCTTTTAGCCATCATATTTGTCAGTATGTTTCCTTGTCTAATAGACATTCTATTAGAGTCTGTATCTGCCTTTTTCTCTCCAAGTGTGGTCAGCTACACCAGTTTTGAAAACGTCCCCCTCATGTTTGATCTTTCAATCAATCAAGGCATGCTGACTGCATAGATTCCCTTGATTCTCTTTTGCCATCCACCTCTATCAGCCATCACACTTGATAAATCCTCTAGACTGCACCCAGTGTCTGCACAGAGCTGATTAATGTAAGTTTTTATTGGTTGACCAACAATGTGTTCATGTGTAGGAGAAATGTTTGAGTTTGTTCTTATTTCTCCAGCAGTGCCCAGAATGTCTTGTTTGCCTTTCTTGGGTGATTTACAAGATGGGAGGCAAGTGACCATACAACTGCTGTTTTTTTTTTATGGTGCAGCTTCCAGGATTTGTTCAAAACAGCATGTTGCAACTTTGTGTGGTTCCCATTTAGTTTTTTTCAAAGAGTTTCATTAGAGTCCAAATGGTGCAACCATACAGTAATACTGACTTGCTTAGAAGAATTCCCATTTTATCCAAGATCAGATGTCCACATGGTTGATAACCTGTTAATAGCAGTTCACACTTTACCTATGCATACAATGTTGCTTTCAGTAGATGAGTTATTGCTACCAAGGTATCTGCCAAAGCTACAAGGAATGTTATAAGTGCATTCTAATAAAAGTTCATTGTAAGATAACTTTTAATGAAATGGAAAATAGGCTGAAAGTGTTTTTATATCCTGTTCTGTTAAATTGATCAATATTGGTCATGATTATAATAACTGTTTAATATGCTGGAAAATCTGATCATTTTGTTCATAAAATTTTCATAGTTAATAATTCTAAAAACATGAAATATATTATTTACTAAGCTTTGCTTAATCTGGCACACAACTCTTAAGTTGTCTACAGTACTTGTTTTGAATTAGTCGCTTATCTAAGCATTGAGCAGGTTTATTGCAACTTCAGTAATTTGACAAGATCATTAAAATTTGTACATGCACAGAATATTTATTGTTCTGTTTACCTTCCTACTTCTATTCAGCAATAGACATTAAGTTAGTTAGGCAAGAATGTCTTCTAAGACAATGTAATATTATTAAAATGAAATGAATTAAACAAAGGCATTTTATCAACATGCAAAAGCTTTCTATATGTATAATAGAAAAAAGGTTTTTCAATGGACTAAAAATGTTTGTTGTGAAATATTGATTATGAAAAAAAAACGTTGAATAATAGTCTTTTCTTTTCAACATATGATATTTAAGGAATTTGAATACAAACTAATATAAAATGTTCCTGTAACAGTGTTTATTATAAATTGTCTAAAAATGTGATTGAGTAATGTTCTGTTTAAATGGAAATGTATAAAGTTGAATAGCAAAAATATACATAAAGTGGGAATTCTATGTCAGTATTACTATTGGGCTGCACCACAGGAAAAAATAGGTGGAAACTACACAGGAATGCTGCATGCTGTTTTGAACAAATCCTGAAAGCAGCACCTTATCAGACAGCAGTTGTCACAAGTCATCAAAGAAGACAAGCCAGACATGCTGGTGTCACATGGTCTACCACTGAGAGGAGAGAAATAAGGAATTTCCCCTACCTCTCTGTGTTTGAATTAACAGGCTGCCAAACACTGACCGTTAAAAATAGGAATGTAGGTCAATTCCTCACAGCCGGAGTAACAAATCCAGGTCAGAATGAAAGCCAACAGATGTTTGCACTCTGTGACTGGATGGATAAAGAAGTGGGTATATGGACATATAGTAGTCCGAATGAATCACCTGACAGGGTGAAGGAAGAAGAGGCCGAATGATTGGCCAGTACTCTAAAGTGGAAGTAGCACCCTTTTCGTCAGTGGAAATAGGGATAATGAAATCAGTTTAGTGAACAGAGGTCGCCATGAACAGACAAGCGAATCTCATGCCAAACTCCGGGCGAAGAAGTGACATAGAGCTCTTGGACAAGATGACAGACGCATTCAAGTCGAGCTATATAAAATCCCGCTAACCCGTAAAAGAGAAAATACCCTCAGAAGGAACCCGTCAAAAAGCTAAGTAAACATTAAGACTGTTTCTCCCTACACCCTTCCTAAGTACTGCAATTACATTTTTTTTCTCTCTCTCTCTCTCAAGAAGAAAGAAAAGAATAAGGAAGACATTTGTATATTTGATATTATCCACAGATATAGCAGACACGTTAAATATGTGTGTCCGCATGTATTAAAAACCTTGTTATATTTTACATCTCTCCTTGTGTTCAAATTTATTCATTGTGTTGTCTGCCTATCTAGTTGTTTTTTACATGTTCCTTTTCAGCTTTATTCTCGCTAGATATCCTATTCGCCTTTAAAAATATTACACAGGAAATTAGAATTGTCGACTACGATAGTTAATATTATTATATCAAAACCTAGAGGCCCATATCTTCCATTATCCTAGGGATAGGAAGAGGTAGTGGCCTAGTGGGTGTGTATGTAACGTGAAATTTGGAAACCCCTTGCCAGCGGCGGTCAGTCTAGCCCCAAATTAACCCCCACATTATCTGCCAGTTCCTATATGCCCGAGAAAGGACTCTTAACTAGGATTTATTCTGCGAGGGATCAAGTGCCAGGCTGCCCCGTCTTCACACGTGCGAAAAATAAACACCCGTCTTCGGATAAATATTTTATACCGCATCACACTGAGCACTGCTTGAGAAGTAAGTCATAGGCAACATTCTCCTATGGTTTCCTACACACAGGTACGCCAATGTTAGTTGACCTGCAAAATTTAATGTTCATCATCTCTGTATGGACACTGGATACCATCTAGAGAACTTATCAAGAGTGATGACCAATAGACAGAATGAGAATCAAGGGAATCTGTGCTGTCAGCACATCTTGATGATGCTTCTGTAGAAAATGTGTACATACTGGTGTACTTTTTTCTTTTTTTTTTTTTTTTTTTTTTTGTCACCTTTATTTTTTAAAATAGAATCCAGATGAAAGTTTTTGAAATAGTTGTGTATTCTTACTGATCTGAAAATGCAAGTTTTACTTTTCTTATTGTTTTTATCATTGCGAATTAGAATTAAATTGTAATCAAGAACACTGCACAGTACACTAAAATTTTTTCTATAAGGAGGTGTTTGTTTTTATTTGAATTAGGGAGTGCTAGTATTTGCTTCTTATTGTTACAAATCCACTATTGAGAGGGGATATTGCAGTATGAATTTGAGTTCACTGAAATCTTTATAATCCACGACCAGAAAATTCAAATATTTTGATGCAAGTTATGTTTTTGTTTCATCAAGTGTTGCATGCTAATGAAGTAAGCTTTCTAACAAGATTACTGTATTGTACTCTTGTCTGAAAAGGACATCTGTTGACATGTGTCAAGAAAATAAGATTTTTGTTCTCAGCAGAGATGCAGTTGTAATTTTCTAAAGAAACTCTTTCAGGTGGGGATTTAGTTCTTCAATAACATTCTTTTATTTTTAGATTTTATGTGTGATACAAACTTTTTATATTTTTTTTTTCTTTCATGAGTATCAAATCAAGATTTATATTCAGTATCAACTTAACTACACAAGAAAGGAAATTTAATTTCCATATCGGTGAACTTAACTATACAAGAAAGGGAATTTAATTTCCATATATAAAGGGTGCTATAACTCTTTTACAAGCTGATTTTTATTATATATATATATATATATATATATATATATATATATATATATATATATATATATATATATATATACACTTGCATGGTCGTTGGGACAATGAAAATAGTTACATAACAAGAATAATTTTTTAAAAATTTTGATCCCAAATTTAAGTAAAAAAAATAAACAAAAAGAAAAGCAAGGGAAGGGAACTCCTTCTCAAGATGCCAGTGAAAACAAGAGAAAACAACCAATAAACATACTTGTGAAAACACAGACAATACAAGTTAATTTTCAAGCATAAGGTTTATTTACAGGAAGGATAATCTAGAACAAAACTTAATGAAGGAAGGGAATACTATTATATGTATATCTAATCAATGAGCAAAGAATACATTTATACAAACAGTATCAGTTTGAGAAAGCAAAAAAAGGGGGTTAACTTACAATATTTTGGAGGAATGAATTTGAAGTGTAACCCAAAACAGTTCAATAAACATGAAAGTTATTTTCATAGATGAATGCTGACAAAATGAATTCGTCATTTGCAAATGCATACGATGTTCAAATGGGTACACAGCAAAAGTGTTCTAAACTTTCATTCAGAGTGGACCTTCCTCCAGGATAAATGGAGCCTGGGTATATCCTTATGACTTTTTTTAGGTGCAGACATCAGGGGACTTATCTAGCTGCCCATCGCTATTATTCTGTGTCGTGGACTTAAAATTCATGGGAATATTTTGTTGGTCACGTGTTTGATTTTCATAAGCGTATACATTTGATTTACATGTATGTATGCTGCTGATGTCATAGATTGCATGTACTTTGAATAATGGTGTGATGTTTGTCAACCTTGAACAAAAGCAAACTGGAATTACTTCAGATACTATTTGCTACAAAACTCACTTTTGACGAGAGTTTGAAATCAGGGATAAGAAAGTTATATATATATTAGCTTGGTGATAGATATTACTAAAGACTCTTTCTTTCTTTTTCTTTTCTTTTTTTTTTTTTTTCCCCCCCTATAAACTGAAAAAATTTTTAAAATACATTTTCCTTTGGTGTTAGTTTTTTTTTTTTCCCTTACAAGCTTGTAAGATCTGAAGCTGGGGTTTAAAATACTGATATTATGTCTCTCTCACACACACACACACATATATATATATATATATATATATATATATATATATATATATATATATATATATATAGTCATCCACAGACAGTTTCGTTCTATCAGAACTCTTCAGTGTGGCTAGACACGCAGGACGCTCGAAGCCGAGATCGAAACCCGTCCAACTTTACGTTAGACTAAGCTTCAGACCTGTCGGCTACCAAGCGGACTACGTTGGCTAAGGGAATTTTAAGGTATTTATTTTAGCAGCAGCAGCCTTTGTTTACATTTTTTTTATACCTTATCGGCTACCAGAGTGCTCAATTCTTATGAAGAGCTTTGCATTACGCTAGGGGCGGCCGACAATTCCTTCACCAGAGTGCTCAACCCCCATGGGGGAGCGTGTGTGTATATATATATATATAGTCACAAGTAAATTTTTTTATTTATTTTTTTAAGCAAGTTGTAACTATGCATTTCAAACTTTCAATGTGTCATTAATAACCACCATATCCAAAACTGGGTTTCAGTTTTATTCAGGCAATACGTCATTGAACCCAGACAAAGACATACATCACACCCAATCCACAATTTGCTGTCACTTGAAAAAGATAGGAAAAATAAGCTAGCTGGGCATTTGGCTTCCTCATACTCTTAGTGAGATGAATAATGGAAGATTGCATATCAATAGCAACAGGTATTCTTTCAAGGCAGAGAAATAACTTGTTTCTTAAGAATATCATTTCACTAAGATTATTCATGGTTTGGTCTGGTTTCATTGTTTAATGGCATATCAACTCTTGTGTCAAAGCCATCTTTGTTGAATAACTGCAGTGATACAATTTAACCTATAGCTAGGGGAATCGGGAGGATCATACTTTTCCCAAGGGTATTAGTTTGAAAGTGAGCATAATAGCATGACTAGAGTTCAAATTCACTTACTTCAAGGCCACAGTCTAGTACTTAAGTCATTACATTTGGGGCTTCAGCCAAATTATTTATGACTTTATCATATATTGTGTGTATAAAAGAGGTATAGCATTTTTTTTTTTTTTTTAATGAAGACTACATTTCCTTTCTTTTGTATGTGAATGTTTCACCTTAATTGAAGAATATAAGCCTTCTGATTTGATGAATAAAATGTTAATAAAAAGCATGTAATAGAAACATTACAATATTAATGCATTTGATAGCAAACTTAAAGATAATAAAAATACTGAATTTGAATTTTAAATTTATCATCAAAGTGTGCCGAGAGCATGGATTCCCTTGGGTTGTTACCCCTCTCGGTCACTCTTAGCAAGTCTTAGATAGCATCTAGTGTCTTCATAGAGCTGGTAAATGTAAGTTTTTGCTGGTCAACCAATACTAGTGTGCCCATGTTTAGTAGTCCATAGGACATTGCTTATGAGATTTCTCCAGCAGTGCCCCGCATGTTTTGCTAGTCTTACTTGGATGATTTTGTTTGTGAATGAAAATTCTTTAACATGTAAATTTGTTTTAAGCTAACTCTATGGCTTTATGGATATCAAAGAGACACTTCTACTTTCTATTTGAAGGAAAAAAGTTACTGAATCGGACCAACTGATTGACAATAAGACTTGTAATGTTTCTCCTTGACCAAAGATAGCAGAAAATAAAGTTTTTGGAACACTGAATCTTTGTGACTGTTGCATTTACTGCAATGGTACCATTTGAAGTGACAAAATATGAAAAGGTGCAAGCCAACACAATTCTAACAAGCTGGAGATGTAGTTTTTTTGCTTGTTTCTATCAGCTTTAATGAATTGCTTGCTGTTTGACTGCTTGACCAAAACTCATTGTGAACCAGTTGATTTTTATATTGATATACCATAGTAGTGTTGTGTTTAAGGTTAAGCAAAACATTGGCATTCTCTGATAACTTGATCTTTCACACTTATACTGTGCATCTGTTAATGATTAAATTCTACATGTAAACTAATACGATAACAATAAAATATTAGTAAAATGTGTTAAATCTTGATTACGGTTCATCTGTTTGAAGAATGAAAACATCAGCAAAAATAGCCATTATGAATAAATTTGTATACACACACATACACGATGTGTGTCCATGTGTGCACATAGAAATGTGTATGCATATATAGTCAATGGTGAAATTACTTGTACACTATGCATATTGAATATTTTGACCCATTTTTTAGAATTTAATACTTGTATGATGCCAGATTTTTTATGTTATAAAGTACAAAAAAAGAATATACGACTCAATTTTGAGGATAGGTTAAATTTACTAAATATGAGTAGAAAAACGAGAAAAATATAAAATGATTTGTAGAGTATGAAAATTTGAAAAAATTGAACAATTTGTATACTATTAAGTCGATAACATAGCCTTTCATCTTTATAACTTGCTGCATTTTTTTTTTTTTTTTTTTTTTTTTTTTCTGGAATTTCTTCCCTTCTTCAATGGTTACACACACATTCTCATTCCTGAAAGTTTGTTGACTAACCATTATATTAGAACTTTTAATTGTTGTCATAGATTTTCATATATATATATTGACTGGTAATTTATGTATTTTTTCTTATGGAAGTGTCATGTCTAGTTTCATTATAATGCATGACTTTATACCACTAGATATTACAATTGATTGGCCAAATTTTTCCCTTTTCTGTCTGATGATTATGCACATTACATGAAACTTAAAGTAACATACTTCATGTTAAGTTGATGTTTTTCTGGTTTGTATGCATGTTCTACTGTACTGACTTTAAGCACTTTACTTTGACAATTTTTCTCATTAACAGTAATCTTTTTATTACACACACACACACACACACACACGGTACAGAAGTACCTCCTACATTTTTAACTGTGACCTGTGGGGTGGGTAAAAGTGATCTTAGGCAAGTAGTAATGGTAGTTCCATCTAGCTAATACCTTAGTCCCTTTTTTTTTCCTACAGTCAGTTACAATCATGGCTTGAACCAGTGCACATCATGTGTTTGCTGTTGAAATGTTTTCTTAAGACTGGTGAATCTAATTGCTTCACAGAGAGCTTTTCATGCTCACTTCGGGTTCTGTTGAAATGATGCAGTTTCAGATAGAAAACCACTTTTATGATGGGTTGAAAATGAACTTCTAGCCACACCCAAGTTGCAAATAATACTAATGGAATCATTTTAGGTTGTAAAGATAATCTTGGTTAAATACTTTGAAAACAGTAAATAAAGGACATCATTGGGTTTTTATCAGTATTGATGTTTTGACATTGAGTGTCCTCAAAAGTGGAGGATGTTTAACAAATTGCTACTTAATTGCAATTTATACCATTTTGCTATCTCTTACTCTTTAGTTTTCTTTGTAATTTCCTCTCTTTCTAATATCTTCTTTCTCATTCTCTCAATCACTTTGTTTATTGTTCTCTCTCTGTCTCCTAAAGTTTTATCTTTATTGGTTCTCATAGTTTCTTGATTTATTTAGTATTTTCTTTGTCATATCTTCATTCCTCTTTAGTTTTTCTTTTTCCTTTTTTGTTTATTTTTTCCCTAATTAGTGATGTTTAATTAAGTGTGAATTATTTTAGTAAAACAATTTTTTTTTACTTTGGTAATATAGATATGTATGATTACAACTTGCATGAAATTTACTTCCCACTAATTATTATTAGAGACATCCCTTTTGAAGATAGTTTTTACTTTTCCCCTTAAGGAAAAAATTTCTTTACATTAAAACTTTCCTCCAAACCTAATAAGTATGCTTAACAAATTTCATAGTTCTACCTCAAACCGTTTACCTGCAGATGAAAGATGAACAAATTCTTTTGTCCTGAAAGCAAATACCAAATGAAGTATCTGCTATTGTTACCTATCCCAACCACAAATGGTCCTACTTAACTTTTATTTACATGTATTTCTTTTGTTCTTATCCTTTTGGTGGCGTTTAGAATATGCTGACTGTATCCTCAGCACAGGGGTAAGATGCTCCATCAAAAAGTAGCATCCTTTGATATAACTCATCTGGTGGTGAGATTCCAGTTCTGGAGTACCCCTTCATTGCCATTACTCCCAGCTTTACTCAGATTCATAGTGATAGTACTTGTTAGGATCTCACTGAATAGATCTGTTGGAAATTTAGTATTAGATTCTAATTTTGAATATACTTCAAAACCACATAACTGCAAACAAATTGTTATTAAATAGGATTAGTTATGTGAAACCATATAACTGTCTATAATTTGTTAGTATCGGGTAGGAATATTTGAAACTACATATTTTAGTATAAAGTAAGCCATAAGAGATAACCCATACTATTGAACAAATAAATCAAATGAAACTCTTCTCAATTTTTAAATAGACCTTGGTATAATTCATCATCTTTAATTCATCTAAAACTATTGTGACGGTGCCATTAAATATTTATCCCAGGACGGGAGTTTATTTTTCGCACGTGTGAAGACTGGGCAGTCTGGCACTTGATCCCTCGCAGAATAAGTTCCAGTTAAGATTCCCTTTTTGGGCGTAGGGGGAACTGGCAGATTATGTAGGGGTTAATTTGGGGCTAGACTGACTGCTGCTGGCAAGGGGTTTCCATTTTTTCACGTACACACACCCACCAGGCCACTACCTCTTCCTACCCCTAGGATAATAGAAGATATGGGCCTCTGGGTTTAGATATATTATTTGTTGTTGTCGACAATTCCAATTTCCCGGGTAATATTTTAAAAGGGCGAATAGGACATTTAGCGAGAATAAATTGAGGCGAATGAAGCTGAAAAGGAACATGCAAAAGACAACTTTATAGGCGGACAACACAATGAATAAATTTCAACACGAGGAGAGATATAAAATATAACAAGGTTTTTAATACATGCGAACACACTTATTTAACGTGTCGGCTATATTATCAGCGGATAATATTAAAATAGATATGTCTTTCTTCCTTATTCTTTTCTTTCTTCCTTCTTTAAATTGAGAGAGAGAGAGTATGTAATTGCAATACTTAGGAAGGGTGGAAGGAGAAAACAGTCTTAAGGTTTACTTAGCTTTTTGACGGGTTCCTTCTGAGAGTATTTTCTCTTTTACGGGCTAGCGGGATTTTATATAACTTGGCTTGAAGGCGTCTGTCATCTTCTTGTCCCAGATTCTCTCTGCTATTCCCCGGAATTTCGGTGACAGTTTCAATTCATCTTATCACATCGACTGCTGTCCTCAAACTCAGCTCTGCTTCTTCACCCGAAGTTTGGCATGAGATTCGTTCACAGCGACCTCCATCCACTAAACTGATATTCTTTATCACTATTTCTGCTGATGAAAAAGGGTGGTACTTCCGCTTTGGGGGTCTGGCCAATCATTTAGCCTCTTTCTTCTTCCTTCACCCTGTCAGGCGACTCGTTCAGACTACTATATCTATCCAGTATATCCCCTTCTTTATCCATCCGAACACAGAGTGCAAACATCTGTTGGCTTTCATTCTGACCCGGATTTGTTACTTTGGCCATGAGGAATTGACCTACATTCCTTATTCCTCTTTTAATGGTCAGTCTTTAGCGGCCTGGTAATTCAAACACAGAGGGGTAGGGGAAATTTCTTATTTCTCTTCTCTCAGTGGTAGACCATGTGACACTATGGTTTTAACTTTAAATATAGAATATTCAGTTTAACAGTCTCCTCACTATATCTGATTTTTGCTAATTTTTCTAATTTTATTTTACTTTAATTTTATTTATGTATGACTGTATTTTAAAATTAATTTCCTGTCCTTTTTTTATAATTCGATCCTCTATGATATAAGACATAAATCACTTCATAAGAATAAGAAAAACAAGTGATTTTGTGTTCCTTTATTATTAGCCCGTAAATAAATGTCTCAAGAGGGTAACTGCTTAAGATCAATGTTTTGAAACCACTTTAAGAGCAATTAGATCAGATTCTAATTCTGAAAGATGACAGCAATTAGCCAATTCAAGCTGATTAATTTGTAAAATGTTGGTCTTTATTTTAGAATTTGACAGGGTCCAATAACAGATTTACTTTATTTTTTTTTCTTATTTTCTTTTTCCATTACTGATTCTTTTAATTATCTTTTACTTCCTCTTTTATTCTGATATTTTTTGTCTCATTTTCCAGTTCATCTCTTGTTTTTCTCACATTCAACAGAATGTCCATTATTTTAGTTTCTGAGTATCAAGTGATAGTCCATTCAATACTCCAACATTCTCAACTCTCTTGCTGATCCAAACACTGCCTTGGTATGGTCTTGATTTTTAACATTATTTGTACTTTGTGATATCTATTGATTTTTTGGACATCAAATGATAACAAGTTTTTTTCAATACTCCAGTACTCTCCTCAATATTCTAACAGGTTTTAGTAATACTGTCTTCTAGATGTTTTCAGTTCTTCCAGTTTTTTCACAAGGCTCTTCAGGATTCTTCTAATCATATATATATATATATATATATATATATATATATATAGCTCTATCACAGATATTGGGCACACTCCAAATTATACCACATTTGGTCTGCCACAAACTCGTGAAGTGAGATTGTGACAGCCAACACACATATATATACACACACACACACACACACAATTATCTTATTATTGATTGCTTCATTCTCTCTCTCAGAGCAAATTATTAAGGCTAAGTTAGGTTGTTATTTATAGGAATTAAGTTTCTGGCACATTTGTATCTGTCTTTAAAAAAAAAAAAAAAAAAAAATTTTTAAGATTTACTCGTGCTAAATCATTGCAATTATAAAAAGTCATGAGATAGACCTGGTCAATTAATTTTTAGAGCATATTGACCCATTTAGAGTTTTTATGCTTAGAGATTAGGGCATTATGTTCTTTGTACATTCATATCTACATTTTGTGTTTAGTTGTTTCATCAGAGTATTTTTTTTTTTTTTTTTTTTTTTTTGCACACAGTCCTACTGAATACAAATAATTCTTAAACAGATCTGAGTGTATTTTCAATGACAAGGTACTCCATACTCCCTAGATCTATCAGATGCAGTTTAGTGTCATACACAAAACATCACTCTCCCTTTGAAAAATGGACCTTGCCTTGAGATTCTTCAGTTATCTATCTTCTGATTCTTTACTATGATGAATATAATTTTATTGCATGTTTGGCAATTCAGAGTATATTTAAGCTCGCTTATATAGGGTGGGGGCTTATGAAATAGTGGTTAATGTGCTGGATTGTAATACTTTGGTAAACAAATTTGAACCCCAGTCAAGCTATTATGTTCACTTTCAGACTAATACCTTTGTGAAAGGTATGAACCCCTTATTCCACCCAGCTATGGATTAAATAGAACCATTACTGTCCTTCTACAAGGATAACTTTGGCATATAATAATAAAGGCTGATATGCTATTCAACAAAGAAACTGAAACCAAACCAATATTCAAGTTTGGGATATCATATATAAGCTTTGTTGTAGTCGGTCTATGATATTGCTTTGGTCTTCGTTTTTTGCTTAAAAGATTCTCTCTCTCTCTCTCTCTCTCTCTCTCTCTCTCTCTCTCTCTCTCTCTCCTTTGTTTTTTAGTATCAGTTATTTGTTGCCATCCATTCTGAGATTCTTGCCATTGTCAGGCATGGGTTAACAAGGTTTCTATCATTTCTAACAGAATTACTAATGTATTGATTGGTGCTTCTGCATAAAATCGGTCATCAATGTCATTTTCTGCCTTGAGCTTGTGTATGTATGTACCAACAGAGGTATCTAAGTGACTTTAAAAACTATAAGATTTAATATTAAAACATAAATTGAAAAAAGTTCTCTAAAATTATAATTTTAACATTTTTGATTAAAATTTTGACTCGGAATTAATAATAAAACAAAGAACCATCTTACCATGACTGGAAATTCTCATTGCTCAATAGTAAGACCAAGTTGCTAATACATTGCAAAAAGCTTATATTCATTGATGGTTAAAAACTTATTAATTGCAAGGAAGACATATTGGTTTAGGGAAACTGTAGGCATGTTTATTTATCACTCGTACAGCAGCTGAGAAATAACATTTACCAACAGCCGTGGTGATGGATTTGGCAAATCTCTCACCTCTGGAACCTATATACGGCAAACGCAAATAAACATCTAAAAGTGTTGAAGACCCTATATGTTCGAAGCCTTCTCTCTGTAAACAGAGACTATCTGTTAGGATTGAATGTGATCAGTCTCTGTTCATCTCTACTACTCCCCCCTCTTTGTGTTTTTTTGTTTTTTGTTTTTTTCCTCCCCTTTTCTCCTTTCCTCTACTTTTTTCCATTACATTCCCCCTTTTAAATTTTCTGGTGTTAACAGCTTGATAAGAGCCAGACAAAACCGGTCGCTCATAATTTTTTTTTTTTAACAATAAACATGCCCACAGTTTCCCTAAACCTATATGTCTTCCTTACGGTTAATTTTATATAATTTACTAATCTACTATCTACCAGCATTCACGGTTACCAGAAAAAAGAAAAAAAAACCCGCCAGGAACAAGAGATAAAAATATCTCGAATCACCACCCGAGGGGAAAAAGAAAAAATATCATAGGACAAAAAAAAATGCGAACTCCGTCACACCAGTTGAAAAAAATCAAGAGATATGCAGTCAGTTGGTCAAAAGAAAAATAAAACCCACCATAAACGCTACAATGCTACAATTACAAGAGTGCTCAACACGAGTGGAGCCAATTACAAAATTAACTTAAATCACGAGTCGGAATCCTACTAAAGTTTCACCTCAACGGATCATCAGGGAGTCTCACACCAACCAACGATAAAGGAGAAAACACCATTTTTTATATTCACCAGAAACCTACCCAGCTTAAAATTTACATAACAAAAGAAACAAATAAAATTAACAAAAAACCTTACTTTTATTTTTTTTTTAAAAAAACCCTCGGGTATAAATACATAGAAACCTATCTCTAATTATAGAGCAGCCACCCCCTTTTGTGTTTACAACTATTTAAAACCTCCGACCTTTGGTTTAACATATCCCTACTTTTACGAGACGCTATTGCTAATTTTTCCTCATTACAAAGTAAACAGTACCTGTCGCCAGCCCTATATTTACGGCATTTCTTTATTACTTCCCATTTCAGTATTGGATCTATTTTTTTTTTATCTTTGACCTCCCACACATAACTAGATAATGTGGTACTATGCCTATATTTCTCATGGGAGAAACTCATTCTATGGTTATAGTACCTAGTCTTAAATTCCCCTTGCGTCGACCTAAAATATACCTTTTTATTTCTATCATTACCCGGATCACTATATACTTCCACTTTATACACCACACATTCTTGTTTCCAGTTGCCTTCCAGTAGGCACTTAACCTTATTCCTATAATTACATTTAGCAATCACCTTATTTTTCTCTTTACTTAGTTTAGCTATATTACTCTTATTTATTATGCTATTGATGTTGGGCATGCAACTATAGCTTAATTTAACACAATTCTTATTAAATATCTTATGTAGTGGGTTCCAACTCGCAATTTAAGTTAATTTTATATATATATATATAAGGATCATGAAATAAGTTTCCAGACTTTTTCGTATGGGCACTTTTATTGATAGTACACTCATGAAACTCTAGTCCCCTTCGAAGTAATCTTCTCCGGCTGCAATGCACTTATACTGTTCCAACAACTTCTAGAAGGCCCCATGGAAGTCCTCTTGTGTGAGTGTCAATGACCTTTGTCACAGCCTCTTTCATCTCCTCAATTGTCTCATAACGACCGCCTGTGAGCTTAGGGAATAACCAAAAGTCACAGGGAGCAAGGCCTGGACTATAGGGAGGCTGAGGAACAGGTCTTGATGCCCATATTGGTCAACTAGTCTGTGACAAGGATGGAGTTGTGAACTGGTGCATTGTCCTGGTGGAAATGCCACTGACTCGATTTGAAGAGTGCTGGCCTCTTCCGATGGAATCTCTTCCTGAACTCCCTTAAAACCTCAACATAGTATTCCTTTTTGACTGTTTGTCCAGTGGGAACCCAGTGCATGTAGATCATGCCAGTGCTGTCAAAAAAGGGATCATCAAAAGTTTGTGGGTAGATTTGCTCTGTCTGGCCGCCTTGGATCTGGGAGAGCCAGCATGCTTCCACTAGGAACTCTGTCTCTTGGTCTCTGGGTCATAGCAGTAGATCCAGCTTTCATCACATGGCATTTTTTCCAAGTTTAAAACAATTTTATTGCATATCATTCTTCTAAAGTCCAGATTGCAATTTTGAAATTCACCAGCTGTGATAATCAGGCTTTAGTAGGGTGTATTCCAATTGCTGCTGTAGCTGTTGATTTGAACCTGAAATCATAAAAATTGGTCAGTCATCTCATAAGATGTATAGCAATAACATACTGAATTTTCAAGAGTCTACAGCAATTTTAGATTGAAGGCACCACGTGTGTTATATATATATTTATTTATTTTTGTGCTTTGAAAAACTCATTTAAACAACTAATTTCTCATTACTCTGTATTGAGACCATGTTTAATAACAGATATATAAGCTTTGAAATAAAATCTGATGGAGGACAATGTGGAAAATTAAATTGTGTTTTGTTACAAGGATGGCTTCATTAGGAAAAATATTTTTATGACGCTATTGTAGCTTCTGTGCCTATTATCTTTTTGTTTATTACTTCTGAATAATAGTCTTATTAAATGACAGATTGTTTTTGAAGATTTTCATATATAGTAAATGTTTAATTTCTTTTGAAGCCTGAAGTATTGATATTATTAGTCATTTCACACAAGATATTTTATGCAACTCCCAGTTAAGCTCAAATCTGTTGATGGTTTATGAGATCACTACATTTGAGTTCAGAAAGACTGATGCTTTTATAAGATTCAAGATTTTAGTATTTCATTTATTTTATAGTAGTGAGACATACAAATTACTAGAGCCATGGTGTACAAAGTATGCACTAACAAAATACTTAGTAAATTACAACCAATCATTGTTTTTATGTTAGGCTCAAAATACCCACTCAAATGCGAATGAAACAAAATAGTTTTGCCACCTGATAATTAATGAGATCTGAGTAAAGAGTGGGTGTAATTTAGACAATGTAATTTCTATCCAGCTGTTTGATCATTTTAATATGGATAGGTACCATGAGACAAGTGTGGATACAGAATTGCTAGTTAGGAATATGGAAAGGAAAGCATTGTTCAGTTACTAACTTAGGGCAAAAGAAAAGGAGTGAGACTGCTGAGTGGTGTAGCAGTATTTGAAAATTGTGATTTCACCTGTTGAAACACTCTGGGGTGCATTTTAATCAAAAAAATTAAATGAAATAAAGATTTGGTTAATCAAAAACATTTAATGATCTTGGATTTTTATTCCTCGTTGATTTCCACTTGAAGTTACTTCTAATAGCACCAAATGTTTTAAAAACATGTAATGAGTAAATTATTTAGAAACAGTTGAAAGATGTCATTAAATTCTCTGGATGTCTATAATAGCGTCATGATAAAATTAAGATTGTTTTGATTAGGGTATCATTTCACATTAATAAAAATATCATTTTTACTACCTCTGACATGAGTACCATAAAACAGCATCTAATGACAAAGCATAACAAAGACACTAACAAACTCAAATTCCCAGATATAAGAAAAATCCTAATTAACCATACAAAAATCATATATAAAAATAACAAAAACCATTTACAAATCCTTGAAGCAATAACTATAAAAAAAACTACTATAAATAAAATAGCATTCAACACAAGTTAAACATATTCAATAACTAACCACCCACCCTAACAAAATGAGCCAACCCCATCTATTAAAAAAAACACTCCAAATAAATATAAATAAAACTCACAGCAACAAACAACCTAACATGACTCCTGAGGATGACCAGCTAAATGGTTGAAAGCACTTGGGCTAGTGTGGAGTACTTCCTTCACCATCTTGACCCAACCATAAGAAAAATAACAAGACTCAAATGTCTTCACTAGATGTTCAAATGAGGTCAGTGCATAATACAAATATTTCAGCTATTGAATGGCTTGGAGTACACTGTTACCACATACCTAATATTTACTATAAAATTCACATATAAATGAATTTTATCCTCTCATCTTTTGTGTGAAACACTCAGTGGAAAAAAGACATGCCACAAATTAACTTCACATAAAGAATTTTACAAGCATGGTTCTCTTTTCTTTTACCATTACTTTGCTAATCAAGAGATAAAGAATTGGCATTGATTAATTTGATTGGTCCTTTTTTATGGTAGCAGTCACTGAGGTGTAAGAACTTAATAACTGTTAGAAAATTTTATGGGAATACATGTATAACCCTTCTAGTTGCACAGTCAATATATAAAAGTTGATATGTCATTAAACAAAGAAACCAAAACCTATGAAAGTAGAAATTAGAATTATTTATGCTTTGGCCTTTTGAGAATAGCATGATCTCCAAAACACTTGCTGATAGATGGAGAAAACTGAGAATAAATCCATTTGCAAATGTAAAATTTAACAAAATAAATAATCAGGAAGAGGATTGATTCTGTTAAACCACAAACATAAGTATCTTAAAAGTCAATGTGTTTTTAGCTACCAGAAAATCAAAACCTAAAGAAGCTCATAAAATCATAATTTTGATTTCTGTCTTGGAAATGGTTTGCTAAATGTCTCCTTTATACATTTAAAGAAAAGGTTAAAGATTCAATTTAGCTAACCTGGCAGATACAAAAAGGAATGACTCGGTTTAGCATTATATTTATAATGTAAATAAACCTCTCAGTAAAAACTTAGGTTTTGAAAATTCCAGCATTTTAATGTGATGAACTCTTGCTCAGGTTTACATTAGTAACTACCAAATTTGATGGCCTTAGCTATCCTTGAGGTATATGGAACAAAGATATTTTGTGAATTATTTATTCAATGGATATAAATTCTAATCATGAAAAATTAGCCAAGAGAAAAAAGGTATTTTAAAATTGAACACTCTGGTATCCAGCAAGGCAAAATGTAAAAAAAATGAAAGCTACTACATAATGCCTTATAATTCCCGAGCTGATGTATGTCGACTGATGGCTGAGTGGTATGATATTAAGTCTAACGTAAAGTTGGGCGGGTTTTAATCCCAGCTTAAAGCGCCCTACATATTTACCCATACTGAAGAGTTGTGATACTATGAAACAGTCTTTCTGTGGATGATGTGTGTGTATATATATATATATATATTAGTGATTTCTTTAAAGTTTAACTTATTCTGACAATTTTTTGAATTTCTATATTAGGAACTACTGAACTAGATTGGAAGTGTTGGCAATTATATCACTTGCCTATCACAAATTTTTATAAGTTGATAAGCTGATATAAAAAATGTTTTTTTTTTTTGTTTTGTTTTTTTTTAAGTTATTTGTTCATATCTTTATCGTGTTTGAACTCAAAACCTTGTGGCTTCCTCTCCATCACTTGCCTGGCTCTTTTTTGGAATCAGATAGCTTGAAATCTAGATTATTGTTCTTTATTAGCTACAAAATAAAAAGGTATTTTATATTTGCAGTTTAAGCTACTATATAAAAATAATCAGTGAACTTTGTATATTGTCTCATGACAAATAACTAACAAAATAATTTGTTCTGTTTATAGCAACAACAATTATGAATTTGATTGTTATACTTGGTCTTTTATGAATTTACTAGTTTTTCTGTGTCATAGATGAATTATAAAAATATTTAAATAATTTTGCAGTTACATAGGTTTTCTGATATTTTTAAGTACAATGTTGCTACAGTCCTGTTGGTGTAGAGTATAGAATATGTTGACTGTATACCCCTGTAAAGGAGTAACCCCTCCAAACACACTCACACACAAAGTGGTGTTCTTGTTATGACAACCGGCATCTGGTGGTGAGGTTCCAGTTCTAGGGAGTGTGGTATCATCCCTTCCACTCTGACCCAGAGTTATAGTACCTGTTAGGGTCTCATCTATGGGTCAAATAGGTCTGTTTGAAAATTATTAATATTAGATAGGAATGCTTGAAACCATATAACTGTGTACTAATTATTTGTATTAGAAATACTTGATACTATTTAAGTGTATGCCAACAAATGATCATTATCATAATATAGTTATGATTGATTTATTTTAACAGTGTACCTAATCCATCTAGTGTTATTTTATGCCTAAAGTTTAGGGAATTACATTCATTGTGTGTTCATATTTACATTTTTTGTGTGATTTTTTTTTTTTTTTTTTTTTTTTTTTTTTTTTTTTTTTGCACAAGCTCCTGAGTACAAATAATTTTTAAACAAATTTACTTGACTATGAGACAAATGACAAATCAACCCTCCCAAACTGTGTTGCTACTTCCTTGCTCAATACTTTCTGAATATTTGACTAAATTAAAAGTATAATTCAGTAAAGAGAACTGATACTTTGCCTGTCTTTTAATTTTTAATATATAAATATATTGAAGCATCTTATCTCAAAAGTTGATTTATTTGCACCAGCAATCACAATAAATTACTTAGCACAATATTTCTTTTACACCCATGTATATACATGTCAGCTTCTCAGATGAAAAATATTATCCTTCAAAAATTGACAATTATTTATTTCTATATTTTACAGATCCCCGAACAAAAGATTGGTTTCTTATAGAGAACAACCCACTAAAAGTATGGTGCCTAACTGCCTTATACATTCTTTTTGTGATATATGGACCAAAATACATGCAGAACCGAAGAGCTTATGATTTGCGAATTTTCATGATTGTCTACAATCTGGCAATGGTGGTTTTATCTTTATATATGCTTATTGAGGTGAGTACATTTTCATTAGAATATTTTGTTTTTATTTTATAATTTTACTTGAATATCAAAACCCAAAGAAAACAGGATTTAACTTTCAGGGAAAAACTGATCTGGCCACAAAATATTTCAAGTTGTTTAAAATTCTTAACATTTTAACTTTAAAAGTTTTATCTTAAAAGATAAATGCATTTAAAACAAAGATTTACTAATTATATTTTATATTATCTAATGAAGTTGTTCTGTAAAAAGAAAAAAAAATTCACATAATTTTGTAGAGAAATATTTTTTAAGTGACAATTAAGAATTTTATTGATTGAAACCTTTGTTTGTTGGTATCATGACAATTATAAGAATTGGAATCCATTTTCAAATGTATTTTTGTAACAAAAATACTGTATTTATATCATAAAATGCATTAACATGTGAAACATCTACTCTTTCAGTAATCAATATTTAATAAAAGTATATAGCTACAATTTCACAAGGTAATTTTTTCATAAAGAAAAAACACATTGCTAATCTTTTGTGTCTTAAGATATTTACCTGTTTTATATTATCTTATGAAGTTAATATTGTTCTGAGAAATTACATTGAGCTTTTAAGAGAAACATTAACTTCAATGACTCTTGAGAAATTTAACCATTTTTGTTTTTTTGTCTGAACTATTGTTAAGCAATTAGGCTTAGTAATTATTTTACTTCTCCTGTTTGAAGTATAAACCTAATTAGTGATGTTTAATGAAATGTGAATTATTATTTTAGTAAGAAAAAATTTTTTTTTCTTTTAAATTAAATTTTTTTGAATAAATTAAATTCTATGATTAGTTACAGCTTGCAGCACTATGACTTCTCAATAGTTATTGCTTACTGTTAAAGATTCAACCCTCAATAAGGATACCCTCTTTTCCTTCTGAAGAATAAAAAAAAAACCCATTCCCATGGGTTCAATAAGTATGCATACTAAATTTGATTGATCAACATCTGACTATTTGAACATCTATAGAGTACAAATTCAGTACATATAACGAATGATAATTGATGCATGTATTGAGTTATATAAATGTTTAATGATTTGTTCAAAAATAATACTGACAAATTTTCAGTAAAGATATTACATACATAAATGTATAGGATCCTTGGGTGGAAAATGTTCACTGAGTGTGTTGCAGAGCCGTATAAGCGCGTCGACTCCGCAAATAATTTAAGGGTTTTATACGTGCGAGTGTGTGACAGCCAGAGGCAATGAAGGGAGACAAAAAGCGAGTCAATAGGTACAACAAAAGTGATGATTTTATTGCCGGAATTACAAACATGTATGTAAATGTCCGTGGCGGTTGTATGTAGTCTTCAGCTAGGATGGGTTATGTCGTTAGCTGGTATGGTCGCGTTGTAGATGTTCGCAGTTGGACGTTCGATGAGGGTAGGTCGAGAAATTTTTTAAAAATTGTCATGTGTTACACTTACAAATTTCTCATCCTGCTACAAAACAATACTTCCTCAAGTATTGGATTTAACATCCAGTTGTAGTACCTACATACGATGTAATTATTAATCCTGTGCTGGGATGGTGAATGAGTAAGAAACATACAGATTTACAAGATTCAATCTTTTCCTCTACATCTGAATATTGTGCAACCGATATTTCAGCCATTTGCACATTACATAATTTTATCTGTTTCATTATGCTTGGAAACTGAACTGGCCAAAATTTGATAGCTCATTAAAACAGAAATTGTAATTTTCCCAGCACTTATAGCAAATGATAAAGATTATAGGCACCATTCACATAAATAGGATGTGGTGCCTATAATTTTTTTTACAAGTTTCTATATTTATTTTATATTCCACCCATGTCCGATAAATGAGATGGAAATTTTTTCATATAATAGATATTTGTACCAATCTTAAATTGTGTCTATATTAATTTTGGATGATCCTTTGTTAATTATTTTTTAAAAGTTGAAAATTTTTCTCCTAATAACACATTACTCTATAAGTCCTGGGCCTAACTAATAAAACAATAACTCTGGCAAAATTTGACTCTATTCATCAACATAGTCTCCTTCTAGGGTGATACACTGTTTCCAATGCTTCTCTAACAATTTGATGCCTTTTTTGTAAAACAATTTGTCTTTGGCCTCAAAATATGCCTCAATATCACTACTTCATTGGAGCAAAATCTTTCTCTGGAGCATTCTTTTGAGGTCAGCAAACAGCCAGTAGTCGCTGGGAACCCAGGTCTGGAGAATAGGGTGGGTGCAGAAGCAATTCGAAGTGCAATCATGTAGTTTTGCCATCGTTGCAATTGACTTGTTACATTGTGCATTGTCTTTTATTCATTTGTGGCAGTTTTTTGGTGGTTTCTTCCTTCAAATGCACCATTAATGCTATATAATCACTATTGATGGTTCTTCCTTTTTCAAGGGAATCAATGAACAAAATACCTTGTGCATCCCAAAATACAGAGGTCAAAACCTGGCCTGCTGATGTTTGCATCTTTGGTCGTTTTAGATGGCTTTCACTTGCTGCTGTCCACTCAGCTGACTGCTGATTTGACTCCGGAGTGAAGTGGTAGATCCATGTTTCATCCATTGTCACATATTTATGCAAAAACTCCTTTTTGTTGCATTAAAACAGTTGCAAACAACACTCTGAATCATCTACACATTGATGTTTCTGATCGACTGTGAGCAAACACTCCACCCACTTTGAACACACCTTTCTCATTGACAAATGTTCATGCAAAATAGTGGATACACTGCCTTCTGATATCTTCAACTCCTTTGCTATCTCACACAACTTCAATTTACAATTGGCTAAAATGAGTTTGTGGAGTTTTTGATGTTTTCCAGGATGACTGCCGAATTTGGGTGGCCTGAGAGTTCAGCATCATTTATATGTCTGTACGACCATGTTTAAAGTCACCTCTTAACTGTTCTTTCTGACAGAGCAGTCAGAATAACATTTATTAAGCCATTGCTTTGCTTGAACAGTATTTTTCCCATCAGAAAACAATGCTTTATCAACACATGAAATTCAGATTTTTCCATTGTTTTGAAAATTTGTGACAGTAGCTTTACTTAAATAACTGTAATTTGTAAACTAATTCTCTGATTAGGCTCAAATTTTGATACATGCCATTAGTACTTTGTAAAAATCATATGGATTTTTTTATTAGTGGTGCTATCTATATGTCAGGCCTAGGACTTATTGAGTGATGTGTTAATTCCAGGAAATAATTTTTCATAACTTGTATGGGACTAAAAAGTCCATAACTAAAGAACCAGAATATACATGAATAGTTTTAAGTTCATTAAACAAACATCATAGCAAAAATGATATGATTGCTTGTTCAGCTACATAGTTTTATTTCTGAAACTTTTTCCTTTTATCTTAAAATTTCAAAATTTTTCTGCATTTAAAATTTTACTGATTGGCATTATTTGATTTTTAAAAAATTTTTTTTTCAACAAGCTATGATTTGATACAGCTGCTGGTATTGGGTTAAATTAGACTTAGAAACTTCTGTATTAACATTTTCATAGTCCATTTTGTATTTTTTTTCTTATATATATATATATATATATAAGTAACCAAACACATGCAGAATTCATTTTGGAGGTTTTGTGCTTTATTTCTGTTATCTTTCAAGCAACTTCATAATTGATTTTCTTTTTTAGGAAAAAATGCTTTATACACTTTTTCTTTTTATTTTTTTAGTTGTCTTTTTTTTTTTATTCTTTAATAACCTATAATAAAGGAAAAGTACGAGTGATAAAAAGGGAGGTAATTTCAGAATTAATTATGTAAAAGTTATTTCCCATAATGAAAATGGATGAGGATAAGTTTGAGTGATGGGAGAAAAAATAAATATGGATTAACAAAAATGGACATTTTTAGATGAAAAAAGTTAAGATATGGAAGTGTAGTTAAATGGTGGAATAAAATTTCATGAATTAACATTTAACTTTACTGCTGTTCGTTTTTTGTCCTCTTCATGAATTTCTTTTCCTTATGATGGTTTACATACCAAAGTAACCCTGGGTATTGGTGCCTCTATATATATATATATATATATATATATATATATATATATATATATATATATATATATATATATATATATATATATATGACAATATTTAATCCAGTAAATCCAGAGTTGGGAACAATTCCAAGCAGGAAAATTAAAATATTCAAAAGTAGAATATTAAATTTAAGTAATCCAAGTCAAGAGCTCAATGTAAATAAAATCTACAAAGCAAAAAATTTTCTCTTAAAAACAAAAAAAAAAAAAACCCAACAATCGGTCACATTAAGATAATTTATTTCCATCCTGTTAAAAAGCATTGATATAAATCAATACTCTAAAAAATTAACAGGACTTCAGATTAAACAAGAAAATGGATGAAAACAACTTTCACATTTACAACCAGACTTTTTAAAAAAAAAAAAAAAAAAAATCTTTATAAAAGTAACCCTTCCAATTCAAGTAACAATAAGTATCAACTTAATTTTGCCATGTAAAGAAACATCTGGTTTCATCACACTTCAAAATTAAGAGGAAAAATCTATAGCTACAAAAATGTCTAAACATTCAAACATTTATATAATGAAAAAAATTATTATTCATCCAATTTTAGTACTTTTTATCATTAAAATGAACTTTAAAAAATCTAAAACTAATATTATTTACAATAAAATCCCCCCACTTACAATAATAGAGAAAAAATTACTAATATAAATTCAAACTCATTTACCAATCTCATAAATCAGTTATATTTTTATTTATTTATTCTCTTATTTTTGAAAATAGTCTAAATTTATTTCTATGCAGAGATGTAATTTAATAGGTTAACAGGATCAATGTGCACCATAATTTGTAACTTTTCTTCTAGACGCAAATCACATCTTCCATCAAAGCAGCTAGGCATTGGAGATCTTTTCAAAATTTTCCATTGAATTTTTGGCATTAAGCCTTTATTTTATAACATGAAAGATGCTTACATCCTATTTAAAGACCATAAAGTGCAGTTTGTGATTTAAAAACGCATTTACTTTCAGCCATTGATATCATAGCAACCGTTTCTTGATTTTGCGTAATCACACGGGAATGGTGGTTCCGTGTGTATTTCATTCATGTTGAAATCCCTTCTATATCTGTCATCTATTCAGTTCGTTTCCCTTTATTTTTTTTTATTTTTTTTATGCGTTAATGCACAAAAGCACTCGAGACAAACGTCATATATAATTCTGCTGAAAGATGTTGTTTGTTGATCAATGGGGCCCTTAAGATGGGTGGTGAGTAAAAAGAAAGCTCCTGGTCTAAGTTTGTCCAAGTAGCTATCTTTTTACCTTTGGGCCACTAAATTCTTGGCTTGCCAGGAATGTCTCCCGGACACTGACACTCAGCAATGGGCTCGTGAATACTGTGGGGGTAATCCTGATTCATATGCCCATTTACATTTTCTGGTAGGAGAATTACATTATTTGCACCAGCGCACCTTGTGGATTCGTGACCCTCGCAAGCTGTTGAATTTTCTGCCGCAATCTTGCGTTGTAGCTGGGTACATATCCAGATCGTTACTGTATTAGCAAGTATGATGGGTGATATATTCTCCCTCCCAGCTACAGACACCCTGGGGGCATTTTCCTTTCATACTTATATATATATATATATATATATATATATATATATATATATATATATATATATATAATCACACACACACATTATTCACTGTACTAAAATTGGAGCAACAGTGATTCATTTGTCTACTTGAATGTTATCAACCTTTTTCCATTTTAAAATAATCTTATATAGATTCATAGATCAATAGATTTTTTTTTTTTTTTTTTTTTTTTTTAAGGTTTACTTGTGAGAATTTATTTCTAATTATTTGAAAATTTTAGCTAAAAGTAGGGATGCAAATCTGATGTCCTACAATTGACTGAACTCATATTTTGAATTGGTTCAGATGTGCTACTTATTAGATGATTTAACTGAGTTATAAATTTGTTAAATATTAAAGAAATAGTTTTCTTTGCTGTAAAAACATTGTTTCATATAACAGAGGACATAAGATTTCATTCTTAGCCTATCACTTAACATTGACATAATATTTCATTTGATCTTTTTTACAGATATTTGTGTGTAATCATACATTTTCTATTTTCTTTCTCAGTTTTCATGTTATGTAAAGAATATCATTGTGAAATCAGAAAATTTAATTTTACTATAGCTTTTCCCTCTTTCCATCAAATTTTAAATGTTAATAGTTATTTGCTTTTTATTTTTACAAAAATTAAAAAAGAACTAAATCCTTTTTATCTCCTGTTTTAGATGATATTGAGTACACAGTCATTGGGTTACAGAGTAGTTTGTGCGCCTTATACAAAAATGAGTATTCAAAATCCAAAAGAAATGAGGGTAAGTTTTGAAAATTTTATTATTGACCAACAAAAACATTTAACTATCAATATCTACACTTTCACAACATCTTTTGTGTTAAAAGATTTTAAGAAAGTTAAGACATTGATAAGAGATAAGATTGCATTATAGAAATAAAAAGAAAGGAAAGCTATGATTAATTTATTATCCACTAATGTATATGATAGTTGTGGCTTCATTTTAAAGAAAAGGTTCTATGTTATTATAAAATACTCTTAAAAGGAAATCTTCTGCCAAAAAATGTCAGAATTATAAAGGTTTTGTTGCCTAAAGATCTGAGTTGATATATACATGTTGCATTCAATAAGTTTCCAGCCTTTTTTGTACAGGCATTTAAAATTATTGTAGACTCTTGATAATTCAGTATGTTATTGCTATACATCTTATGAGATGACCGACCAATTTTTATGATTTCAGGTTCAAATCAACAGCTATAGCACAAATTGGAATACACCCTACTAAAGCCTGATTATCACAGCTGGTGAATTTCAAAAATGCAATCTGGATGTGAGGACACTTTAGAAGAATGATATGCAATAAAATTGTGTTTTAAACTTGGAAAAAATGCCAGAGAAACGTATGGAATGCCTCAGACTGTTTTTGGAGCATCTTGCATGAATCAAGCATGAGTTTTTGAGTGCCCTAAGAGATTCAAGGAAGGCAGGGAGTCTGTGAGGGATGATGAGCGGTGTGGGAGGAGTAAGGAAGTCAATAGACCAGAGTTGATTGGGCAAAGGGTTAGGGTTACTATGTTTTAAGGGAGTTCAGGAAGAGATTCCATCGGAAGAGGCCAGCACTCTTCAAATCGGGTCAGTGGCATTTCCACCAGGACAATGCACCAGTTCACAACTCCATCCTTGTCACAGACTATTTGACCAAAATGGGCATCAAGACAGTTCCTCACCCTCCCTATAGTCCAAACCTTGCTCCCTGTGACTTTTGGTTATTCCCTAAGGTCAAAGGCTGTCGTTATGAGACAATTAAGATGAAAGAGGCTGTAATGAAGGTCATTGACACGCTCACACAAGAGGACTTCCATGGGGCCTTCCAGAAGTTGTTGGAATGGTACGAGTACATTGAAGCTGGAGGAGATTACTTTGAAGAGGACTAGAGTTTCACGTGTGTACTATCAATAAAAGTGCCCATACAAAAAAAGTCTGGAATCTTATTCAATGATCCTCATACTTATTCAATTATTTAGATTATTCCCCCCCACTCACTGCATTTCAATCATTAGGCTCCTCAGTCTTTCTCAAATGTGTGTCTGCCTTGTTGATGGGCTTTAGAATATACTGACTGTATTCACTGTGAAGGGATAAAAAAACAAAGGGGTATCCTGCATGTGACATTAGACTGGTAAGACTTCAGTTCTGGAGATCTTTCATTGCAATTACTCCCAGATCCACTCTGAATCAGTCATAGTACCTATTAGGGTCCCATTTGTGGGTCCAGTAGGTCTGTTTAAAAATTATTCCTATTCAATGAAACCATGAGCAATAAAAACCTTAACTACACAAAAAATCTAAATATGAATGTGATTTCTTAATTCTATAGGCATAAAATAACCCTGGGTTGGTTGACATGCCATTAAAATCAATCATATCAAATGTTTCACTTCTGGTAATTTTTAATTCTTTCAATCCCCACAGTTTATTAGTAAATCTAAATTAAGACAGTAGAAATTACCAGAAGATTTAAACACTAATATTAATCCTATAAAAACCATTTCATCTTTTATAAAGTTCTTTCAATATTTTTCTCTCAACCCCTCCCCTCACAACAATAGAAAATTTTATATTTTTTTTATCTTTCAGTTGGCTCGAGTTTTGTGGTGGTATTTCTTTTCTAAAGCTGTTGAATTAATGGATACTGTCTTAATGATATTACGAAAGAAACATGATCAAGTATCTTTCCTTCATGTTTTTCATCATGCAACCATGTTGAATATTTGGTGGTGGGTGATGATGTTTATTCCTGGAGGACTGTGTAAGTAATTTGAAATAAACCAAAAATAAAACCTTTCCTGTATGTATTTCATAAAGTCATCAAATATAAACTAATCATTATTTTCCACTCGTTTTCTTAATCAGTATTTTGTTTTTGCTAAAATAAGATTTAAGATTTTTTACTCTACTAATTCTATTAAATCTTGAACCAAAAAAAATTCTAATTTTATCATACACCTATACACACACACACCCTCATTATTTTATAGCTACAATCTCCACTCTTTTTTTTTTTTTTTTTTTTTTTTTTTTTTTATCAATGTTTTGAATATTTTCATTCTTTTAATTATTTATTCAGTTATTTTAACCAGAAGTTGAAGTTCATAATTTTGCATTTTTATTGAAGCTTTAAGGAATAATGATTTTAATGGATAAAAAGTCTGTAATTTTCATTCTAAAAGGTAAATTATTAAGGGAAATAAACAGATGTCTTTTTTTTTTTTTTTTTTTTTTTTAAGTCTTAAGGAACAAAGATAGATCAGGTATGCTGGTATCATGTCATCCAGAACAACTTATTGTATGTTACTTGGAAAGGAAATGGGCACTACCAAGTAACTCCCACTACCTGAATGATGCCATGAAGGGGAATCATTTGGCATCCTAGTAGATTTACCTATCATAAGCAAAATACAATTGAAATTGTTAAGGAACATAAGGTTATGTAAAAATCACAATGATATTTAAAAGAAACTTCTGTCACACTGATACATTCCCTATGTATTTGTACTCTTCAAAAATGATTATTCTTCAGTTTAAAGTAATGTGTACCTGTTACATGTAATCTCAATATCCAACTTCTGTCCTATAATAATTGTTACATTTAATAAGAGAAATTCAAATGTAAAAATTGCCCAGTCAATTAGGGTCGTAGAATACACCAGCTGCTTCTCTGCAGAGAGGTAAGACCCCCCCACCCAACAAGTGTCCTGGATATGATTCTAAACAATCTGATGATGAGGTTCTAGTAATGCTGGCGCTTTGGGTAATGCAGAGTACCCCTTTATTGCCATACCTCCCCAGTCCACTCTGGCCCGGAGTGGTTGCACCTGATAAGAGTCCTATCTATGGGTTAAATATAACTAAACTGTACTTACTTCACTATACTGATTTTTGCATTTAAACTGCATATTTATGCTAAACTGAATGGTTTAAAATAGACCTGTTTTGACATTTAAACTGCATACTTGTGCTAAACTGAATTGCTTGAAATAGAACTGTTTTGACCTCTAAACTGTGTACTTATGCTAAACTGAATTATCTGAAATAATACTGTTTTGACATTTAACTCTGTGTATTGCCCAGTCGGCTGGGGCTGTAGAATACATCGACTGCACCTCTGCAGAGGGGTCAGACCCCTTCAATGAGTGTCCTAGATATGACACTAAACAATCTGATGGTGTGGTTCCACTGATGCTGGGGCTTTGGGGAATGCAGAGCACCTCTTCATTGCCATTGCTCACAGGTCCACTCTCACCCAGCATGGTAGCACCTGATAGGGCCCTATCTATGGGTTAAATAGAACTAACGACATACTTATGTTAAACTGAATTGTTGACTAAACTGAATAGCTTGAAATAGAAATGTTTTTCACAATTAAACTGTACTTACATTTAAACTGCGTGCTTATGGTAAACTGAATTGTTTGAAATGGAACTATTTTGACATTGAAACTGTACTTAGACTAAACTGAATTGTTTGATATAGAACTGTTTTGACATTGACTATGTAAACAAAATCAATACTTTTACTAAACTGAATTAGCTGAATTAGAACTGTTTGAATAAACTGAATAGCTTGAAATAGAAATGTTTTTAACAATTAATCTGTGTACTCATGCTAAACTGAGTTTTTTTTTTAAATAGAACTGACTATTTGCATAAAAATGGATTTGGCGTTAAATAACCTACAAAGGTTCATATGCCATAAAACCCAAACAACCAACCAATCAAAAGTAGAAATAGTAACTCAAAATAATTCTAGTTGAGATTCTGCTTAAATTTTTTTTTAAATTAATCTTACCAGATTTTTTTCTGTTTTAATAGAATACCTTTCTAACAATAGTAAATTTGAATATTTCTTTTGGTTTCTGAATGATTATATTTGATATTTCTTCAGGCACTCAAATTAATTTTAAAGTATTTTATTAAGAGTATAATTGAATCTTTTCTGTAATAAAACATGTATATAGTGTGTTGATATCACTGAATGGAACTTTCTATTAGTTTACTATTAAACTGAAATATTCTGTTCTCTATAGACATTCTGAAACTGTTCTAAAATTGTCTAGAAATCAATTTTTCCAGCTAATATACATTCATAAATGTCAGATGTTGCTGTTTTCATTTCTTTCTGTATATAAAATATATTTTTATGCTTTTCCTATCATTTCTTTTCATTGGATAAGAAATAAAGAAATGAGTTTAGTAATCCTTTATATTACTTAAGGTTCTTAGGTTTTCCAGTAGAATCTTTGTTCTTCAAAATCTTCCTTTTTTTTTAAATTTTTTAAACCATTTCCAAAACATGTTTACACTTACTGCATCATAACTTAAATTTCAGTGATCTATTATTGAAAGAGGAGTCCCACATGTCATTGTGGCTAATGTGCTGGACTACAACATTGTAATAAGCAAGTTCAAACTCCAGTTGTGCTAGTACATTCACTTTTAGACTAATACCCTTGGGAAAGGTATGAACCCCCTTATATCCCCCCAGCTATGAGTTAAATAGTATCACTACAGGTCCTTCTACAAGGATGGCTTTTGCATTAGATAACTCGTGAAGATATTTACCCAGATTAATCATAGTAAACAGTGTCAAATATGCATTTTATATTCGGCTATGATTTTCAATAAAATAAACTTAATCCTTTTCTGTAAACAATTCCTAAAGTGTATACACACACAACAAATAGCTGAATAAACTTCATACACTCCTAATAGTTAGCCCACAGCTTCATTTTTCTTTCTGCTGGGTTAATAACAGGATATATCTTAGATTTAAGTTTTCAATATAAAAGTTTAACTTTTTAATTTTTAAAGTGTTTGATTTTTATTATTTAATATTTCAATTTCTAATCCTTCATTTTTGTGCAGCTTGGTTTGGTGCATGCCTGAATTGTTTCATCCATGTTGTTATGTACACCTATTATGGCCTGTCAGCTGTACCTTCACTCAAGGGAAAATTATGGTGGAAAAAGTATATTACCAGAATGCAGTTGGTAAGTAAATCATCTAACTTTATAACTAAACAGTTTCTGTTACTTCTCTGTAATGATGCATCTGCACTATGGTGAAAAAAATTTTAAATGAAAGATACAATGATATAGATTAAACTTTTTCATACTCATTCAAAATGTGTGTGTGTGTGTGTGTGTGTGCTTACTAGATGCAAATTAACATGTTACAATGATGTTTAAATGTTTATCTTGTGTGCATAATGGCCAAAGAATTCATTCTTCTGCATAGTATGCTACTATAATATAAACTCTTTGCACTAAAGCAAAATAAGCAGGATTGTAGTGGGGCTAGTGACTATGCTAGAATCTGACAGATTAAATATAATCCCCCATAACATAATAAATACAGGGTGTTTCAGAAAAATTGATATCATTTCATAATCTAATAACTTGACCATTGAAATGATATCAAATTTTAATGTGTTGAAACAAGTCAGAATTCTGTTTTTTGTTGTTTTTTTCTCTTGTCTGGTATAGAAATGACATTCACTGGACAAGAAAAGATGTTTAAACATTAAACTTAGAATTTTGAGTTGTTTCAGATCATTTGAATGAGAAATGGTCAAGTTATTAATCAGTTTTTTCTGAAACATCCTGTATATGATCACTTGAATAACCTTCCTTCATTTTTTATAGATACAATGGACATAGAATTCTTTGTTATTCCACTACTAAAAATTAAGATATATAAATGATTTTAGTTAAATGATTAAAATTACTTTCCTATAATTCTAAAAGTTGTTGTAATCACTCGTACAACTCGGGTGACTTACTTTTTGCATGTGCAATAAAAATAAAACTTATCTTCAAAGTAATGAGCTAAATTGATTTTTATTATGATGAAAGGTGATCAAATGTAAATGGTGGTTAAGTGTTGCATGAATACATTAAAGCAAGAATGTGTATTGAAAAAATACTTCGTAAAATATTTACAGGTAGAGTTGAATAGCATGTCTTTAATTTTAACTTCTTATAATGGTATGCAAAAATAAAAGTATTTATATACAAGACAAAAGGTTATATACTTTTAAATAGGATTTGGCATCAATAATTTGCTGAAAACACTTCAGTAAAAAGCTTTTTGAATCCAAGTAATAAAAAAGTCAGAAAAAAAACAAATCATAAGCCAAAAATATTTACAAGATAATTGAACCTGATTTTTATATTTTTACTAGCACATTTCAGATGTGAAGAAAAAACAAACAAAACTTTTTGTGGATGGTGGGAGAGACATGAAAAAAATAAGTTCCTTTTTGTAATTTATGCACATTTCAAGAACTGAAGAAAGAATTGTTTGAAACTTATCCAAAATAAGAAAATGTTCGTCTAAACAGTTTCGGCTACTTGTTACAATAAACTATAACGAATATTTTGATCTGAAACTATGAATCTTCCTAATCTTTTATTATTATAGCATGAATTCAATGCTTTGTTCACCATTAAAAATTGTTAAGATAATAATTGAATATTTAATAACCCTATTTCAATCCAAGTTTATATTACATTTTTACCTTTTTATTCTTTTTTTAGATTCAGTTCTGTATCACATTTGTGCACTCAGCGAATTCTATACGAGTACAATGTGATTTTCCTCGTTGGGGCCAGTATTTGCTAACAGGCTACATGATCATCATGGTCATTCTGTTCAGCAATTTCTACATTCAAGCATACATTAAAGGCAGAAGAAACCCCAAAGCGCAACAACAGAATTCACAGAAGCAAAAGAAAAAACAGGTGCAAAATGGGAACATTAATGGCACAATCAAGAAAACCCATTAACATTAACTTTTTTGATTTTCATTTTAAATTTAATTTTTTTAAAATTTTTTTAAAAGTTTTGTTTTTGTTTTCTTTCCAGTTCAGAAGATCGTTCAGATTTTGTTCCCCATTCTAGATACAGGTGGAAAGTATTTTACTAGTTAATTGATGAAAAATACATAAATTTATATTATGAGAAAAAAATTAAATAAAAGTTGTTTAAAAAAACATTGTTTTTTTTTTTTTTTTTTTTTTTTTTTTTTTTTTTTTTTTTTGTTAAATCATTATCTATTTGGTTTCATTACTAATGAATGATCTTATGTTTTTTGGTTAAGTAACAAAAATATACAAACTCATTACCCATCTCAGCCTTTTTGATTCATTTAGTCACTAATGGCTTTTTAATTATAGCAAATTACTCTTTGAACAATAATGTTCAAAATTAATTCCCCACTTTTCATTAACAAGATTTCAACTGGCCAAAATGCCTCATCAGTTTTAAAAAGAAATACTGAGAACACGATTAGCACCTTAACATATAAATTGGAATATATCTTTATTTTTATATTAACAATCATAGATTAAAATATAGTTTTATCCTACTTATTCTACCTTGAACAGATTATGTTCTAGAATCTAAAAATGATATAACTTCCCTTAGATTCTTTTCCACAAAACATTTTGGATATAATTTTTATAACTAGTTTTTAGCTTTAAATGACTTGTAAATATCTTAATGAAACTAATATATTGCTGTTTTTATAAGGATCACAACGCAGTTATCTTAAAACAATATTTGTAATATTATTCAAAAAATATATTGCAAAGATTAATTGCTTTGCAAGTTTAATAAACAAAAAAATCAAGACAGTTTTTTAAAATTTATTTTTAAATAAAAACATTTTAAAACTATAAGTGTTATAAATGAATATGATTAAATTGTTTTGTATGTACAACATAATTATTTTATTTGTTGACCCATTCTTCCATGAGAAAATTATGCAAGTGCAAATTCAATCAAATATGGTAATTAAAAAAAAATGCTTTATTTATCTTTGGATTTCACCTAATGCAGAATTCAAATTGATGTTAAAAATGATCTAAATGCTAAATCTGCCTTTGTTTAATTTTTAATATATTACAAGTCAAATACATTTCTATTTATTCAGAATACTTCAAAAACAATCTTTAATAATAAACATTCAGGATAATGTGCTCAAAAACTTGTTAATATAGTTATTTAATTTTTATTTAGGGGTGTCAAAACATTAATGTTTCAAACTAGATATACTGAAATATATCTGGTTATTGTTGAACTCAGTTTTACTACTCTTAGCTTTCAATTATTTGCAATTTAAAAAAAGATTTTAAATATAGCTCTGATTATGATATTGATAAGAGTGACTTTATTATTTTCAATTTTGAAAAAAATTTCAAACTTTCCTCTTGATAAGTTCTTTAAATTTGAAGGAGAATCTAGATTGGTCCCTTTACATCTAATGTAATTATTTAAATTAAGCCATTTTACTGTTCAATATTATGATTATTGTAGAAATAGCCATGACAGAAACATTTTATGTGCATATAGATAGAGGTATACCAAAGAATGCTTACAAATTTTAATGATTTAAATCAAATATTTTTTTAAAATCCAGATCTTGTTTCTTATAACATACTGAAAATTCATAAGTATTTTACACTTATTTTCATAAAAAGATGAGGTTGATGACTATTCTTTTAAATGGCTTCTGAATTGTCAAATTTTAGATTTGAATTGCAACTTGTATTAATAAAGAAAGACTTACTACTATTTTAGCCATGAAGCAAACCCATTGATAGGTGAGGTGAATACAAAGAATGAGTTAAATAGAAATCTGAGCACACATTCATGTATGTGTGTGTCTAGGAAATAACATAATAAAAATCATCACCCAAAATCTACTCTTTGATATACATGTACACATCATTGGACTTGTCACTCTTATTAGATACTTTTGTTTTGTCTAACCATTATTGACATAGAAAATAGAAGTGGTAGATAGAAAGACTTTCCTGAATTTGTTATTGCAAAACAAATACTTGTTTCCTATATTTTTAGGAGGAACTGAATTTGTAAATTTAATTAAAATTCTGTTCCTCAATTGTCAACAATAATTTCAGTATTTTAGAATCCAAGTTTGAATACATCTATATACAATGAAATATTTCTATAGATGCAGATTTTCTATGAAAAATGACGTTGATCTTAATAAAAAAAAAAAAAAAAAAAAAAAAATTTTTTTTTTTAAACTTGATGTCTAAACAATCTTCAAAATTTATTTTAGGCATTCAGGTAAGTTAGTGCCTCTTACTTGGATCAAGTAATTATATATAAGAATTGTTTAACTAGTATATTTGTTACATCCCCCAATAATCATTTAAGAGGATTACATGAATGATAGTTGTTTTGTTTTTTATTCTGGTTAATTCATGGAAAAAAAAACAGTTTAGTTTGTTGGTTTAAAATGTTTGCTTCAAATTCTTGGTTTCTTGAAATAAATTTTGATAAAATAATGGAGATTTTTTTTTTTGCTTTTTCAATTTTGTATTTTTATTTTAGTTTTTGCTTTATCTGTTGTTTTTTTTTTTTTTTTTTTGTTTTTTTTTTTTTCTCTTCTACACTCAATGGTTTAATAGCCATTCAATCAGTTAGAAAGATTATTACATAGTAGTGATTTTTTTTTTTTTTTTTCTTTTTTTTCTTTTTTTCCTGTGGTGTCAAAATTGACTGCAATATTTAATTAATTTTGCAATTGAATTATACCTACTAAAGTGAATCAAAAGTTTTGTAATATTTGCATACATGCTAATTTCCAGGATAACTTCCCGGAACTTGAGGGAATCAAACTGATACCACACTCGGTATATAGTTCAGGATCTAGTTTTCTTTGACTTTTATTTGTTTTGATCCATGGTTCATTACCTGTGCTTGCAACCAAGAGGTGGTGGAAACTTCAGTGAAGGTGTTCTTGTTCTTTGAGGACAAGAATTGGTACCAGCATATCAAAAACATTATTGCTCTCTATTTTCTTGATTATAGTCATTACTTCCTGAATATGAAGTAAACATACAAGATTCTCTGTATAAGTTGCAAGACACAAATTAAAGTTGTTTATTTTTAAGTTAAAAAAGCAAAAAACAAAATACTGACAGTGTTTTCCATTTAAGGAATATCATCATTATGAAAACCCAATTTTGGTGGCAAATATGTCAGTATAACATTCCATATTCATCATTGAATAATCATGGGGTTTTATTTATCAAGTTAAAATCGATTTCTTTTTCTGTTTGAAAAGGTTCATTAGTAATTAAAAGAAAATTATTTAGAAGTCATACACATTGTTTTATATATGTAAATCAATATGATCATATAGTAAAGAAATTGTTAAAGATTAAATATGAAACAATCCACACGCTGGGTTCTTTTGCTTTTGGTCGTTCATCTATGTGGGCCTCATTGTTTCTTCTCACACCTGGCCGTGTGGGCATTTCACAGGTTGTATAAAAATCTTTAAGAAATAACAAAGAACAGACCAACACGAATTCAGATCTGCAAAACATAAGGTGAAGTTGGTACTTTTTAGCATTCTATGTATATCCATGGCTATCGCGAGAACTCTGTGAAAATCCTACACAGCTACCAAAGATGCTGACTCATCTGGTCATTGTTTTCACTGCTCAACATCCTGCTTCTGACTTCACAGCCCCTTGGTCTTGAATTGTCTAACTTTCTACTTGGGAGTCTCACTCTTAACTGACTGAAATCCTTCGTCCTTCTCTTCTGGTCTAGCAGCTATTTGCGTGGTCTTCACGCCAAAGTAGACAAAGGGGTCTCTCTAGACACTCTGACGCCGGTCAAAGATGCTGAAGATAAGATCCCTTCTTTGGTTACTCATCCACAAACACTCACACACACACACACACACATATATATATATATATATATATATATATATATATATACACACACTTACACGCACATTAATGCTCATTATCATGTCGCATTCATTTAGATATCTGAATACAAATTTAATACAAGCCCAATGCTAAAAGTTAATTCTGAGCATTTATCCATTTTATGAAGAAAAAAAATGATAGTGATTTTTAAATTGTAATCTTGAATAAAGCACTACTTAGTACTTTGATATTTGGAAAGAAAAATAAATTTCAATCTTTTTAACATTATTTCCTTTTTGAAATTTTTAGATTTTTTGGTTGTTTTACTATATTTTTAATAAAACATTTACATTCTTTCAAATGTAGATATTCACTTATAATTTAAAGAACTTACAGTAACCACTAAACAATGTCAAACTATTGCTAAAGAGTTTCAGATGAATATATTTCTTCTTTAATCAACTGAGTCAGCTTCCAGCATAGGGTTTGTAATCCAAGATTGATGTGCGATGTAATGATCTTGGGGTCTTTGTGAATTTTGGCTCTTTCAACATCCTATTCCCTCCCCAGGTGACCCAATCAGGGCTGATTAGACCCCAAATTTCCCTCTAACAGCTAATATTTGCAATCTTAGTTTTTTGACTGTTGTTATGAGTTTTATTAATCTGCTTTCCATAAAAAGTATTCTGTTTGTCATTTTGAGTTTTGATGCCTTTTCTTTACCCTGATAAATTGATGCTAGATCTGGGAATTTCTTTTTTTGTTGTTGGAGGGGAGGGTGTTTTTATCTCCTCAACCTATTTTTACTTGGTAAAACTTGTCCGCTCGGGTATTTAAAAACAATTTTAAGGCTAATATACAATACAATACAATACTAACATATTTTTTTGTTTTTCTTTGCCTCCTTATAGCAGATAATTAATCTTAGTATCACTAGACCATGACATCTGCCAGCTGAAAATTCTTCATGACTGAATTTTAGAAAACCATCTTAAAAAAATCTAAAACAATGGTAATTAGACTTTTTCTTTACAATGGATTCATTCAAACATTACATTGTTTATTTGTGCTTATGCTTACTTGATGGGATGTATCCATAACCTATTAGGTTTTTTGGGGGGCATCATTCTAAGTAATCCCTATCCCCTCTTCATGACACCATTCAGGGCTATAGATGTTACTTGATAGTATCTATTTCTTCTTCAAGTAATAAGCAACTGGTTATACTGAATTACATTGTACCAGCTAAATGGAAAGATCCTTGACCTGACTTATTATTGAATGCCCAACATTGATTGCCTTTAGAAAACTAAAGAACTGTCTTGCTGGGAGAATTAGATTCATGCCTTTCTTAAACTATCTCTTCCAGAGTTTTAAATTGAATGATTCCATTCTTAATATCATTACCCATTAAGTCACCCAAATCTCCCATTTAATTAAAGTTTTTAAAGAGATAGGTTGATATACCATTAAAAATCAATCTTGGTTTATTCTATGCATTGAGGTTAGAGAAGTGCATTAATTATACATTCATATTTACATTTTTAGTGTGTTTTAAGAGAATGTATTTTAGGGGTTTTTTGTTTTGTTTTGTGTGTGTGTGTGTGTATACATCATTATGTATATCAAGTATTCTTATCTAATATAAATAATTTGTACACAGTTGTATGGTTTAGAGTAACTAATGATAATCCTTAGTAAATGATTGAACAGTTCTATGGGACCCTAACAGGTACTACCACTCCAGGTCAGAGTGGACCTGGGAGTAATGGCAATGAAGGGATACTCCACACTCTACAGAACTAGAGACTCCCCATCAGATGCAATGTAAGGTCATAACCAGGATACAACAAAAAAATGAAACTTGTGTTCACCACCTTTTTGGTAAACATTTGAAACCCCATTTCATTCAGATGAGTAAACAATTCAAATAAATCATCTTCTGGAAGTATATCAATATATGCACTCAAAATAGGTTTAGTTTTTTGGGTTTTTTTAACTTTCAATGAAAATGATTTAAATCTTGTTTTATATTTCCAAATTTTCTTAGCTTTTTCTTTTAACATTTAAAATTGGATATATGAGAAAAAATGAAGATTCTAAATTTAAGTGACCAAGAAAAATTTCTGTTTAGCAACTTGTTAGTCTCTGAACTCAGTCATTGACATTTGTAAATAGATATTTGTTTAATAAAATAATCTGTACCATCTGGTACAACCCAGTTACTAGCACTAACATTAATAAAACTATGTGGTGCTTTCAATAAGTTTCCAAACTTTTTTGTACAGGCATTTACAATTGTCGTAGACTCTTGATAATTCAGTATGTTAGTGCTATACATCTTATGAGATGACTGACCAATTTTTATGATTTCAGGTTCAAATCAACAGCTACAGCAGCAATTGGAATACACCCTACTAAAGCCTGATTATCACAGCTGGTGAATTTCAAAAATGCAATCTGGATGTGAGGACACTTTAGAAGAACAATATGCAATAATCATCATCATATCACGCTGCTAGCATGGATATCCCTGACCCTCTCTCGCCACTCCTCCCTATCGTTCATCGCCCTAGGCAGGTCTTCAGGACAACATCCTGTATCCTCACATAGCTGCTGAATGTACGTTCGAGCTGGTCGTCCTGCTTTTGCGCGGCCATGTGTGGGGATCCATAAGAGTACATCTCTTATGAGTTCATCTCTGCTTCTCCAGCAGTGTCCTGCATGTCTGGTTCGTCTAACTTGAATAGTTTTCGTGATAGGGGGCAGGTGGCCGTACAGTTGGTGTCTAGTGGGGTGTTGCTGCCATGACTTGTTCAGGATTGCACGCAGCATTCTTGTGTAATTGCCATCTAGCTTCTTCTCCAGTCGTTTTGTTAGCGTCCATGTAGTGCATCCATATAGCAGTATCGATGTGACCGCTGCCTGGAAGAAACTGCGTTTCATTTTATCGGTTAGGTCTGATTTCCATATAATCGATAGCCTATTGATAGCTGTCCATGCTTTCGTTAACCTCGTTTCGATGTCCTTTTCGGTTGATTCGACGCTGCTTCCTAGGTACGTGAATTTGTCTACTAGTTTAAGTGGGGTTCCTTCTAGAGTGGAGATGTCCCCCGTTTGGTTATAGCACGTATATTCCGTTTTGTGTGCATTAACATAGAGGCCTATGCTTGCTGCTGCTCATTCCAAACTATGCAGAAGTGTTTCGGCTTGGTCAGGTGTATTTGCCAGTATCACTATGTCATCGGCGTAGTCGGCATCGGTAATTGTTGTTGTGGGGTATCTTCTGCTTCTTTTCTTCGTCAGTTCGAAGCCATTCTCTTTGATTTTGTCAATCGATGTTCTAAGTACGTAGTCTAGACAAATGATAAAGGGGTACGGGGCCAGCGTGTCCCCTTGTAGTACTCCTGCTACAATGTCAAAGTATTCTGTGTCTCCATCCGGTGATCGTACTTTTACTTTAGTGTTTCTATAGAGAATCGTTATTGCCGCTACGGTTTCTTTAGGTATGCCGTACGCTAGTAGGATTTGTTCCATCTTTCATGTGCCTTGGTAAAGTCGACAAATATTAATGTCGCTTGTAGGTTCTTTGCCCGTGTGAGGTCGTGGATCTATTTCTTAGGAAGCCATTTTGGTTTTTTCTAAGTATGTTGTCAATTTTGGGTTCTATTCGGTTTCGTAGTAGGGCATTGTAGATTTTGGCAGCTATGGATGTAAGTGTTATGCCTCGGTAGTTTTTGGCTAATCCGAGGAAGGGGAGTATGCATCCCTTCCTCCATCTATCTATCGGTTGGAAAAAATGCCACAGAAACCAATGGAATGCTTCAGACTGTTTTTGGAGCATCTTGTATGAATCAAGCATGAGTTTTTGAGTGGCATAAGAGATTCAAGGAAGGCAGGGGGTCTATGAGGGATAATGAGAGGTGTGGGTGGAGTAAGGAAGTCAATACACCACAGTTGATTGGCCAAAGGGTTAGGGTTACTGTTGAGGTTTTAAGGGAGTTCAGGAAGAGATTCCGTCGGAAGAGACCAGCACTCTTCAAATCAGGTCAGTGGCATTACTACCAGGACAATGCACCAGTTCACAACTCCATCTTTGTCACAGATTATTTGTCAGCTTCTCTATAGTCCAGACCTTGCTCCCTGTGACTTTTGCTTATTCCCTAAGCTCAGAGGCTGTCGTTATGAGACAATTGAGAAGATGAAAGAGGCTGTGCCGAATGTCATTGACACGCTCACACAAGAGGACTTCCATGGAGACAATTGCTCTTCTGTTCAAAGATAACTATTCATTGTCTCCCTATACAGTAATGTAGAAGCCAAACAAATTAATGGTTTAGAAAATATTGGTCCTTGGCGAGTAGATACTCAACTCTATCACCAAGCATCCCAATAACAAGTTTACTGAAATAAAACTTGGCTTTTCCTCAAGTTGATTAGAATATTCAGTAAATTATGTCTATGATCCAAACTAAATAATGTCTAACAAACACTTCTATTTTCTATGCTACTGAGAACAAAAAGACTGGAATGTGTGTTTGTTTATAATTTGTTACTTCTTCTGGGAACTTATTTTCACCAAAAAGTTGTTACATTTTTATGAGAACATGTTTTTATTTTTTCCCGAAATGCTTTGTAAATTTTTTTTTTCAAAACATTATTTAAACTATATAAATTCTAATTTCTAGTTGATACAAACTGGATAAAATGTTAAACATTTAATTTTGTACGAAGTAAGCAGCAATAATTTCAAAAAAGTTCATGTGAGATATTTTTTCCTGAATTTTGTGGCTGAAACTAGGGAGTGCATATTATATATGAATACCTGTTATATACAACTAATTATGGTAGTCATGAATATTAGTACCCTTAAAAATTTTAAATAGTATAATTCATAGTAAAATTACACCTTGCAACTTTATTTTTTATTTGAATTGAATTCGATTTACAAAGCTCATTTGCTCCCATTGCTAAAGTTTTTAGTAATTGTACAAAGCTTGAAACTAGAAAAGGTATTTGACTTAGGCTTTCTTCTTTTCTCTCTCATGAGTTGTGACCCAATCAGCTTGGGCTGTAGAATACAGCCACTGCATCTCTGTAAGACTCCCCGCCACCCACGAGTGTCCTGCATATGATACTGAACAATCTGATGATGAGGAGTAATGCTGAAGCTTTGGGGAACACAGAGTAATCCTTCATTGCGATTGTTCCCAGGTTCACTCTGACAGAGTGGTAGCACCTGATAGGATCCTATCTAAGGGTCAAATAGAACTGTTTGACATTTAAACTGTGTACTTATGCTAAACTGAATTGCTTAAAATAGAACTGTTAGATCATTTAACTGTGTGTAAACAAATAACTGATGTTTGATTAAATTGTTAATGTTAAATAGCAATACTTGAAAACATTTAACTGGGTGCAAAAGAAATGAGCTCAGGCTCATTTTAAAAATGTTATCTACAAAATGTGTTTTGAAATCATATATGTTTAATATATATGTATAAAAAGGATTCGGTATTAAATAACCTACAATGGTTGATATACCATAAAATCATATATATCTAATATATAAAAAAGGATTTGGCATTAAATATCCTACAATAGTTGATATACCATAAAATCATATATATTTAATATATAAAAAAGGATTTGGCATTAAATATCCTACAATGGTTGATATACCATAAAATCATATATATTTAATATAAAAAAAAGGATTTGGCATTAGATAATCTACAATGGTTGATATATCATAAAACCAAACTCTCATGAGCTGAAGTAAAATGAAATTTAGGTGAGGAATGATTAAATTTATAATGAATGGTTCAATTAACAGTATAAACAGGATATTTACTTTTTGTATCAGTTTAGGTAAATTTAAAATGTTTGGGATTTTCAAAAACTAATAGGCCATGGTGTTTTTGAAATATGCAATGAGAGATCAAGATAAAAAAAACAAAAAGACATTTAATGTATTTTACTAAGATTATCATTTATTCAAACATTTTTATTCAATCATTTATTAGTGTTGAACAACATATTTTGAGGAATGAGAAGACCAGCTTTAATTCTTTTTACATAAACATAATCCTATATTTGAATAGAAGCTGCAATAAGCAATTCTCATCCATGCATGAATCACACTAAACTTGCTCTGAAGGTTTCAAAACCAAAATTCTTCAACAGCCTATTTGGCTGGGGCTGCAGAATACACAAACTGCATCTCAGCAGAGGGGTTATGTAATATAATGGCTGGGGGATTTCATTTTATGCCTTTGGGTTTAGTTAGGCTGAGAACCTTTCGGCTCAGTGCATGGGTTACTTAGGTGCAACATTAACGTAGGTGTTCATGTGCGCGGGCGGAGCAGATGTGTCGCTCAGAGATGTCACAATAGCCCAGATGGGAAACTGGGCTAGAGAGTGCGGGTGACATCACGTACTGGAAGCATGCAGAGGATTTTGGGGATTTTGAAAAAGTCAGTTCAGTCTTGCGGTCGGAAGAAGACGGTTGACTTTCACTTGCTCGCCGAGGCCTGGCAGCAGGTGTCGCACGAGATGGGGGGCAGATGAAAAAGCCAGAATAGAAAGAATGTGTATTTCTCTCCTTATGTCGAAGAACCTTTAAACTCAAAGGTAATAAAAAGTTTCGTACCAGAACAAAAAAGTCATAAGTGTTTTTCATGTTTCAGGATTCCTATGTTCTATGTATATATGTTATGAACATTCTATGTACATTTCACATATCTGTATCATGGGTATGGAACAGTAAGACACACCTCCTAATGAGTGTCCTGGACATGATATTAAACCATCTGATGGTAAGACTCCAGCTTTGGAGATTTGGGGAATGTGAAATAATCCTTCATTGCCATTGCTCCAAGGTCCACTCTGACCTGGAGTGGTAGCACCTGATAGAGTCTTGTCTATGGGTCAAATAGAACTGTTTGCCATATAAACTGTGTAAACAAATGACTTATGCTAAATTGAATTGTTTGAAATAGAACTCTTTGGCTAATTTAACTGCATGTAAATAAATGACTGATGTTTAATTGAATTGTTAGTGATACATAGCAATACTTGGAACCATTTAACTGTGTATAAACAAATGAATAATGTTGAATAGAATTACAAGTGTTAAATAGCAATGCTTGTAACGACTTCACAGTGTACAAACAAATGATTGATATTGAATTGAATTTTTTCTGTTAGATAGAAAAGCTTGAAATCATTTAACTGTGTGCAAATGAATCAACAAAATGTTTACAAATCATGTATACCTATATCATATATATCTATTTATATGTATAAAGAGAATTTAGCATTAAATAACCTACAATGGTTGATATGCCCTAAAGTCAAACCAAAACTCTCCAGCTATGGACTCTCATGAGTTTATGTAAGCAGGTCAAGTGCAATGGTTGGCCAAAGAATCAGCCAATTAGTTGTGGCCTGTCATGAGAAAAGCAGGATCTAGAACAACCATTTCTTCTTTTCCACATAACATGCTGTCATTCTCACTTCAAGTCTGAAGTACATCTATTTGTTCTTTCATGGCAAACAGTTTAAATACACAATGTATAGTATTATTAAATTTTCTCATTTATGAAAATGTTTATACTATTTTGATAGTTGTTTTTAATGGCATAAAACTAAGACAATAAAAAATATATATAATTCTTAATGCAATATTTATTATGGTCTATAAGATCCAAATAAGAGGTAGTCATTGTGTAATTGCTATCATTGTAGGAAATGGACTTGACTACCTGAGTTCAAATTCTGAACAAAGCTGTTTGCATTTCACATAGCTTTAATACTCTTAAGAAAGCTTGAATCCAACTATTCTCTCTCCAGCTATTTATACAAAACATCTCTGTTGTTTCATAAAAATCTATTGCTCCAACTGTTTTTACTGTACTTGCCGCAAAACAAGAGAGATAGAAACTTGAGCCCATTAGATAACAGAAAATTTAACCTATGGTGGGTGAAACAGACAACCACAGACGTAGACATTTTTCTTCACCAACCAAGCCCTACCCCAAAGTGGCTGCCCAATTCAACTGCAACTCTCACTTCTCCAACTCCAACTTTTGACCCCAATTCAAACTGCAACATCAACTGACTCTGTGTCTTTTCCTTTCTAATAATACATTCTCAGGTGACCCTGACCATATCATCAGTGTTGTTTTCCCCAAAATCATTTGGTGTTTTGGGTCTTTAAACATCATATACCTTCATTTGGGCGTCTTTGCAATCTTCTTATATACAAGGTCCATTAAAAAAGTTTCCAGACTTTTTTGTACAGGCATTTAAAATTGTCGTAGACTCTTGATAATTCAGTATGTTATTGCAATATATCTTATAAGATGACTGACCAATTTTTATGAATTCAGGTTTAAATGAACAGCTACAGCACAAATTGGAATACACCCTACTAAAGCCTGATTATCACAGCTGGTGAATTTCAAAAATGCAATCTGGATGTGAGGACACTTTAGAAGAACAATATGCAATAAAATTCTGTTTTAAACTTGGAAAAAATGCCAGAAAAACGTATGGAATGCTTCAGACTGCTTTTTGACCATCTGGCATGAATTGAGCATGAGTTTTTGAGTGGCATAAGAGATTCAAGGAATACAGGAAGCCTGTGAGGGATGATGAGAGGTGTGCGAGGAGTAAGGAAGTCAGAACACCAGAGTTGATTGGCCAAATAAAGAATTTCATAGATAAGGACAATGCACCAGTCTACAACTCCATCCTTGTCACAGGCTATTTGACCAAGATGGGCATCAAGACAGTTCCTCACCCTCCCTATAGTCCAGACCTTGCTCCCTGTGACTTTTGCTTATTCCCTAAGCTCAGAGGCTGTCGTTATGAGACAATTAAGATGAAAGAGGCTGTAATGAAGGTCATAGACATGCTCACACAAGAGGACTTCCCTGGACTTCCGTTGTTGGAATGGTACAACAAGTGCATTGCAGCCAGAGGAGATTACTTCGAAGGGGACTAGAGTCTCGTGTGTACTATTAATAAAAGTGCCCGTACAAAAAAAGTCTGGAAACTTATTGAAGGCACCTCGTATTTTCTTCTAATTATTCTCTTAAATAATCTGTTAATCACGCATAACCTTTAAAAATTCACAGTGACACATCATAGTTAATATCAGCTGATATCCACCCAATTGTTAATCAATAATATTTCACTTGTAGCAGAAAGAACTGAGTATTTTTGTTTGGCTCGTTAATTAATTTGACCATTTGGGTCAATGCATATTTTCACCCAATCAGGATGACTTATCCTATTCAGCCCAGACCATTTTTCCGGGCAGCACCAAATTGGGGAAGGCCCGCCAAACACTTTCTCTTGATCAGAAGCTTTGGAACTGGACAGACATCTTATTGTCCGCTCTCCTGATAGCAGCAGCATCACAACACAATGAGAAAAGCCATCTAATTTATAGACCTCTTGAGTCTATTCTCATAGACCAAGGGTTCCCAGTTGATTATGAATTAGATGAATCCAATCCGCCTCTCACAGGAACTACTCTAAGTCACCTTCAACTTTGGCTATGTCGACTGCAATGCAAAATTCCACTCAGACACCCAGACACCCAGCCACTTCATCCCTGGGCAACATTTTCTGGGGACATTCATGCTTCTCTCCCTAAACGACCAGGACCACACATTCTTGGATGACGACAATGTTCCTGTCCCTAACCAGCAAACATGACCTTTGCTAACCTAACGATGCACATTTCACTCACACATTTAGCTGCAAAGTCAAAGTTTTTAGTAAGCACACAATTTATCACTAAAATAAAATAATTTACTAAAATAATTGATTAAAATCCCCAATTATATTATTACATTATGGGTAAAATAGTAGACCAGACTGGGCCTTTTAACCTGATCTAGGAGACTGAATTCAAACCAAACCTGGAGAGAGATGGGCTTCACCAGGTATTCATGTCTAAGATACTCTACATGAGTAGTGCTTCCATAACCAAAATCAAGTCACAGGAACAGTGAGAGAAGATACAAAAACCTAAAAACTTCTTGCAGGGTTTTGTAGTTTTTATTGAAAATATCTCCTGGAAACTTGTTCTTCTTCATTTGTTTTTACATAAGGTAATCAAATGTTTGCCTACATTTAAAAACTTGAGCTTTCAACTTTCCCCTGAGAAAATAATCAGAAGGATTTGGTGTGTGAGCCAGCTATAAGATATCAGAAGGTAGTGGCATGAGTTTTAATCACTAAAGCATGATGGCAACTGAAGTGGCATTGCTGCTGCTGTTCAAAGACATACCTCCCACCAGCTCATAACACTGCTGAAGCCTCACACTGAAGTTCTGCATCATTTGTTTAGTTTTTAGTGCTATGATGAGTCTTGAACTGCACTACCTGGAAGCATGGTGCAATAGAATCTTTCCACAACCCTCTTCACTCACATTTAAAATGGAACAAAATAAATTGCAGTCTTTGTATACATTTAAAACTTGAAAAATTGGATCTTGAGCAATCCTTTACATAATTTTTTTATAGTCTATGTACTTTAAAATTACTTTAAGAATATTTATTTATTTATTTTAGCTGATTACTTATATTCTTACTTTATAATTATAATAATATCAACACTCTAAACTTTTAAAACTATTTCTTCAGTAAAAATATTCTACAAGGTACTCTGGATATATAGTCATCTAAATTAATTAAAAAAGGAAAATACTACTGACATCTCAATTTATCAACTATATATACCAAAATTTGATGAAAATATCTTGAAATACGATAGATTAGATTTATTCCAAGAAAGTTTAAAAGCTCAATAGCAGTAGCATTTTGAATTTTCAAGAGGTATGCTGTGTGGTTTTGCGTACTTGGCAAACTTTTCATGGCAGGATCACCTGCCAGAATAATTGTTTCAGTAGGGTCGCTTGGGAGAGCAAGTATGATGTTGGAAGACCCAAAACTTGTAAGGACCCCAAGAACATCACTGATGTGGTGATCCTGTGTACTCTTTGAGTGTGTGATTACAATTATTCCAAGAAATCACCACTGCCTCCAGATGACTTTAGAATCTCCTGCAAGCCTTTCTGATAGTCATCTTATTTAAATTGTAAATGCTATCATTATCCATGCCTTCAATTCATCTTTGGTGTTGCACAAAGTTTTTGTTGGTCTCTTACTCAACTATGTCCTGCACATAATAATAAGGGGATTGAAATTTTGGGAGTTAGGTGGTCCAATGTTAGGGATGATATGATTGCAGAAATTTTTTAACAGCCAACACAGGGTTCTCCTGCTTGTGAGTCATGGTGCAGAGTCCTATTGCCAGACGAAAGGTCTTCTAGCAGCCACCCTCAATCCAGGTCAGCTCTACCACCTCCCAGCACTCAATGTAAGCTCCCATATTGAGTCTGAGTAACCACTCTAAACACCATGATGTGGACTGGGTATTTCGTTTTCAACAATATGAATATGAAGCTGTCCAAAAGCTTTAAAATCTTTGTTTCAGTTTCTTTGTTTAATGGCATATCAACTTTCATGGGTTATTGCCAAAGTCATCCTTGTAGAAGAACAGCAGTGATACTATTCAACCCATATTTGGGGGGGATATGGAGAGGTTCATATCTTTTTACAATGGTATTAGTCTAAAAGTGAGCATAATAACGTGACTGGAGTTCAAACTCGCTTCCTTTGAGATCTCAGTCCAGCATTTTAGCAATTACACCATGTAGACTCTCCACTGAAATCTTGGGAGCTTTTGACATAAGTACCAAGCAACACAGTATACCATTTTCAAATTTCTGGGGGAGGAGTGAATTGCATCATGGTGGGGCTTTCCTCATGGTGCACAAATGACACTAGTTTGCTGCACAGTAGAAAAAAACTGAAACAAAAAAAGCACAAAATTAATAGCTTAAAAGAGCAACAATCTACCCTTTACACCCTGTATTCATTGCACACATTTTCAGACTTTCTTCTCAAAAAAGTATGTGAATGTCTTTTCATTCTAAGATAATAACATTTCTTCTTATTTTAGCAAAATTTACTTTAATTACATGTTCATAGAAAAAAGGTGAGGATATTTTTCAATTTAATTTTTTTGATATTGGAATTGCAACAAAAACCTTGTGCATGAAAGTGATATTATTGAACTTTTTTCCTGTCATGTTTAATTTATTTAATTGTAAAGGAAAATATTTTACGATATTAACATTGGAGAGTAGGTAAAAGTTACAATATGCTAAAAGTTCATTTTAATGAATATCATTAAGTATTCATTCAATTATTTCTTCTTTTTTTTTACATAACACAGGATAAAGATAAAAATTTGAATAACACAAAGATATTATTACAAACCTGAGAGAGAAATAAACAAACTATATTGTTATGCATTACATATTGCATTCTAAGAGAATTGTTCATATACTATAAATAATGATTTTTTTAAAATGATTTCAAAATTCTGTATATTTTTTCCTGATGGGTCTTTGTCATAATTTTTTTCTTACATTAATGACTGATTCATTGATTTTAATGGCATTTACTTTTTTTGTGTAGTTTCATAAGAAATTTTTGAACACGGTTATATGATATCAAGTATTCCTATCCAATACAAATAACTTGCAAACAGATTTATTTTACCTATAGATGGGACCCTATCAAGTGCTACCACTCTGGGCGAGAGTGGACCAGGGAGTAATTGCAGTGAAGCGATACAGATGCAGTTTAGTTCCATACAAAGGACACCCCTTTTTTTGGTAGGGAAGGTTCTTACCCCTCTTTAGGGGATATAGTCAGCATATTCCATGTTCTGCTGACAGAGCAGTTTTCTACACTAAACTGTTAACATTTACCCTTCTTTATCAAAGTATTCATCATGTTATACCAAAGGAGAAAATTTCCTTAAATTTGTCAGAAATCATGGTCCCAAAAATATCTTAACCGGCTCTTTTGATATTTTTGAGTAAAAATTCATGATTCAATCCATATAAATAAAGTTACTTTTTCATCATCATAATCACCACAGTGTGCCAATAGCAGAGAATTTCTTAACTTACTCTTACCATCCGTCCCTATCAATCATCACTCTTGGCAAGTTTTCTAGATTGTATCCAGTGTCTGTACAGAGTGATGAATGTAAGTTTTTGTAGGTTGACCAACATTGGTGTGTCCATGTGTAGGAGTCCATAGGACAACATTGTTTCTAAGTTCAACCTTACTTCTCTGGCAGTGCCCAGCATGTCTTGTTCATCTGACTTGGATGGTTTGTGAGATGGGAAGTAAATGGCTTTGTAGGGCACTACTTCCAGGATTTGTTCAAAACAGCACACAACATCCACGTGTAGTTTCCATTAAAGTTTTTCTCTCTGCGTTTTGTAAGTGTTCAAGTAGTGCAGCCATACAGTTGTCCTGAAATGGCCACAATTTGGAAGAATTCCCGTTTGATTTTATCTGAGAGATCAGATTCCATATTGTTGATTTTCTATCAATAGCAACCCAAACTTTACCTATGCATATGTTGCCATGGCTTTCAGAAGTTGAGATACTGCTACCAAGGTATATGATCTGGTCTACTAATTTCAGAGGTTTGCCATTTAATGAGCATGTAGAACCATCTTGATTACAACACAGGAACTCTGTTTTATCAATGTTCATGAACTTTCTGTAAAAATAAAGTTTAATCAAATTGTAAAATAATTAGGGACGCCCAGGTTAAAAATAGAAACGTATCAGCAGCGAATCTACGAGTTCTGATTGGCCGAAGGAGACTCAAACGGGAAAGCTGTTATGAGTGGGTGTGGGATAGAAAACAGATAAGAGTTAGTTGGCGACCAGACGCGACAAGGTAAAGATAGTCAGCTCAAGACCAGCCTTGACGATGTAAAGACAGGCGAAAGTTGCGGCCCCTATTTTAGGGAGAGCTTCAAAAAGGAGTTTCACACAAGACGCAAAGCTATGAAGACTAAACCAGCGAACCCACACACGCTAGAACAACAATAGAAGCGTGAAAGATAACTTAAAGTTGATGTCGGCTCCTTTCCCCTCATGACATTTTGTTGCTCTTTGTCTAACTAATGCGGTCGCCTCAGCTTATACTCTGTTTCCCTCTTCTTGATGTCTACTTGTTATAGTGAATAAACTTCTGTATTAGCATGTGGTACGATAATGAACATTAATGTATATATATATAGATAGATATAGATATGTGTGTGGGTCTTTGTGTGTTGTGGGTAACCGGTGGAATCATCTTCAACATCTTTGAAGTGACGTCTGAGTGTCAAGATATTCCTTTATCTATTTTGGCACGAAGACCACACAAAGAGCTAAACCCGCAAAAACCTGCGAGACCAAAAGAGAAGGATGAAGAGAGTTAGTCAGTTAGGAGTGAGACTCCGAAGTAGAAAGTTAGACAATTCAAGCCCGGAACACGGGGCTGCGAAGTCAGAAGCAGAACGTTGGGCGGTATAGACGATGACCAGATAAGTCAGCATCTTTGGTAGCTGTGCAGGATTTTCGCAGAGTTCTCGCGATAGACATGAACAGACAAATAAAAAATGCCAACTTCACCTTCCAGCGTTTTGCAGTTCTAAATCCGTGTTTGTCTGTTTCTTCCTTCTACCCTCTGTTTGTTGTTTGTTTTTTATTCTTATTTTTGTACAACCTGTGAAATGCCCACACGGGTGAGAATTAACATCATGATCCACACCTAGACGAACGGCCAAACCAACAAAACCCCGCCGTTTCTGGGTTATTTTATACGCGAACCAAGATGGGATTTTTGTATGTTCGTCACTTTTTCTCACAGTGAGGTTACAACAGGGTTCGACTCACACTTAAGACGTACACGCATAAACCCATTCGCCACGTAGTGGTACAAATGTCTATGAGTAGTAGTAGAAGCAGTACAAATATATATTGAGTATTGGAAATTATCTACGGAGTCACTTTTTACGTGCCTCGTGATTGGCTGAAAAACATCCAATCACGGGCCGCTATCAGCACATCTGCCGTACCACCACACGTGCGCACGTTCTTCAAACTAACATCTTTTTTTCCCTTTGACGCCAATGATGTAACACGGAATCTTGAATGCTGACGAGGTACATACGAGGACAGTCATCCCATGAAAGACTCTACGCACATGGGACCCAGAATTCTCCTTCTTCAAATCTTTGAATATGTAAGGACCAGCCAGGACCAGCCATCAAAACTACATCGAAATGAAAGAACTGTTACCAAGACGAATGCTGTAGCTAAGTCTGCAGAAAACACCTCTTTTTGCAATTCTTCTTCTTTTCTTCTTCTTCTTTATCTTTTTCTAAATATAAACCCTTTTTTTTCAACGAAATTGTTGTCTTGTTCCTTTTCTCTTGTCACGTCTCGTGCTGCAGTAGACCTTATTTTTCCTTTCACTGCAGATGTAGATTTTGTTTTATTCTTAACGGGAAAAATCCCAACATGAGACGGCACCAGCACAATTTTCCATTTGAACACCGTAGCGTTGCAAACTTCTATTTGTCCCGTGTAATGTTACAACCGTCCATTGGTCTGTAGCGGTACACAATAGAAGTTGTTAAACTCATTTATTCATCAAAATAAAATCATTTCAGCAGTCCACTATATTTTCTTTAACTTTTTTGATAAAATTTCATTTATATGAACGGAATTATTAATGTTTTGTTTGATATTATTCAAGTACTCACCGACTGTTTTATTTTTTAAATTGGATTCATTCTTTTAGGGCTCTCTCACGCACAATACCTCTTCTGTTTAACCATTTATGACAAAGTGTAAGATTTGACAATAAAACAAAGGCACACAACTCATGATACCCTGATATGACAAGGATCAATAATAAAGCTATTACTGCTTATGATATGTAGTGGAAGGGAAATTTCGTATTTTGGTTTGGCGCACAATTTAATTCGACACTTAATTTCACCCAATCAGGATGACCTATCCTATTCACCCTGGACCTTCTTTTCCGGGCAGCAAATTGGGTAAGCTGCCAAACCCAGTTCTTTAGCTGGACAACGCCGCCCAGTGCAGACGTCTCACTGCGGCTCTAGAATAGCAGCAGCAGCATGGGCAGATGAGGGAACCTATCTAATTTATGGATTCCTTGCAAGGAATCCCAATTGAATATAAATTAGATACATTCAACATGCCTCGCACAGGCACAACTTTATGTCACCCCCAAAATTGGCGATGTCAACGCGATGCTTTTATTCCGCTCTCGACACCTAGCTATCAATTCACCTCTGGACCACTTTAATGGAGACCAATCCACGCCTTCTCCCCAATTTACCAGACGCACAAAAACCACGGTGACTCCAAAGTTCATTTTCCTCCAACTGCAACATGGCTTTCGCTAAACTACAGCGAACACAATCCCTCGCACGTCCGACGACACACGCTGCTATCTCAACCTTCTCAACTTCTCATAACTCAATTTCGTCTCAATATTCACAACCTTTCCACGAGTCTTGCAGCACCAAAAGCAAACCCAATATTCCATGCTGCAAATAAAACCTATTCCTAAAAACACATTTCGACCTTCGGCATCTTACTTCATCATCATCCTTTTGTTCCTCACAACCTAGCGAGGAAGTAACTAAACACAAACACGTCACAACTCTTCCCCGCTCAACAATAACAAAATATCTTCTCACCAAAAACACGTAACTAAAACTCTTGCTAACCTATTTACCAAACCCCTCCGCTCGGGCAGGATATGACACAAGGTCAATTTTTAAGCGGAGTTTAACAGGTTTGAATTCAGAGTTTTCCTTCTCCTAGACTAGTCGCCTCACCAAGGCTGAAGAACATAGTCTGCCCTACTATTTACCCATAGCTGGAGGGAGAATAATTGGATTCATACCTTTCCCAAGGGTATTAGTGCTATGTGAAATGTAGTCAGGCTCGTCCAGGATTTGAACTCGTGTCGTCGTGTCCACATCCTGCGACGATAACCATTACACCACGGGCACCTCCCTAAAACTCTTGCTAAGAATAAACCCAATTCCTTCTTGCTAACAATAGCAACAAAAAACTTTGGCTAAAAATACATTTCCCTTTCTATTTGTTTCACTTTTATTTATAATGTAATATTTATCTATTTTGTTTAAGTCATTAGAATGTCTTCAATATCTCATGAGTAGTTGTTCAAGTCCTTATAGGACTTACATTCCTATAATCTAAAATGGGCGTTATGCCACTTGTTCTCGAAACAAATATACCAGACGCACGTAAATATTCAGTCTCAGGAAACCATTGGCCAGGAGAACCACGTGGTCAGTGCTTAAAACTACGTCCTCATTTGAATTTCGTCTCGCGTTTTTGGAACCTACCCCAGGACACGTATTTTCTATAAATACTTCCTCTTCAAACACTCTTCCTCTTTTTCACATTTTCATTTGCAGGGCTAACACACTCTCTCCAGTGTGACTTCCAGAGAGAATACTATCACTCTCTCATATTCACCAACAGCCGTCAAACACCACAAAATGTATAGGCCATGCAAACATTCCTTTCCTCAGTATACCTTGTCGAGGAGACTTTTTCCAGCCTCGAAAACAGCAATTGCGTCGAATCACAGAAAGAAACGAACATTTAGAAATACGTAGTCAACATGCATAGGACACTTTTATTATTTAGTCCTTTTTGTAGTTTTAGTTGTGTTAATCACACACACACACACACAGAGAAGATTATATCACAAACAGTAATATAACTGTAGTAATGTTTTAAATGTTTCATTGTATGTATTGTTAAGATATAAATTTGTTTTGTTTATGTCGCCTTGTTTTGAATGTTCTTTTTGTCCGCACCGTTTCATATCGTATACACATCTTTCATATCATTACTTCTTTTACTTCATTTGCCTATTCTGCCTTTTTTCATATCAACTAAACATATACAAAACGCAACCTAAATTTTGGGGGACCAAACATATCTACAAAATAACATGTCCCCCTACATGCTTTTCTTTCCTTTTTTAATGTTTATAGTCGGTACGAAAAGTAAGGTAACCTAAACCTAAAATTCTCGGAGAAAGAAAACGTGATGTCAGCTTTGAGGCTGAATAATAGTCATCTTCGGCTGGGCCACCTTCGGCTGGGCGAAAAATCAATGTCACACATAACACTAGACATTCGGGTCTAATTTAAGCAATGAGCAGGCACACTGCTCACAAGATTTATTTAAAACATTGCACAAATATTTTAGAGTATGGATTCACTTTACACTAGACCTTTGGGTCTAACAAACCTATGACCAGCAAGGTCACCTGGCTTCATGCCAGGAGATTGAACAGTGACCAGCATAGTTCATATTGCCTAGTGAACTTATGACCAGCATTTGACACCTTCCTGTCTCCCTCCCCTAAGTCCCCAGGATAAAAAAGACCTTGTGTCAAATCCTGCCTGGTGGAAGGCATGGATGAATAATGGTACCAGCCACACGCGAACCAAGCTTTCTGAGTGTAGTACATTGCACTGCGTCTGCTCAGTCGATTCCTTTCTCCGTGAGTGCCGAATGTGCTGGTCCACTGAGCCGGGATGCACTTCGACCGGCCGTGTTCGTCAATACACGGATCAGATCGATTGTGTTTTGCCTTGATGGCAGTCGATCAAGACCGCCTGACATAGGTACCGGAAAGCAGGCATTCATGTCACGCGTGCTAAGATCGGCTCTCTTCAAGCCTGAATGCTGACGAAGCCCGAGGCATTTTTGGAGCCGCTGGGAGTGTCTGGACTACGACCCTGCGCCTGAATCCACCTTGAAAAAGACCTTGTGCCACTCTCGTCTGGTTGGTGGGACGTGCGACAAATATACTGGTGCTGGGCATACGTGCTCACAGAACAGGGATCTGTGCCTCTCCCAGCAGCCAGCTGCCGACGAGGCATCCAACCAATTACAGTCGCAGACTCAGCACAGCCGATGCCAATTTCCGACCAATCACCGAAACTCTCTCAAACAGCTCTTTTCAGAACTTATTTCCGAAAATCATAACCAGCTCTTTTAAGAGCTAATTTCTGAAAGCTTTCTGAGGATCAACTCTGGTCTCCTCACTACACCACTTGGCAGTTATCTCGAGACAACGACGCAGCAGCCTTGCCAGACTTGCAGCAAACCAACCGCACCTTTCTCGACATCACCAAGTTGTAGACAACTGCACCACCAAGCAGCAAAAATACCTGCACCAGCAAGCAACAGACACCATCATCACCAAGCAGCAACAGTTCCATTACCTGTATTTCCCGTTGCAGCAGACCAGATCATGCAATAGTAGCTCAGTCCACGTGTAACATCTCTACTTTGACTCCCACCAGTACTCTGCGGCCACATCGACATACCCCCGGTTAACCAAAGACTGAATAAACCGGGACATCAATCATCCAGCCTTTACGACATAAGCGTCCACCTCTTCGACCATCTCCAGAAACGTCTACGACCAGACCATACAACTACACCTGCAATCTTCATTAAGCACCGAGACCATCCTGATCTTCTAGACGTGCTGTCTAGAAGAACTCACAGACAGCCTTGCTACGGCACCGACTTTCAACACCGCAGAGACTCCACAAACCTTATACAGCAACAGAGATTCTACACCCACGCACACCTTTCGCGTACGGTTCGCTCAATAAAGACCTGACATTTAAAACTTATCCACCTGTCCTTGTAATTTGTCTAGCTCTCTGTCAATCACTCTTGATTTATAAATGTTTGCGGGATCGACGCATTTATCGACCCAGCAACAGGCCCAATCCCCTCTTTTAAGGTATGTTTATTTTCATTCCATCCTCTTAACGTCAATTAGGTAACTTCTTGTAAAACTTTATCGGTGAGTGTGGGATTTCTAATCTTCCAAATTTCTCTGTCATATAAAGGTTTCGTTTTGACGATACTGGTTAGTTGGTTGGGTTTTATGACATATCAACCTTTGTCGGTTATCTAACGCCAAACCCAGTTTATGCGTATATTATGTATATATGATTTGTAAGCAAGAATGTAAACGAATAGTTTGTACATAACTTTTTAAAACGAACCAGATCTCATTTGTTTGAACACAGTTAAATGGTTTCAAATATTTTCATCTAACTCTAATAATTCAATTTGATGTTCATCATTTGTTTGCATGAAGTACTTTCTAGTATTGTTTACATTAATAGTTTTATTTGCTCACAGTTAAATATTGCTATTTAACACCAATAATTCTATTTAACATTAATTATTCTATTCATTTGCACAGTCTAACAGTTCCTAATATTATTATGAAAGACCAATAATTCAATTTTTGCACTCAGGTTTCAAGTATTCCTAACTAACACGAATAATTCTACTTAGTATTAATCAGTTGGTTGGTTGGTTATATATCATTAATTAACATGCACGATTTAAATAAATAAATAAGTTTTAAAAAAATAAAATGAAATTTATTAGGACAACGGAAGTCACGTCTATTCTGCATAGCGTTTAAACGCCCTACGTGGTACCATGGTTACCACACTCAACACGTTACACAATGTTTACAACGTACAAAAAATTTGAACATCCAACACCGTGTTCATTTTAAAAATGTCTCTGACCATACAGTTTTTACTTTGAAATGGATTAGACTCAAATAAATATCCTTTCGCATTGCAATAGCTCTCCAAATTAATACAATGCAATAAAATAAAATTGTGCAATGCCTCAAGCAAATTACAGAATATAAGTATATATGGTTTGTAAGCAAGATAGTGTGTAACATTGTTGAAATTATCTTTTCTGTTATGGTCGACGTCCATGAACCTCTGTCTTAGATAGGATGCCGATTTTTCTCACGTCGTTGATTATGCAAGTAGAATCTTCAAATAGGTCTTTCATATTTGGGGCATTGTGGAGAGCTTTTCGAATATGGAAGAGCCCTTTGCAATTTATCAATATACGCTTCACTATGGTTTTCCAGATTAGCATTTTGGTAATGTAAGAGTCAATTTACAGTGGCTTATGCGTAGTCGGTTTAGAGTGGTTTCTCCTCTTTTCTTCTAGTCTTACTATGGTCTGGTTTCCTCTCATTTATGAGAGTTTGAATTTAATAGAGTTTGTTATTGGTATTTTCCTTCCCCTGCAGTTGCCATTTCTTGGTCAGAATTTGCCTGAATTGAGATTTTAGATCGGTGTATGCTATTTTGGAGGTTTTTTTTTTTATCTGGTACAATGTCGAGGACAGATTTGGCTATAGAGTTAGTTTTCCGGGATTCCTGTATATAATGAGATCCAGCAGAATATTATATTTTGATAAGAATTAGGAAGTTAAAGAATTCAAGAGATTAGTTATAAGACGGTTTATGAGAAATCGTGCTCAATTAAAAAAATATACTAGGCTTTATCTCTGCCTGGCCCTAGAAATCTAGCAGTAACTGTCAGGCTAAGTGAAGGGATAGAGAAATGTATAAAAAATAATGGAGATAAAAAAGGGTGAAGGGAAGCTTACTTTTGTTACCTGAAAGAAAAGTGTGTCTATATTTCTTAAAAAAACAAAACAACCAGTTCCCACAAAGTAATCTATTTCAAAGGAAATAAACTTTACAAAATCCGGCTTTGCATATTTTCCCTATGCTTGTTGAAAACATAGAATAAGGCAACAAAAATAACATGCATTCAAATAACGACAGTGATATAACTAAAAAAAAAAAAAAGAGAGAGAAGGGTATCAAGAAATATAACGACTAACTTGCTCGAAGCCATGCTGTCAACCACCTACTGTACCTTTCTTTAGTATTTTATGTCAAAGTTCATTTTGAAGCTAATTTTTAGGGTTTATTCTTCTTCTCGGCGTCTCCTTCTTGTGTAGAATGTAGGCTATTATACGGAGGAGATTTAGAGCTTTATCGCATTTATCTTTCAGATACTGAAAGTAAGTGATAATTTTTTTTTTATCAAAAACTACTCCAGATAATTTAAATTGATCGGTAACAGGAATTTCTGTTCCGTCTATCTTGATCGACAAAGAACAGTGCTTGCTCAGTTGGCTGGGGTTGTAGAATACACCGACTGCTTCTCTGAAGAGGTGTAAGACCCTCCACTAACGAGTGTCCTGGATATAAAACTAAACAATCTGATAGTGAGATTTCAGTAATGCTGGAGGTTTGGGGAATGCGTAGTACCTCTTCATTGCCATCGCTCCCAAGTCCACTCTGGCTTGGAGTGGTAGCACTTGATAGGGTCATATCTATGGGTCAAATGGAACAAAACTGTGTACTTATGCTAAACTGAATTGTTTGAAATAGAGCTGTTTTTGACGTTGAAACTGCTTACGCTTTTAGCGATAAAATATTGTTACGTGTCGTTAAGTTGTTATTTCTTCGCTAAATGTTGTTGGAAAATAAAGGAGAAAAGAACCAAGATATCGAAAGTTTTATGAAGGTTTGATGACAGCCATAATAGAGGGTACCTTTATGCTGGAAGTCTCGTATGAAGGAAATAGTTATGGACTTGAGAAGGAATTTTAGCAGCTAAATGCCTGAGCGAAATGTGCATCGTTACGGTTAGGGCATTGTTGAATGTCTGAGTGAGATATGGTCACCATAGGTGTAGCAAAGGTCGTGTTTGCTGGTTAAGGACAGGAATGATGTAGTCACGCATGAATGTGTGGTCCTGGTTGCTGTAGGAGAGAAGCGTGAATGTCTCCAGAAAATGTTGGCCAGGGATAAAGTAGCTGGATGTCTGAGCGAATTTTGCGTCGCAGTCGACATAGCCAAAGTTGGAGGCGACTTAAAGATGTTCCTGGGCGTGGCAGATTGAATACATCTAATTCATATTCAACTGGGAACCCTTGGTCTAAGAGAATAGACTCAAGAGGTCCATAAATTAGATGGCTTTCCTCATGGTGTTGTGATGCTGCTGCTATGAAGAGAGCGGACAGTAAATACATCTGTCCTGTTCGAAAAGTTCTGAGGAAGAGAGTGTTTGGCGGGCCTTCCCCAATTTGGTGCTGCCCGGAAAAATGGTTCGGAATGAATAGGATAAGTCATCCTCATTGGGTGAAAATATGCGTCGACCCTAATGGTCAAATCAAAAAAAAAAAAAAATACTCAGTTCTTTCTGCTACACGCTAAACTGAATTGTTTGAAATAGAATAGTTTTGACATTTAATTCTGTGTAAACAAAAACTATACTCATGCTAAATTGAATTGTTTGAAATAGAACTGTTTATATGTATAAAAATGGATTTGGCTATAATTAACCTACCATAAAACCCAAACAAACAAATAAACAAACAAACAATCCACTTTGGACAATTTCTTCAGTCAAATGGCATGTCAAGTATAAAGAAGTACCGATTCTGGTCAGTGATAAAAAAATTTAAAGTGTCATGGAGACATTACTCAGATTTTCGTTGAGAACTGAGTTTTGTGGGGTTTAAAGGGTTTTTATGAAGGTCAGTGGCTAAGGGCAAGGCTGTGTTGCCGTAAGATATCTGACTCCATATTTTGGTTATATTATTTTACCCCACGTTGACTGGCCGGTGCAATGCCTTGCCCAAAGAAGGTCCATAAGAAATATACAAAAAGAAAAGATAAGAACAGATAAGAGACGAAAACATTTCTTTCATACTTTCCTTTATTTACTTGGTGAATGGACTAACCAACGCTACGTCCCAAGACACAGCGTGGTGCCCAAAACACCAGATAGTAAAATCGGTGTTGTCGGTTCGACGTCACTACCCGAAAAAGAGGTCGGTTCACAGAAAACCTGAGTATTTATGTCTCTTCACCGGCTCCAAATTCGCTACTCCAAAATCCTTCTAATTTTGGCGCGACCGCTTCCCATTGGCTACTTTACATTTTATTATTTTTCTTTTTTTTGATTTTAACCGGATGGATGCGTGGAGCCTTATGCGTGGCGACGCGTTTATACATTTTGTATCTGGCAGCCGACGAGTCAATATCCGGTTGGGAGTTTTTACTGTTAATTCCTAAATCCCCGCAGTTTAAAAAAACAAAACAAAAGAAATCATTAAATGCCTTATTCACTGACAGAAAAGTCTAGATGAAACATTTTGATGAAAAAAAAAAAGACCAAGAAAAGCTTTGGTGTGCTAAACGAATCAATTTGCAAATAGTAAATTCGATCTGAGAGCCCTATTTTGACAAGATTAAGATTAGTAAAGTGAATAAATGAAGCGACGATAATTAAACATGAAACTAAAATCCAATCCAATTTATCTCAACGCGTACATTATTTACTTTAAATGGTACGAATATTTAAGTGTTAGGTCAATACAAGAAAAGAGAGTTATCTCCCTTCGTTTTACCGTATGTAAATAGCGCTGAGGTCATCCGTTACACACCACAAGTATGTGTTTGTTTTCTTTACATGTAGTATAATACTGCGTATATTTACCTGTTATTTAAACAACTATCATAAAATACTCTTAATAACAATTTTGATTGCTTACGTGTTGTATGTAGCGATTACATTGAATGTAAATTATTCCTTGTCTGTTTTTCATGTAAAAACTGTTGTTTTTTTTTCTTTTTCTTCTTTTTAACTTTAAAAACGTTTTACGAAAATTCACAGAAAAAGTTAATTAATGTTATAGCGTTAGTAACATTAAATAAAGTAGACCTTTCTCTGCAACCATTATTAAACCTGAAAGCAAAATAATAGTGGGTAGCACTTGCTTCTTTCTCGCTTTTTACATATAAAACCTCTTTTTTTTACAGTCATTATTGGGGGAAAGTTACATGTAACCGTTCGGGATATTTTTATTCTTTTTATTTGAAAAAAAAAAAAAAAAAAATTAATAGTGTAAATTGTTAATTTAAAACTAAGCGTAAAGCTTGACTAGACGTCAACGTGTCCGGTCCATTTATTGTTGACTGGACAATGAGAATATTGTGAATTGGTAGATGTATGTCAAAGGCAAATTTCGTAGAGAGTTTGAGAGTTGTTTTCAAATCATGCTTCTAGGCATTTGTATGGACGAAGAATTTTGTGGGGAAAAACAAATTTGCTTCTTCTATCACGTTAGTGCTATTCTCTGTGATTTTATTATTTTAAATATTGAAATATATTAAGTATACATAAAAAGGTACCGTTTAACCTTTCACAAGTTGAAAAATTGAACTTGCACCACTATTTCTAAGATTACCGTTTTGTATTTTTTAGAAAATATTTTAAGTTAACAATCACCTGTTTCGTGAAAATGGAATTCTAATTTTGTAAGTTTCAACGTTTTACTGTTGTTTTCATGTCAAATAAAATTTTATTTGTATTACTAATTAAATTTGTTTTAACTCAATTTAACAAAAACAAAAGTTATTTTTTAAACTTTGATTTTTTTTTTTCTTTCACTTTATGAGAATGAACTCTCGTTTTCGGGAAAATTTTTATTTTCGGAAGGGAAATATTCGCTTCATTATATTTTCTCTTATTTAACATCATTAGAAATGTCACTTAATTCTTGAAGAAGGTGGATAAAACTTAAAATTAGTTCACTTTAAACTGCTGGATGTGCACAATTCCCAGCATTGTTAAACATTTGAACACATTTTCCTTCTATTTTGATTATTATATTTCCTTATGATATTTGTTTAGTTTGAAGATTTAAAAATGATTTAGTTTACTAAACTTATGACCCCCACCTCATAGCAGAGTTTTATTTTAACGCGTTGGAAACTTCCAACACACATTACTTAACTTTCCTAAAGTTTTAATTATGATTATTTGCCTTCAAGTTTAAAATAGATGATCTCTATAAAAGATTTCTTTCTATGTCTTGACTCAGTTGAATACTTTAAAACTTTGTTTTCCGTTTTTGCAGAATTAGTTTCAATTTTTATGTGTATGGATGGATTTAAGAATGTTTTGTTCTATTTCCGTTAAGAAGAGAAAGGAAAAGATTTCTAAGACTGAATTATATAATACATTCTCGTTGCATTCTAGACGTACTTTTGTCTCTTACGTTTTATTTTCAAAATAACTTTACATTGGAGGTTTAAGAATTATTTTTCATTTTTAGTTATCATCAATTGAGAATTTGAAAAAAAATTATTTTATCAGAATTATCTCTATTGTCTGTGATCTTGGTTTGATTTGGTTTCTTTGTTTAATGGCAAATTAACCTTTGTGGCTTATCTAATGCCAAAGTCATCCTTGTGGAAGAACAGTAGTGGTACTCTTTATTTAACACATAGCTGGGGGCGGGTTTAAGAAAGGCTTTCTTTTCCTAAGGTTATTAATGTGAAAGTGAACGCACTAGCGCGACTAGAGTTCGAACTCGCTTACTACGATGTCACAGTCTAGCACGTTAGCCACTACTCACCTTTATGTTTTTATTGAATTTTTTAAAAACTTAGTTGCAATGTAATTTTTAAATTTGGTACGAAACTTACTTCACATGACATTTTTTAAAGAATTTCATAAGAAATGTCATACGTTATATAGAGAACTTACATGATTAAAAATGATATTCAGTTGCCAACTTAGTTAACATTAGAATATTTTAAGTATATTGCTCTAACAGAAATCTCGCTATGATGTGCATTATGCACTGTTTTTGCTGACTTACAGTTACATACATAAATAAATGAGAATTTTGTAATTACTAGACGATTCGTGAAACTATTGGGTTCTGGTTGTAACAGCTGCCCATGATTATATCGATACTTCTATTTCTGAAGTAGTTCAGGGTTATTAGCATTTGTTTCTGTGTGTAACCGTGGCCGTCGCTATAATGGTAATATATATCGCGGAGGCCACGGTGTAACTCAGTCGTCCCATCATAGCGAGGTTAATATTATGCCAATGCATTTAAAAATGCTTTAACTTGGAAAATATATAATTTTCCTGTCTAATTTGCGACTGAATGATAATTTTGCAGGGAGTGGGGTTGCTCGCGCTGAATGTGTTCTTTTTCTTTTCATTTTTTTTAAAATTCAAATTCTCGATATAATTAAGATAGTTAATATTTGCTTCTTTTTTTTTAAACACTTGTAAACATAAGACACAAATTCCAAATCCGAATTACTCCGTAAAAACATTAGGAGAATTTTAATAACATTGATTGGCCAGGGTCCGTCAACGGCCCGGGAGACGGGGTTCAATCCTAAGTCGAGTCATACTAAAGACTCAAAAATGGTACTTGACACCTCCTTGCTTAACATTCAGCATTATAAGGTGTGGAGAAATCCAGAGAAAGGAATACCTCTCTCTCTACACCTCGGTGTAGTAGCTATTGAAATGGGAGTCTTCTGGTCGCCAACTTTCCTTATGTATATATAAGTTTTATTCTTTCCTCTCTCTACCCAAATCGACTTTCTGTGTTTACTAAGGGTGATAACTCTATTTTCCAAATGGATTATAAATCTGGTTGATTATTTGTTTATAAAGATTGTAAGAAAAATTAAATGCATCTTTTTCACATTGAGATTATATTTTAATTTCGTTGTAATTCATCAACAGACAGAAACCATGAATTATGCACGATTCCTGAATAAAGTTAGCTTGGCAAGGCAGCCATCAGCAACAAGGGTTTTGAGTAAGTATTTTTGTTTCAATGTTTATTTGCAAAATGTAATTTCTTTGTTCAATGTTATTATTTAAAATTTCCTCTAAAAATCTGCCAAAAGATACAATCCTATAATAATCAATTTTTTTATATTAGCTTGGCAATTAACTTATAAAAAAACAATTTTTTTCCTGTATTTGATTAAGTCCAGTGTTTGTTTATTTTAGATAGTCTTTAACCTTTTTACTAGCAGATAATTTTTTAAAACCTTATAAGTAAGCAAATCATTTTCAGAAAATTTGCAAAATTGAGGGCATATTAAAACAAGTCAATCATATATAAAAAAACAAACAAAATATGATAATTTGATCAGCTATTGTTTATCATAGCACAATAGCATGAAAACAATAAAGCTCTCACTTTTGATTTTATTTTGCAAAACAACCTTTGTGCAATCCTATACAGCAGTGGAGCCTCTTAGAGATATTTCTTTCTGTTAATATTGAATTGGTCAACAAACAGCCAATAGAAAAATGTAGGACAGGCTGAGCTCTTTAGCCTTGGTATGGCAACTGGTCTAAGAGAAGGAAAACTCTGAATTCAAAACCTGGAAAGGGATGAGCTCCACCAGACTTTTCCTAAGATATGCTGCATGAGTAGCATCCCCCTCAACCGAAAGGTTTATGGAACCAATGAAGATGTGCAAATGAGATGTCATAAAGTCAAATATATATTCCATCACTGTTTTGATTCTTAATTTGTATTTTAGCTAACATCCTGCTACAAAGTCCACCAACAATGATTTCAATGGCAACTGGTATGCCCAATGCAAGTCTCTTTCCTGTGGTAGAAGGATCTTTTCAACTTCAGTGAGTCAAATTGAGTTCTATTGTAAAAATTGACTGAATTTGTTTTTTTTTATGTAGTAATTATCAAATATTCTCTACATGTTGTTGTTGTGGTTGTTTTTTTTGTAATTAATAATTATTATGACTATGACTTCCCATATCTCTCTCGCACACACACACACACACACATATATATATATATATATATATATATATATACTTACACAAGTATATCCTCAGATCTAATCTCTGTTTAGAATATGCCAACTGTATCTCTTCCAAAGGATTACTCCCCCTATCCACCCAAAAAGTTGGTGACCGGTATATGACACAAAATTGACATTGCTCCCAGGTTCCCTCTGACCCTGAATGGTTGCACCTTTTAAGGTCCCATCTATCAGTCATATAGGCTTTGCAAATTATTTGTATATATACATCATATGTTATAACTGTGTAAAAAAAATCTCTTTAGAAATTACACAAAAAATGTAAGCATAAACATTGTACAATTCTTTAGCCTCTTGGTATAAAATAACTAGAGACTGGTTGACATGCCATTAAAATCAGTCGGTCAGATCAAATCCTAATAAACTGAATTTAGATAGTAAAGAAAAGTTACCTTTTTTTCCATTTACAAAATATCTGCAAAAGTTCTGTTGGAAAAAGGATTTGTTATCAACATTTAGCAGTCATTTCTTAATGATTTTACATTTTTCTATGACCATTAATTTTTTTCATTCATATTTATTTAACCTACTTGATAAATTTCTTTTATTATTACAGTCATGTGGTTTACACATAAAAATGGAATTTCTACTTTTAATTTTATTTAATGCTGGTTCATTCTGTCTTTTATATTAAACAATACACACCCACTTTCAAAACTTAATAGTTCCCCATTCCCTAGAAGCACTAAGCTTCATACAGTTGTTTTTATTAATTTTTTAATCAAGTCACTTGTATTGTTTCAGTAAATTAATTCATTCACTGGTCCTGTAACCTGTTTCCATTCATGTTTTATTAAACTTAGATGTCACTTCAATTTTATTAAAAGCATCACCAACCTTATACTTCAGAAGGGTTGAACTTTAGATATTGAGACCTACAATTTAAATATTTATAATTGTTTTCCTAAGACAATTATGTTTTGTTTTGTGTGTGTTGATTAAAGAATTTACTGAAAAGGTTGAATCAATATTTCACTTCTCTTCACTATGGCATTAAATAACCCATGAAGGTTGATATGCAAAGAAACCAAATATTAAACCATGAGTGTCTCCAATTAGATCAACACAACATCATTAGAATATATTAATTGATGAAATACTAATTATAAATGGCCTATATTCATATATCTTCATAGTGTAGAAGATTATTTTTGCTTATAGGGACAAACAGAAACCAGAGTAATTTATAAAACTAAACTAAACCAAACCACTCAAACTTCACTCCAAGAGGCAGATATCTTTATTTAAAGTTATTCCATTAAAACAAACAAACAAACAAACAAACAAAAGATGATGTCAGTGGTTACGATATTAAGCCCTTTAGTATCTGGAACCAAATAACAGGTTTATAGTGTATATATAGTAAAATAGATACTCAACCTGAAATATTAAACTTTAAATGATTAAAATGTATGTCTTGAAATATACTTAGAACCAATGTTTACTTTCTGATATTTTTATTAAGTTGTCTTTCGTGAACCATTGTGAACTGTTAAAAATATTGTAATTCTGATACGAGTCATTGTCATTCCAAGAATTGTTTGGAATATCAATTTTATTCTTTTTGCTATAATTGTTTTTGCTAATCCATTCTATGGCTTTCTTTAAGTGTACAATCTGAAAAAGAGGATTGCCCTGTTGGTAAGGCTTAAAATATAATGACTGTATCCCTTGTAGAGGGGTAAGACCCTCCCCAAAAGAGGTGTCTGAAAATGCATCTGATGGTGAGGCTCCTGTTCTGGAGATCTAGGGAGTGTAGAGTACCCTTTGATTATTATTATTATCCAGGTTCACTCAAACTTAGCATGGTAATACCTGTTTGGGTTCATCTTAGTGTCAAATAGATCTGTTCAAAAATTATTTGTATTCAATAGGATTTAAGTAGCACCTAAACAAATTTTTTTTAATATGAATGTACAATGAACACAATTTCCTAATCTCTAGGCATAAAATGACCCTAGACATGTTGACATACCATTAAAATCAATCAATCGTTTCTAAATTCTTACTTGTTGGAAGCAAAGTTTATAATATTAATGGAACTTGATACCACCTTGCTTAACACTCAGCATTATAAGGTACGGTTCAAGGGTAAAGTGGAGCAATCCAGGGAATGGAGTAGCACCCTCCCCTACACTTTGGTGTAGTAGCTATCGAAAAGGGAGCCTTCGGGTCACCCTCGACTATGGTCGCTAACTTTACTTTTATAATTATATTTACTCATGTACATATACTGACAGAGATACTTAGGATTGGTAAAAGTTGTTGGACCTTGAATTTTTTCTTGAAAAAAATTTAATTTATACAAGTTTTCTCCAGATTTTCAAAATAGTTTACAAATTTTACCCTGACCCAGCTTAGAATATTAGTTTTTATAATTTATTGCTATTAAGTAAATTTCATTTTGAACATTAAATAGAATTATTTACAAATAAAATAATTTTCTTTTACATATATGACCTTTTAAGAAACCTTATATTTATTCAGCTTTTTTTTTTCTTTATATAAATTTTATTGAAGTTGTTTTCAATTTATTTCAGAGATGGCACTTCTATCAAATTGTCTGGTACAGATATGAGCCGTGCTCAGCAATATTCTCAATCTCAAGGGTATGTAAAAAATCTTAATGTTAAGCCTCAAAAGATACTGAACATCATTTATAATTTGATCCTTGATGTTCTTGATCAGAATCTATGGTAATTAGTTATATATAACACCCCACCCACCTAACTTTCAGTTATGAAATTCTGAAAAAAAAAACCCATCATGTATAATACACATTGACTTTTGGGAATTTGTAACAGCTAAATTTATACTCAATTTAGTATTCTTCAACTTTTAATCTGGTTTGTATTGACTAAAAATAAGAATTTATATAGTTTATATAATGTTTCGCAACTAAAAATTTACACAATATTTAGGGCAAAGGCAAGGACATGTTCACACGAAAATGTAACAATTTTTTTGGTGAAAATAAGTTCACCAAAGAAGTAACAAATTATAAACAAATCTGCATTCCAGTGGGTTTTTTTTTTCTGTAATGGCATAAAACAGAAGTGTTTATTACACTTCAGTTAGTTTGGACCATAGATGTAACTTTCAGATGTGCCATCCTGAACATGGTGATGTATGTGCCCAAAAAAATAGTTAATATTTAGTTCTTCTGTTTAATATGCATCTCTAGCTTTTAGGTTTAAAAATGGGGAGAGGGAGTGAATATTATTTAGGATTAATTATGGTACATATTATAGTATTATCACCAGTTACTTCTATGTTGGTGAGGGCTAACCCTTGGATGGGTAGTAAAAAAGTCAGCTTGTTTTAGCATCAGGACCTTTCATTGTTTTATTCTCTCCATTCAATCTCTGAAGCCGTGAAAGCAGAAAGAAATGGACAGTGAATACCACATAGTTAGCTTCTTCATTTTTCTAGGAAAAGGGCTATTCTTGTATCTTTGCTCCTCACACCCCAATCTCCAAAAGAGAAATAGAGACCAAAATCCATAATATATATAATGGAGTTCACAGAAAACCCCACCCTCCCTTTTGCCTTGTCACTGTCGTGTTAAATGATATCTCTGCAAGACAAGTCCCAGAATGCTAGATCAAGCATATATTACAGTTAGTCCCCTGGAAGCAATGTTGAACTCTGTCAAATCATTTTTCTTTCAGCTTCTGGCTTATCTATTCACACCTTAGTACCATTTGCTTACAATGTCATAACTTGTAATGAAATTCCATCTCATAAAACTTTCATAATCTTTAGTGTCATAATTTAGTGGGTTTTTTATTGTTTTTTTTTTCACATCCCAGAATTCCTGAGCTTTTGGATTGGCTGAAGATGTTACAGAAAAAAATGCACAACCCTCCATTACTTGATGCAACTGGAGAAAAACAGACAAAAATAATTGTAACCAATGGAAGCCAAGATGGTTTATCAAAGGTATTTTCATTTTGCATTGCATGTTTTATGGAAGAGTACTTTTAAAAAGAGATGATTCCAAGAAGGATGTGGTGATCTCTGTATTTACCCAACCCCTCCACCATGGGCAAGATATAATTCTAGGTCAATTTTTAAGTAGAACACAGCTAGTTTTCCATCTCCTCGACTGGTTACCTTACCAAGAGCTCAATCTGCCCTACTATTTAAGCATAGCTGCGGGGGGAGATCAGATAGATTCATGCCTTTTCTAAGGGTGTTAGTGCATAGAAAAATAAACCACCTTGATTCTGTTTCCTACCATGATAACCATTACACTAAAAATGCCTGAATATGGTGATGGATGTGTCAGCTCTGATAAACTGTTGTGATCAAAGATTAGATTGGCATATCAACCATTGTAGGTTATTTTATGCCAAATCATCTTTATTCATATATATTAAATATATATATATGATTTGTAAACATTTAATTGATAACATTCTTAAATGAGCCTGAGGTCTTTTTTGCACACAGTTAAATGGTTTCAAGTATTGCTATATAAGTTACAATTTAACATTAGTCATTTGTTTTCACTTGTTCTATTTGTTTTCATTTGTTCTATTCGACCCATAGATAGGACCCTATAAGATGCTACTACTCCAGGTTCAGAGTGAACCTGGGAGCAATGACAATGAAGGGGTACTACACATTCTTCAAATCTGGAGCCTCTCCATCAGATGGTTTAATGTCAAGTCCAGGATACTCATTTGAGGAGGGGTCTTACTCCTCTGGAGAGATGCAGCCGGTGTATTCTACAGCCCCAGGCAACTAGGCTATGTGATCAAAGATTGCTATTTAGACACTCTCTTCTTCTTCTAGATGTAGATATCTTATGTTAACTTCTTTAAAACAAGTTGAATGTAAAATAAATTCTCATTCTGCTTGAAATGTTAACTTGTGATGTCAAAGGGTCGAGCCTGGTAAATTTAATAATCAAAGAAAAAATTATAAATGGAAATAGTTGAAATGGATTTTAGAAAAATAAATCAGTACATCATAAGAGTGAGAAGAAAATATATTCTTTTTTTTTTTGGTCAATTTGACTGTAGAAAAAAAAATGGAAAAGATATGTGGATTGTTTTGACTAGCCAGGGGTTGAATTTTTTTTTTTTTTTTTTTTTTTTTTTTTTTTAGAAAAAGAAAATGCTAGAAAAAGTACATTAATTTCTTAGCGCTCAACTGAGTGAGGTCAAAACAACAGATTAATTTTCAGGTACCAGCAGACAGTTCACCAAGGGTTCAAAACTGACACAGATGTCAGACAGGTTAATTAAATGGAGTTTGATGTCTAGGAAAATATTATAATTTTTTTATATAATTTTCTTTCTAAATTCAAAGTGAATGGGAAAAGTTTTTCTTTTCTCTTGAAATTGTTTGTGAATTAATGTTCTCTGATGTCCTTATCATGTGACAGAGGTAAATAGAGCCAGATGAAATGAAAAAAGAAGTAGGTGGAGAAATCTTCTCCTTGGTAAAGGTAAGAAGAAACTGAACACTGAAGGTGGAGGCTGAGCAAAGAGGTGAAATCAATTAGTGGAATCCAAATTAGGAGGGAATTGATATTTTTAAAATCGCCAGACTATCACACCAGCATTGGAATTGAATTACATATAAACTAAGAGATTTGCTCCTTGAGCAGACCAGTAAGAAGCAGCTATGAGACTCCATATCACTAAGTCTTGACCTTGTATCAGACTTCTGCTAAAACCAGAAAAAAAAACTAAATATAATATGATACTTTGAAACAACCTTGTACCAGACTTCTGGTAAGTGGAGAAGCAGAGAAAAGCCTAGACATAATACGATACTTTGAGGAGCCTTGTATGTGACTCTGAATGCCAAGAATTTGACTAACTGTTAAACTGTGGACAGGGCCCCCATGTCACATGATTAATTAACTACCAGGAAGGGTGAATGCATGTACTATTTTAGAGACTTTTATATTAAACAGAAAATTGTTTTATTACAAATCTGTGTCTTATTTTCTGTTGGCATTTCGATTATTTTTTTCTTTTGTAATTGTATGGTTTCATCTGTCCATTCTTCTATTGGCAACTCTGATTAGCAATTCATTTGTTGTCTGGTTCAAAAAACACAACATAGGCAGATCGACCATGCTTTACAGTGATGCAGTCAGCCAAGTGGGACCATCAGCAGAGAGAAGGCACAGTCACAGTAGAAAGAGTTAACCTATATATGTTTTAATCTAATTCTAGCTTTATATTTGCCATCCCTACAAGTTGTGAGCTACAGTTAAATAAGTTTTCTTTGTGCATAATTCAGGTGTTTACTAATTATATTATTCCACTTATCTAACATTTTCATTCTCTGACTGTTTTGTCTCTTAACTGATTCTCCACAATATAACCATATTGATATAAAAATGTTCAAATTAATCAAATATTTCATTGCTCTCAAAAATTTTTATATTTCGTAATCTAATAATTTGACCAATTCTTTTTCAAATGATCTCAGCACAATGCGTAGAAACAATTAAAAAGTCTATGTTTTGATGTTTAAATGTTTTTTTCTTTTCCAGTGAATGGTATTTCTAGATCAGAAAAGAAAAAGAAAATATTACACATAGAATTTTGAATTGTTTCTACACATGCTGTTAAAATTTGAAATGATTGGAAAGTGAATTGATTAAGTTTTTAGATTACAAAATCATATCAATTTTTCTGTATCTAAAAGTAAACTTTAAAAAATGTTGGTCCTCAGAGGAATTTAGTGTATTTGTAGTTATCAATTTTAAACTATTTTGAGTTTTTAAAAAAGTTATTTTAATTTACACTTCTTTAATAAAGAAAAATAATGGTTTATCAAAGTAATAAAAATGTTTTTAAAAAAAACTTAATTAACCAACTGAAAGCTGTTCAGTTTAAATAAGTAATTAGATTTCAAAACATTTAATGTTTATCATAATTTATACCCTCTCTTTTATCAGTCATATGAAACAGACAAATGTTTTCCTTTATATTCTTATTCATTGATAATTAAGCAGTGATTGGAAGTTTCATATATAAGGAAAAAAAACAAACAAATCGTTTAAAAACATTTCTTCAAAAATCAAAGAAGTGCTCAATACCACCCAGTATGACAGAATAAAACCTGAAATAAATGCTAGTCTCATCTGGGGATTATAAAATACATGAAACTGACAGTAATTGAGTTGCCACAGAAGGGTGATCCATTTGTTTTACATTTTATATATATATATATTAGTTGGGTTTGGTTTTATGGCATTGTAGGTCATTTAATACAAAATCCTTTTTATACATGTATTAAATATATGATTTCTAAACACATTTTGTAGATAATATTTTTAAACAAGCCTGAGCTCCATGTTTTTTTTTGTTTTTTTTCACAGTTAAATGGCTTTACTTAATTTCAAACTATTCAGTTTTTTGTTTACACACAGTTAAATGCTCAAACAGTTCTATTTCAAACAAATCAGTTTAGCATGTTAATAAAGTTAAATGGTCTTAAGTATTGCCATGTATCACTAATAATTCAATTAAACATCAGTCATTTGTTTACACACAGTTAAATGTAAAAACAGTTCTATTTCAAACAATTCGGTTTAGCATAAGTACATAGTTTAAATGTCAAACAGTTCTATTTGACCCATAAGTGCTACCTGGGAGCAATGGCAATGAAGGGGTACTCCGCATTTCACAAAGCTTTAGCATTGCTGGAGCCTCACCATCAGATTGTTTAGTGTCATATGCTGGACACTCATTGGGGGAGTCTTTACCTCTCAACAGAAATGTAGTCGGTGTATTCTGCAGCCCCAGCCAACTGGGCCATATATATGTAGTAATTTATATATATATACATACGCATAATATTTTTTACTGACATATTTTCCACCCTATCAGTGGGGCTTAGAATATACTGACTGTATCGCCTGCTGAGGGTTAAGAACTGCCTCCAAAAACAGGATGCTGCATTTGAGGGTGAGCCTTCTGTGAGGCACCTTTTCAATAGTATTTGTTTGGGTTTCATCTATGAGTCAGGTAGATCTGTTTTAAAAATGATTCATAATTGATAGGACTTTGTACAAAAAAAGCAGAAAGCCACTTAAGAAATAACTACACAATTGTAAATATGAATGTACTATGAATGCAATTCCCTAGATGGTTTGTGATATGCTGTTAAAATCAATCATTCTCCAAAACCGTTTTCATTAGCTGCTAGAAAATAATTAAATAAACTTTAATTGAATAAATATTACTATCTCTGTCCCATTGTAACAATTTTGACATTTAGTGTATAAAATTTATATGCAAATATAACAACTGTTGTGTGACAGGTAGTAATAAATAAATAAATAAATGATATTTAAAAACATTTTAAAACTTTTAACCCTTTTGTAAGCAAATAATTTTTTGAATCCTTATAGAATGGACAAATCATTTTAAGAAAATTTGCAAAATAGAGAGGGTATGTTCAAACAAGTCAATTATTTATATATAAAAAACCCCAAAGTAAACATAATTTGATCAGCAATTGTTTATCATAAAAAAATAGCATGAAAATAATAAAGCACTCAGTTTTAGTTATGATATTTTGCAAAACAACCTTTACACAATCTTACACCACAGCAGGGCCTCTTAGTGATGTTTTTATACATTAACATAGAATTGGTCAACAAGCCGCCAATAAGAAAATGCCATATATTAAGCTACTTCCAAAGACAAAAATATCACTCTGCCTGTAAAATATAGCATTTATGGAATCACATAAGTGAAAAACTATGATTTATTGTCATATTTCTTTGATTCCAAAAGAGAATGCTTGTTGAAATTTGAATTTGTATTTTGATTGACTTTTAAGTAATTGTAGATTGAAATGTTATTCTTAATTGTTGCTTGCAGAGCAAATTCTGCACATTTTCTTTGAAGAAATGTAGTCTGTCTGATAATTTTTTTTATTGTTTTCAAGAGAATGAGAAACTTTTTAAAGATTGTTTTCATCTTTCAGTTGTTTGATGCTTTGATCACTGAACAAGATCACATTTTGATGGAGTCTCCATGTTATTCAGGAACTATGTCAATGGTTAGTGATTCATTTTATATCTTTTGGCAGGTGGGGGTGGGGTCGTGTATAAGTTACAAAAAGTCAACTGAATAATGTCTCCCTTCTAAAAGTGTCAAAAGCTAGAGGCATCAAATAAGCATTTATCTGCATTTTATCCACTGAATTATCACTTTGTATTTTTATGCTTTCTGTTGTAAAAAATAATGATACAATATCCACCTTTCTTTAATTATTTTTTCATTATTTTAATTTTTTTTAAATTTTTTTTTTTTTTTTAGGACTTATATCAAACTATTCATAAACAATTCTGGAGCAATGTTCATTAGATTTTAGAATTGAATGTGTTAATTTGATTCTTGTTGCAAAGTGAAGAAAAAACTAAAGAAAAAGGATTAAATTTGGTTATAAGTAATGGAATGGAAAATCTCAAATTCTTGTTTAATGCAGTGTGTGAGCAAAGTTTGTGATCATTTCTGCCTTTGTTGATAAAAAAAAACAAAACTGATTTTTCAATATCATAACAAAAAAAAAGGGAGTATATTTATGGTGAAGCAGCTTTTATTTTTTAACCTCCATCAAAATATGCCAACCATTTTGACCCATGGTAAAACAATATGAATGATTCTAAAAGAGATTTCAATAAATCCATTTTTAAAAAAAATTTTCTTTAAGGTAATTGAGCTATCAACTTTTGAATTCTTGAACTTTCTTTAAAAAATACTAAACACATCAAAAAAAGAAGCAAGAGTGTTTGCTTTGGTCAAGGAGAAAGTTCAAAGCTAAAATATTAAATTTTGAAGCAAAAATTGACTTGAAAATACAGCTTAAAGATGGGAGAACAAAATGAAGATTATGATGTTAAGGATTTTGCTATTAATTACCTCAGATTATTTTGTTGGCTAGTTGTGCTTTATGACATATTGACCTTTATTAATATGCTATAAAGCATCCTGTTTATACATATTTATTAAGTATATATAATTTGGTTTGGTTTTATGGCATATTAACATTTGTAGGTTATTAAATGCCAAATCTTGTTTATACATATATATTTAATATATATGATTTGTAAGTGAAGTAAGAGACTTAGGAAGTCTCTTTTTTAAATATGAATAATAATGAAATATCTCATTATACTGATGAGAAGAGCTTACAGATGTCACTTGTTTTATTCTGCATTTAGAAGTCATATTCAATATGGTCTGCAGGATTAAATTTTGGAAATAGCTTTCATTTTAGTTACGAAAAATTCCACTTATCAATGAAGGGGTGATGTTATTGTTTATACCAGGGCTCGTCATTTTCGGTAGGGGTGAAAAATTCCTTTAGCTGTAGTCACAGATGACTCTGCATTTTTTCATCAGGGATTTTAGATTTGAGTAGCAGGTGCATTACGATAACATTAACCAAAATGTTGTGAGTATAACAACAAAGTAAAAAAAGTAAAGTTGGCAACCATAGTCGCGGGTGACCAGAAGGCTCCCTTTTCAATAGCTACTACACTGAGGTGTAGGGGAGGGCACTACTCTTTTCGCTGGGTTGCTCCACTTTACCCTTGATACATATATCGATGAGTGTTAAGCAAGGAGGTAGCAAGTACTATTTTTAAAGTCTTAGGTATAACGCGACCTGGGATTGAACCCAGGTCTCCCGGACCATTGGCGAACACTCTACCCACTAGCCTAATGAGCCGTCTGAATATTCTAAACAATAAAAAATGATTCATATTTCCACAAAAAAAAAGAAATCTTATGAAACAACTACACTAAAAAATGTTATGAACATAGAATGAATGTGATTCCCTAACATCTAGACATGAAGTAACATTAGATGGGTTAACATGCCATTAAAATCAATCAATCAATCATTTCTTCAACCTTTTGAACCATATCTTCAAATTTTGTTTTGGGATTTAATTTTTTAGCTTAGAGCAAAGTAAAGATTGTTTTCCTTTTTGATGTGCTAAGTATTTTCTAAAGTAAATTCCAGAATTCGAAAGTTGATGGCTGAACTAACTGAAAAAAAAAATATGAATGATTCTTAAGTTTTGTATTGAGAATTCCATGACAAAATGTTTGGCTGAGTTTGATGGAGGTTGGAGAAAAAAGCTACTCCATTATAAATTTGTCTTTTTATAATTCTGGAAAATCTGGGTTTTTTTAATTCAAAAAGCCAGAAATGATTACCAAAAAAACATATAAGTATTATAATAATACACAAATGTGTCCCAACAGATGAAATGTACATATTGTTTCATGATATGCAGTGTATAAAAAGAGGTACAAAAATGATGAAAAGTCTTACTTGTCAAGTTTGATTTTTTAGCCATGTGGCTTTAGATTTCAATGCCAAGGTGAGATAAAGTAAGTAAAGTTGGCAACCATAGTCGAGGGTGACCCGAAGGTTCTCTTTTCAATAGCTACCTCACTAAGGTGTTGGGAAGGGTGCTACTCCTTTCCCTGGATTTCTCCACTTTACCTTTGATTCATACCTTATAATGCTGAGTGTTAAGCAAGGAGGCATCAAGTACCATTTTTTGAGTCTTTGGTATGACTTGACCTAGGATTGAACCCCAGTCTCCAACCCCTTTGGTGAACACTCTAACCATTAGGTAGAGACAACAAACAGCAATGATATTTCTATTTCGCTTGAAGAGAGGGAACAGAAAAGAGGTCTTATCTGTTCAAAGAATTGGGACAAAAAGAGAACAAATTTTTACATGACAATAGATACGTGATGTCCAAACACATGCTCACAAATCCAAGGGAGGACAATTATTTATTGTCTCCCTATGCCTGTTATAATCCTATTTCTTGAGTCTTTTTTACTCCTAGGATCAAAGCAATTCTAAAATATTCATTTGATACTGTTTAAAGCAATTATCATAACTTGAAAATTAACAAAAACCAATAAAATGGTAAATCAGTTTCAGAAATTCTCAATTTTATTATTATTATTCTATCTCCAACAGGTAAAACCCCTTAATCCTCGAATTTTAGATGTCAAAACAGATGGGAACGGCCTGATTCCTGGACATTTGAAAGAAGTGTTGTCTCAGTGGTCACCAGAAGATGCAAAAAATCCTCATAGTAACATCCCAAAAGTTTTATACACAGTCCCCACAGGAGGTAATCCCACGGGATGTGGATTGACCTTTGAACGAAAAAAGGAAATTTATGATATTGCCTGCAAATACAACTTATTGATTATTGAAGATGACCCCTACTACTACATACAATACGCAAAGGTTTGATTTTTTTTTTTAAGCTCTATTGATTTCTCTCTACAACTTTCTTTATACTTACAAGCAAATTTGCTACATGTAGCACAAAAATTGCAATTCATCCAAGGTTTATTATGATTGATCAAAGCTTCCAAAGTTTGGTATTTTAAAATAGATTGGTTTGATTTGGAAGGCAAAACTCCGTCAGAAAGATTTGATACTATAGGTCTGACTTACAAAGGATTTTTCATTTGGTTTCCATCTGCCAGTTTTTTACCTGTAACCCATTATTCATCTTTTAACTTACAATACATCTTACTTTCTACCAAATACATATTAGTTATTACATTATTACAGATTTGCATTTTGCATATATATTGTGTAATACATATTACCTATTATTGCTTACTTACCTAGCATTTGTACCAGGTGGATGGTTCAAAGTTAATCACCTGGTCCAAGGCAGCACCTACTCCCCTGTCTAAAAGGAGTTGTGCTGTGTTTATTGTTCAGTGCCTGAGATACCCTTGAAGGGAATGCCAAGAGAACTGAGCATTTTTTGCAAATGGCCACATACAAGTCTTGATTCATGCTTACATCCCTCCTAACTATAAAAATGACTGCATGTCAAATCTGATACAATTGGATGTTGGATAAATCTATTCCTATTATCTTTTACTTTTTACCTGGTATCTAAAACTGCTAATCATGTTGTCTCCTTTGAAAACACCTGCAGGGCCACCCTCAGACAAAAGGTGCAGGAGGAAGAACCATAGCAATAAGTGATTAAACCTTGATTTGACTTTCAGCTGCAGCAACCATACCTATCTGTCTCATTTTGGCCTTATCAGCTATGAACATGTCAGTGTGGAGCACACCCCTTTCTTGATCATCAGTCACAAAGCCAAGTCATAACAATGAATACCTTTTTAAACATGGCCCTTTACCTTTTACTCATCCATTCACTGTAGATAACGGGGCCATTAAGAGAAAAAAAATTACAAAATTTCCTCTGATGGAATAAGGTACTTATATATATATAAAGTATAACTATAGAATATAATATAAACTATAGAAATATATATTAATTGTTCTGTACTAGTTTCTTACACTTAATTTTTTTACTTCTTGATCACTCAAAGTGATTATACGTCCTGTTGGCTGGGCTTAGAATGCAATGACTGTATACTTTGCTGAAGAGTATAACCTCCCCCACCTCCAAAAAAAGGGGGTATCCTAGATATAACACTAAACTGCATCTGATGGTGAGGCTCCAGTCCTGGTGAGTGTAGTGTACCTTTTCATTGCCATTTCACTTAGATCCACTTTAACCTGGAGTGGTAGTACCTGTTAGGGTCTTATCGATCAATCAAATAAATATGTTTAAAGATTATATTTGAATGGACTGCATGCAAAAACAAAATTCTTAAGAAACTATACAAAAAATATAAACATACAATGATTCCCAAACCTCTAGGCATAAAATAACCCTATACAGGTTGACACACTGTTAAAATAAATAAATCAAAATGATTTCTTTGACTTGTCTTTTAAGTAAAAAAAAAAATAAAATAATAGCATATTTAATACTACTGCTTTTCTATAATAATTGTTACATTGGCATATAACTTACAGTAAATGTAACAAATATTATAGGACAGAGATAGTGCAAAAACCCATGACATTCAGAGGTATCATTTTATTTGTAAAGTGATTGACGTTTTATTCAAATTGGACATCACTTTTATTTTATTAAAAACATCACCAACCTCTTTCTTCTGAAGGGTTGAACATTAGATAACAATATCTACAGTTGAATATTCATAACTGTTATCCTGGGACAATCATGTCTTGGCATTCATGTGTTGATTAAAAAATTTGCTGAAAAAGTTTAATAAATATTTCCCCTCACTGGTTTCATAATCTGTTTTGATTGTGGGGGTACTACTCATGTAGCGTGTCTTGGGTACAAATAGCCTGACAGAGCCCATCCCTTTCCAGGTCTGCAACTGATTTAAATGCAGAGTCTTTCTTCTAATAGTTACCATACCAAGGTTAAAGTGCCCAGTCTGTCCTACTATTTACCCATAACTGGAGGGAGAATAGTTGGATTCCTATCTTTACTAAGGTTATTAGAGCTATGTGAACTGCAAACAGCTTCGTTCAAGAATTGAACTCTGGTAGCCAAGTCCACTTGCTATGATAATAACCATTATGACATGAGTATATACCCTTGGGACAGGTATGAACCCCGTTACCCTCTCAGCTATGAGTTAAATAGTACCACTACTGTTCTTCTAGGAGAATGGTTTTGGCATTAAATAACCAACAAAGGTGCCCGTGGTGTAATGGTTATCGTCGTAGGAAATGGACACGGTGATACAAGTTCAAATCCTGGACGAGACTGACTGCATTTCACATAGCACTAATACCCTTGGGAAAGGTATGAATCCAATTATTCTCCCTCCAGCTATGGGTAAATAGTAGGGCAGACTAGGTTCTTCAGCCTTGATGAGGCAACTAGTCTAGGAGAAGGAAAACTCTGAATTCAGACCTGTTAAACTCCACTTAAAAATTGACCTTGTGTCATATCCTGCTCGAGTGGAGGGGTTGGGTAAATATGATTATGACATGAGTATGAAGAAATCAGCGATTTTTTTTTTTTTTTTTTTTTTTTTTTAAAGTGTGTGTAAGGGGTCTGTGGCTGAAAGTGTCAATGTTCACAATGCTCTTTCCTATGGATGACTTAGTTTATCAAGAACTACACCCAGCTATAAGTTAATTGTACCACTACTTTTGGTTGGTTTCATTGTTTAATAGCATATCAACCTTTATAGGTTATTTAATGCTGTTGTATAGTGGATCGTACCACGTGACTCCTGGTATCACTGAGGTATAAAAGACGTGTTTCTTAAGCACGAGGGATCTGCAAGATCTCAGTCAGTAGTAAGACCAACTTCGGGCATAACACCCGCAGTGTGAGACTTATAATATTTGCTGGACTGTACCACTTCAGTTGATAAATTATTAACTCTTTATTTCACTGTGTATCTCTTCCTTATCATAATACAACAAATGCCAAAGCCATTCTCCTAGAAGAACAGTAGTGGTACTATTTAAACCATAGCTGGAAGGATAAGGGGGTTCATACATTTCCCCAAGAGTATTTGTCCAAGCGTAACTAGAGTTTGAATTTGCTTACTATGATTCCACATTATACCATTACATCACGAGGACACCCCTGTACCACTACTGTTCTTCTATAAGAATGGTTTTGGCATTAAATAACCCACAAAGGTTGATATTCCATTTAACAAAGAAACCAAACCAAGAACTAAAAGGTGTTTTTCATGTGCCTTTGTTAATTTAAGAATATTTAAGATTTATCCATGAAAGTAAATTTCTAATACACTCCTCTAAACTGATCAAAGTCATCATCCAAGCAATTTTGGTTGCTCATGACTGCATGACACAAACCTTTGGATTATAGAAGCTGACTTGTTTATACTATGTTACAGTTTAGCATGTTAACCACTGTGCCATGGGAATTCCTTTCTCCTTACCTGGTGATTATAGATGTAACAATTAAGTTAAAGAATTCATCCAATGCTAAGAACAAAGGAAATACATGATAATTTGTTTACAAGCACTTAGCTATTCAAAATAAAGATTAAAGTCCACAAGAAAAACACAATGAAATAAAAGTGCAATTATAAAATTGTATTCTTAACATGAGCCTTCATTAAGACCTCCTTAAATTAATATCTTATCAGACTTTAATTTGTTTATTATCAGGTGTTATGCAAATTACAACAACATATTCAGTTAGATATTTAGTTTGCTTGATATCTTCTTTAAAAATCAGATCAGTTTCAAATGACATCTCAACTGAAAAAGAAAAAAAAAAATTTCCATAAAGTCTTTTTCTACAAGTACAATGGATTGAACTAGTTCATTTTCTCAGATCTTGATCAATTAACACTGAACTTTTGATTTTTATTAAATAAGCAAACTATTTAAACCTCTTAAATTCTATTCCCAATACGAAATGACTGTCAATCCTTACTACTGACACAAAATTGTTTTCAAACTATAGTTTTTCCCTTGTAGTCAATCTAGTATTCATAAAATAAGAATTATATCTAGAATTATTTTTAACCCCTAGAGAAAATTTATTGGATGAGGAATTTATTGAGAATTTATGAAATTAAAAAAATATTTTGATGCACTTTGCAGATAATGTACTAAAAATTATTCAAATAAACTTGTATTTTCATCTTGGATGAGTATATAAATCTAGTACATCAGTCTATAATATTATTTTCTCATTTCAGAAATTCAAACAAAAAAGTTCAAGCTAAGTTTAAAATGATTGATTCTATTTTCATTTAATTATCTTGAATCTTATGAATTTAAAAATAAAAATCAATTCTCTTGTAGGAATATGTTCCAAGTTTTCTTTCAATTGATATTGAAGGCAGAGTTGTCAGATTTGATTCCTTCTCAAAACTCCTTTCATCTGGGTAAGTAAAATCTTTTCTTTTTTTTTTCACACACAAAAAAAAAAGCTTTAAAAGTAGCAATATTGATTTACCTGTCACTACTTTTATTGCATGTAAATACATCAACAACCAGACATCTGATTGTGAGGCTTCAGTTCTGGAGGTTTGAGGAATGTAGAGTACCTCTTCATTGCCATTACTCCCAGGTCCACTTTAACCAGGAGTGGTAGTACCTTTTAGGGTTCCATCTATAGGTCAAATAGATCTATTGAAAAACTATTCATATTTGATAGGATTGTGTACCAAAAAAAAAAGAACTCTTAACAACTTCATAAAAAGTATAGATATGAATATACAATGAATGCAATTCCCTAATCTCCAAGTATAAGATAATCCTAGATGGGTTAACATGTCATTAAGAAAGAAAAATCCCACAATAAATCAGTAATTTTGAAACTTGCATGTTACATGGGCCGATTCAGTTGTATGTACTCTTCTATGGACAATTGATATTAATAAATCAATAAGCAAATGTGAATGTTTGGCTTTTGTAGATTTGACTTGTCCATCTGAAAAAGTTTGGCTTTCCAGATTTGACTTGTCCATCTGAAAGAGTTTGGCTTTTCTAGATTTGACTGGTCCATCTGGAAAAGTTTATATTACTCTTTGAAGAATATTATTTTATACAAATAATTATTTGAAGAAACACAAGTTCCATGTACATTTCACTTGTACTGTTTGGTGCCTTAATTATTTTTCCAGAATTTGGATCAAAGCAGAAAACCTATGAAATAGAAAAGAACTTATTTATATATTAAAAGAATGTTTAAATAATGAGGATTTAGGCACAGCCTAAATGCTCATTATCATTCTCTTGTAGACCTATTTTATTGAAAATATTAGACAAGGACTTAAATGTTTACATTTTTATTTGTCTTTTCAAGATGTTGCAAATATGATTGAAAGCAGTTAGAATATTGTCCAAAGTCTCTATTACTGTAGTCCATGTATGGGTACTTTAAACCATATTTGAATGTGGGTCCTCCTGTGTTTTGGAGTTCAGGGTTTGTTCTGTGCCCAAGATATTTTTTGAGTTGGAGTGTTCATCATGTGTGAATGCATAAACTTTTGGTGCTGGTTTCAATGAGATAACAGCTAAGGATCATGCAACTGCAAACTGACCAAGGATTTTGCATCTGTGTCAAATGAATTTTACTACTACCACTCCCAAGTTAAGAGATTTTGTTTAGTGTGGAATGTCTTTTTTTTTTATAAGTACAACTACAAGAAGTCTTTTTTTTTTTTTTTTCAATTTGTACCCTATAAGATTTTTGTTTTATCAACAAAAATTCTTCAAATATTTGTGGGGTGGTTGTGATCCTGTATGATGTTGTCATGTGTATGGATGGTGCTTACTATCAGCCAAATTCTCAATAGTGATATAAAATGCTAATTAGATTTTTATGCAGGTTAGAAATGTAGTTTTTATTAACTTGAAACTTAGATAACTTTTTTATTCCATCTTTGCAACTTTATAGAATTTGAGGATACTAACTTGTCTCAGTTTTTGTCTTTCAGTTTTTTACTCAAGAATGTAATAAAGAAAAAAAAAAGATTTTAATGTATTTACTAGTTTATGATGTCTTCTCTTTTAAATGTTTTTATTATGACATGAAAAATTTATCCATCCAATTGCAAAATAGTAGAAAGTATTGCAGATTTATAATGAATTCATTTCAGAATGCGATGTGGATTTGTAACTGGACCAGCTGCCATCCTTGACCGAATTGTCCTTCATTTACAAACATCAGTTTTACACATCAGTGGATTAACACAGGTGAGAAATGGACATTTTTTTTCTTCTCTGTTTTTAATCACAAATAAAGTTCAGATTGACTTATTTTCTGTTTTTTCAAAAAAGATAAAAAGGTAATCATTGCATTATTTGCGGGAGAAGAGTACCCTGTATCATAATGTGTGTGTACATTATATATATATATATATATATATATATATATATATATATATATATATACACAGAGGTGAAAAAAACCTGCAAAATAATGACTCAAACTGCCAGTGTAATTGTAGGGCAAGTAAATATCTATTATAAAAACCCTAGATGTTTAAATAAAAATGTGGTTTACCTGACTAAAGTTAAAACTAACAATGGACAAGAAAAGATTTACATTGGATCAACAAAAACACTATGGAAGGAATGTTATAATAATCACAAAGCTTCTTTCAGAAATGAGATACAATAATAGCACAAAACTATCCAAATATATCTGGGATTGTTGAAGAAATAATAGGGAAAAACTTGAAATCAAGTGGTTGATTTTTAAAGGGTTCATAGAATTGTAGGTTGTTGTTGGGAGGAGAAATATTGCATCATTAGCTTTTCAAACTCAAATAAACTATGCTTGTAGTTCATGTTGGGATGCCACCATGACAGGAAGTATCTTCTTTCCAATTTGTCACAAGATTAAGTTATGGGACTTGTTATTCTATTCACATTGTAGTCACATGACTACAAAAAAACATAAAAGTACTCAACATTGGGATGCAGATGTGTCGATTAACCCTAAACCCACTTGACAATTGGAGATGTAAAACCCTCAGTTGTGATTATTGCCCTCATCTCATTTTTTTAATTGTTTATATAACAAAAATACACACACTATTTAAGTCTTTGCTCATAATAATGGTTTAAATTGTTTCTCATAATTTTACTACAAAAAAAAAAAAAAAAAAAAAAAAAAATGAGTGTACATACTTAAATTTTGAATTTAATTATTTCAAAATATAGATATAAACCTTTGCTTATCCAATTCCAACTTAAAATCTTATTTTTCCAAGCATTGATGGAAAAAAAATTTTCATAATTTTTTTTTTTTTTTTAAATCTCATAGGCCTCTAAACAATTTGCTATCAAAAACACAGAGAAAAGTTTTCAGATTTATTTTTGGGAAAAAAAAGAAAATAAAGAAGTAACATTTGGCATTCTATATTATGTATAGATATGTTTTAATGAAATTATATGATGATGAAAGATGTAGATTAATGTGTGTGCATGTTTTTTTTATATATTGAGTTTTCCTAATATTGATATAATTCTATTAAAAAAACTGCCTAAAATATTTACAGTACATTTTATAGATGTAATTTTCAGACAGAAAAAGCAACAAAATCAAAGCAAAATATTACATCAACATTATGCCATACATGTACTATAAACAACCTGCCAGATTAAGTAAAGTAAATAACAACTTATGTCATACATTAAATCTATTTACTAGTATTTGTAAAATAGAAAATTGAAAACTGCTAAAAATATTATTTGCTCATGAAACCAAATGTCTGTTTGTGCATGACTAAGTCATGTTGACAAAATCAGTTGCGTCTTGCTGCATCCCTTTAAGTTTTTTTTACATAATCTAATTTTTTTTATGCAGATTATAATGTAATAATTATAAACAAGTGACCATTGCCAGTTAGTTTTTCAATATAATGAAAAAAAAATTTCTGATTGGATGACATGAAGTTTTATAATGATGCAGAATTTAAGAGAGAATTAAAAAAATCCACTTTATTATGAGGAATAATGTGAAATACAAGGTTACTGGATGTGAAAGTTTACTGAAATAAATAAGTTAACAATAATTTATATTTCAACAACTTAGTTTTCATTGTCAGATATTATCCAAATTATTTATCTTAGTTATTGTGTCTAAGGTTTGTATTATATGTGGGGTAAGAGTGCCCAGTTTAATTGTGCGTGTATGTAAATACTTTTTCAAAATTTCCTCTGAATCATATTTCTACTTTATCCATACTAGTTTACAGGTTTTTACAATATGAGAGTAGAACTGAAAACATGATATGATGATGTCATATTTGCTGTTGATTTTTTTTACCAATGGGATCTAAGCACTGCAACACTGATAGAAGAAGCATGTGATGTGCAAGGGGCACTATGTTGAAAAATAAACCTCATTTAGTCACATTCCATGAGAGTATCTTGGTCAGCCTATGAACTTTTTGCAAAGAAAAATTACACCAGAATTTTTTCCTTTTTTTTTTTTCTTTACAGTTTTTAATTGTCAAAATTCTTGAACTTTGGGGTCTAGAAGGCTTTATGGCTCATGTAGCAAAAGCAGCTGATTTCTATAGACAACGAAGAGATGTGACTGTTGATGCTGCTGAAAAAAACTTAAAAGGCAAGACATCTATTTTTTTTTTAATCTATTTTCTTTTTCTTACAGAGAAAGGACCTGAAAAGTTTCATTATAGTTTAGACAAGACTTTCAATCATTTTATAACCCAAAAATACATTTACAATTTAAGTCATCTTTAGACTTATTGCTTTCTAAATTTTTAAAATATTTTGCATTCTGTAAACTGATATTAATTCTACATTTCTTTTATCTTTTGTAAAATTATCTACTTAAAAAAACATTTTAATACAAAATTGTTTGATGAATTGTTGTATGACTAGATTAGTGAATGAGTTAGGTAGCAATGATGACCAACATCTTTTCATTTTCAAACATTACATTATGTGTTACAATTTTCTATTAGGCAAAATTGACAACTTGAAATACTTCAATGAATTGAACACTTCCAGTTCATTAGAGGGCAGATCTTGTCATTACACTCTGAAATGTTAATGAATGCAAAACTTTATTGAAAATATCTTATCTACTACTTTCTTTTACATTTACAGATGATATAGCATAAAACTGAAGAATGAACTAAATCTTATTGATCACTTCAAAAACTGAAAATAGCAAGAGATTAAAAAAAATCCTGATTTTAAATATTTAACCAGTTTGCAGGAATTATTGATATGAGTTGTCTTTCATATTTGCAAGCAATGAATGTCTTAATGCACTGAACAATTTATGTATATAAAATTAGAATTTCTGATTGAATGACATTTGTATTTTAATGCACAATTCAAGATAGAATTTAAAAAAAAAATCCACCTTATTCCTCCATCAGTTTGTCTTATTTCTGCAAACAGTATAGATAATAAAATCCAAGTTGGTTGTACAACCAGCTTTGCACCTGGCTGCAGTTTGTCTACCTCTCTACTCTTTGCTTCCTAGACTATACATAGCAAGTTACCTAACTAAAGTATTGAAAAAGAAATAGATAGCTTTGTCCATTGTCCTCTGACCACACTAGTATCAAAAGCCTGTTTATGACAGACAGACATACATACATACATATATATATATATACTATGCTTATGTGCACCAGAATAAATGTTGCATTATCATAGGTTATTTCTTAAAATGTTTAATTTGTTCCTTTGTTAAGGCTATGAATGGGATCCAAAAAGACATTCTTCTTTTGTAGGAATTGCAGAGTGGAATAATCCAACTGGAGGAATGTTTTTATGGTTGAAACTTATTGGTGTAGATGATACTTATAAACTAATCATGGAGAAGGCTCAAGCAAAAGACGTTCTCTTTGTACCAGGAAATGCATTTATGTCCACAGATGACCCATGTCCATATGTGAGAGCAGCCTTCTCTCAATGTTCTTCTGAAAACATTTATGTGGTAAGTATTTTGAGAGTCTCTTTCAAATGAGTGAGGAAGTAGAAAAAAAAAACTTATTTGACCATTTTTCAAAATTTTCATGCTACCATAATTATTTGGGTATCAGGACACACTATTTTTCAGCCTAAATGTTAGGAGTGCATATTATACATGAGAACTAAATTAACTTTTTTTACAGCCACATATCTCATCACATTCAGAATAGCAGGACTGAATGTAAATTATATCAATAAAAGTTGGCAATAAAAGTCGAAGGCAACCTGAAGGCTCCCTTTTCAATAGCTACTACACTGAGGTGTAGGAGAGGGCACTACTCCATTCTCTGGATTGCTCCACTTTACCCTTGATCCTTGCCTCAAAAGGCAGCATCACATACCTTTTTTTTTTTTTTTTTTTTTTTTGAGTCTTTGGTATGACTCAAGCTTGGATTGAACCATGGTCTCCTGGACTGTTGGCAAACACTCTACCCATTCCAAACTAAATACTGTGTTTTATGTCATTACTGAGAAATATCCGCAACCTTGGTTATTATTTGGTTTCTCTTGATGTGAGGTAATTTTAGTCATAAACTTGTATTTTTGTGTAAACATAAGTTATATCTATGGTCCAAACAAACTAATGTGTAAGAAACACTTCTGTTTTATGCCACTACATAGAAATTTTGGCCAAAATTTTATTTCAAAATATCTAAATTCTTATTTTTTATTGAAAAACTGTTGAATTTTTAACAATCAATGCATATTGTACATACAAGATATTTTTTCTAAAGATTAAATCATTATAAAAAGAGCTAGTAATATTTTTTTTAATACTTGCTTGGAATATTTGATTAAATCATGTTGATTTCATTCTAGCTGCTATTAACTCAATTTTAAATATAATTGATAGCCATATCCAAAAAATGTTCTTCAATACTGATTGTAATTTAGCTGAGGAGAAAAGAAAAAAACATTCCATTGTGATATTGTAAAATCATAATACAAATATTTTACATAGCTGATGGTAAACATTAAACAGAAATAGACCTTTTCCAAATAAATAACTTTTACTAAAATTTGATAATTTTTTTTCTTCTTTAGGCTTTTGAACGTTTAGCAGCATTGGTACGAGAACACAGAGGTTATTAGTCCCACAAAAGAATGAATAATCACAAATGTTGCTGCAAAGAAATACTCTTTACTTCATCTGACAGCTATAGAAAAGAAAAAAAAAAAAAAAAAAAAGATTGAATATTTTTCTCAAATATATATATATATTATATATAAAAACAAAAAACAAGACGATCATTTGAGTTTTGTGGATTATTCTCTATATCTTAATAGTTGAAGTTAAATAAACTTCATAAGTTGATATATAAACTGAATTGAATCAAATTGTTAAAATTTTACTTGTCAAATCATGAATACTGCATTCATTTAGATAATGAGTAAATACTTTCAAGTCTATGGCCACTGTGGTTAATCTAGTCACATATTTGGAATATTTTAATATTCCTTTTTTTTTTCTTTACTGGTTTGGTTGTGGGTGTGCTACTCATGCAGTATGTTTTTGGCAGGAAAAGCTTGGAATCCATCCCTCTCTAGGTCTACAATTGGTTTGAAATCAGAGTTTTCCTTCTAAACCAGTTGTCATAGCTGGAGGAAGAATAGTTGAATTCATACCTTTCTTGTTCAAGATTTGAACTCTGGTAGTCAAGTCCACTTCTGATGAAAACCATTCCACCATGAGTGCTCCCTTTTCTTAATTATCCTAAATAAAACTATTTGAAAGATTTTAAATTGTTCTGTGTAAAATAACTTTCAGTATTTTAAAAAAAATACTCTACTGTAACTAAAGAATCCTGAATATTTAAGAATAACAATGAGATTGATTTTTACCAACATATCAATTTGTCTTGGACTTTGGGTAAATGTATACAATTCCCTAAGAGATTATTGTTTGTGGTTTTCAGTACCCAACTTTAAATTTATAAGAATATGTGCCAGCTAACTTTAAAGAAAAAGTGATTATTGCTATAAGTTATGTATTTTCCATTAAAAAAAAGTTTTTATATATCATCCTCTAAGATGATAAATTCTTATGTAGTGAAACAGCTTCTTAAATGCTGATTGTACTTGAAAAAAATAAATAAAATGTTTATATATAAAAAAAAAAGTGAACCATTGTTTATGTTCCTTTCCATAATTTTATTTTCATAAAATACATTTCAAGATGGAATAATTCTGACATTCATTCATCATGCCAATATCTGTACAATAATCCAAGAAATTTACACCATATTTTACAATTGTTTCTCTTCAGAGCACTAATGATATGATTCTGTGATTGCCAGATATGCTGGAGGAGGGGAATTATAACTGAGGAAATAGAAGGGTTGGGGGGCAAGATCCTGCCACCAGACAGAGTGGTAGGATACAAGGAGGGGCAGTCACAGAAAGTAAGTGGTTAAGACATACAGTAGTATTAATAATCATAATATTACTGTAGAAGAAAAGAAAGCTAGCAAAGGGAGGTGGAGGAGAAGATAAAATGGTGGATGCAAAACTTAACTGAAAAAAAGTGGCACAAAAATGTGATTAGAGGTTCATTGCAAACTTTTAACAAAAGTTGTTTCCTAAGCAATAATAAATACCAGGTGTTCATTAAAAATTTTTTTTTCTGTCAAAGACTGACTAACCTCCCCCACACAACATTAAATATAAAGCAAAATCTAAATTAGTAAAACAGCCATATTTGTTGGTTTCATATACATCCAAATTTTATGATTTATGTTTTTTGTTTTTTTTTAAGTTCTACTGTAAATGATGTTATCTAGTATATGGATTATTTGTATAGCAAAGCGGAAGTGGGGAGAATATATCATGTAGGTCAATCAAGGTGGTGGGGGATTCAAATTAATGCTGTTAAGGAGTTTAAAAGTGGTAAAAAGAGCTGGGTTCACCTGTACATGCAAAAATTTTCAATAGGACTTATCACAGGTGACATGTTTGTTCTTAATCATGCAATATGAACCGAATCAAGTAAATTTTAACAGAAATATTGAAAAGGTAGGGGTTGGAGAAGGAATGTCAACAAACTTAACCCTCCAGCTCTCATCCACACAAAATTTGTGGATCTTCTCTCCCACAAAGGATGGAATCATCAAATTGAAGCTTATGTAATATACATAGCTTGAAGTTTAGTTTTGATTTATTTTTCAATTTTTTAACTTTTGACTGCAAAAAAGAATTTTCTAATGAGATAAAAATATTAAAGTTTGGTTGTTTGAAATGGTAAACAAAAAGTGCACAATCTCTGATTATGTAGTGGCAATTTTTTTTTATGTATCTCCAACTAAAACCAAATAAATCAGAAATAAATGCAATTTGAACCAACAAAGTGCAAACATAAGTGGCTAAATGCATTTGTTCAATAGTTAAGTTTTTTTTCTAATTGTTGCAAAATAATTGTATTTACATACTTACTTCTTGATCAAATGACATCAACAATAAAGCAAACTGCCTCTTTTGTAAAAGAGACACTGGCTGAGCAGAGGTACAGTGGAAAAATGTAATGGACATGTGATACTCAAAGTAGAAATTAATGATGACAAAAAAAAAAGACATTATCATATTTATTTTGCCACACAACCCTATCCAATTCATCCTACTGTTTAAAAAAAAAGCATAAAGACAGCAGCAGTAGCAATCAATGAATGAATGTGACCTATCTGGTGAAATTTCAAAACAGGTGAATGCTTAAATATGTTTTGTTTTATATTCCATTAAAAGCTATTGCAAAAAATATTAAGCCAAAAAATTAAGAAAGAATAGAACCATTTATGGAGAAGTTCAAGGAAAGAAATGAATGAGAGAGGAAAAAAAAAACTAAAGAAATATTACATTTAAAGCAAAAATCATTCTGGACTGAACATGTGCTTGCATTAATGAGTTAAAGGACTTATGCTGTAAAATATCAAAAATATTTCTATGATAAAAAGTCTTTACTAGGAGACAAAACATGAGGGTGAGTACTTAGCAAGTAAATTTATTTTAATGGAATAATGAGTATTAAAAGAACAATTTAAAAAAAAAAATGGCCAAGTATGGCAACCATTTGACAATCTTGTACACTGTCTTTAATTCTTTAGATATAAGATTAACATTAGTGTTTACTTTGCATTTGCTAGATACATCACTCAAATTGAAGCAAAAAATACAAAATGATTACATTAAAATAAGCTTAAGTAATGGTCACATTACTGTTTTGGCTACTTTTGTCTAATAAAGTTGATTCTGCATTAGGATGTTATCAGAAACCATTATTATTTACAAGCAAAAATGGGAATGCTCAAAGTATTCTTCCTTTCTCTTGGAGAAAATGCAGTCTTAGATTAAGTTAAGAGGTTAAAAAATTGAATCCAAAATAGATTTCAAACTGTTCAGAATAGATTAAGTGGTTTTATATTAATCTTCCGGAGAGACTTTAAAGAAGGCAAAAAGTAGGGTTTAAATTATGACAGAATTTCCAGTAAAAGCACTTACTTATACTAAATCAATTTAGAATATATCAGTTAACCAGTTCAACTATAATATACTAATAAAAGTTTAAATAAATTTATTCTTTTAATGATTAATTTGGAGATCCTATTCAATTACTAAGCAAAACTAATTTAGAGAAAGAACTCTAGAATGAATATTCTGAAAAAAAAAATTAAAATTATCCTGACAAACTAATTATATAATCAAGATTGAGAAAAAACATTTCTAAATTAGTCTATGTAACAGGATTATTAATAAATCTACATTTGTTATTATCAAAGTTATTTTTTTAAAACTAATGGATACATTTGTTGTTTTATTACTCATGTTAAAACTAGATGTGCAAGTGATGACCTTGAAAATAAATTCACAAGACTACTTAAAAAAATATAATATATGAATTAAACTGACTTTATAAAGTCATATCAAATTGTACAGAATGTCATGGATTTTCTATAAAAAGGCTTGAAATAAAGAAATTCAAACAATTTACAATATCCTAAAAAATACATCAGAAATAAGTAGCAGATACACTTCTCCATAATATAAAATTAAAGATAAAAGTTTGATTAGTTAAGGACAAAATAATGAATACTAGAAGAGCACCAAATTTAGGACAGGCAGTAAAATTAAAGTTTAGAAAAAGGAAAAAAAATTTTGAAAGTTTAAAACCTACATGATTTTATTTTAAAAGATATAATATCCAGTTATATGGTGGGTTAAATCATTTTGTATGTATTTAAACTATGCAAGTATTGTAGGTTTTATAAGTACATAACTACTAATTGGATGTGTAAAATGTCAAAGACTTGCTTAAAGCCTAAATGCCTGCCCCATGATTTGAACCCATCCAGCAGTTTAAACAAATAATGCATTCACCAGATGAACCCACATATTGTAGTTAGAGAGATAGAGAAATGATTAGACACAAACATCTGAAATCCTGAAAGGTATCAAATCAAGTTTGCTTTACAGTATTCTACTACCAGCAAGGTGTTTTTAAAAACTTAATTTCCAAATTTAGAACAAGACAAAAGAATGTCAATTACATTTAATTTGCAAAGGTTAAAATATCCCAAACAGAAGAAATGATAAAATAAAAAGTTAGTTAAAAAAAAAAATTCTGTTTAAGAAAATACAACAGTTTGGACCCATCAAATATTAAATTAAAAAAAAAAAGCAGAGGATGATATACTGAGTATTAAGGACAAAAGTTTGAATAGATATTTTTGCATGGATCTTGCAAATAAAGACTTTGAATATTTGATATTCTTTACTAATCAAATTATTAAAGATTTTACAATAAATCAACTTGTACTTAATTTTATGAAAGGATGCAGTTTAATAGAAAAACTATGATAGAAATTAACAGAGTAGGAAGAATGGAAGGGGTTACTTTCTGATTCAAACCATTTTACATACTTTTAGTTAATTTTTAAATAACCAATGAAGAAAAACATGTCTTTAAATTAAACAAAATATATATCTCTGTCTATAAATATAATTCTTTAGTGACAGTTGCTAATAGGACTTGAAATTTCTATCCCTAAAAAATGTAAGTTGAAAAATAAACTAAATTATTTTCTATGTTTCTCTTTCATTATTATTTTCAAGATTATACAAGAAAAAAATCACAGGAGAGCCAGAGTTTTGATGTCATGTTGATTAAAAAAAAAACAAAACAAAACAAAAAGGCATAAAAGAGAAAATGGTGAAAATATGTCCAGCAAAGTATATCAAAGATGCATTGACCACTAAAAGGTTGGTGGTGGTTCTTATAACAAAACAGGCCAGCCAAATTTAGATATAGTCATTTAAAAAAAAAAAAAAAAAGGTATTCTGCTTCTCTTTTTTTTTCCTTATTATCTCCAATAGTTTTGGCAATTACAAAATCCTCAAAGAAAGCTGTCCATGACACTCAGAATGAACAAAAAATGTGTTAATTCATGAAAAATTGTCATTTATTTGTTGTTTTTGAGGAGAAAAACTGAATGTATTGATTTCAATTTGTTTTTAAACCACCCCTTAATTTCTCCACCTATCCAGTTCCCTAAACAAATAAAAGAAATTTCAAATAAGTCTGTGATTGTGTATATGTATGTGTTTTCAGTATATCACTGTCAAATTTTACAGATAGTGTTATACTTATAATAATAGTACTAGTGGTGGTGGTTGTGGGCAACTGGTACTGTGGTAAAGAGAAAATATACCCTTATACATTTGGTGTATAAATGGCATGGTTGGTTCCAAAAGTTACCAAAAGCAGATATGACTGATTTTAGCAACAACTGTATTAGTTACTGCATTTTTTCCTCTTTTAAAGTTATCATCATCATCATTCATAATAATAATAATAATATAATAATAGTAATCTTCACAGTCAATCCTGGCCATGATCCTCCATAGCCTGTATACACATCAAGATATTGGCTCAACATATTTATTCACAGATGTCATTGCACTTCTGTACTCAGTGTCCTTTTGATGTCATCAATTATGTTGAATAGTAACAGAGACTCTGTGCTCTTAGCATCTATGTTTAACTGGTTATTAGGCTGCAAATAAAAAAGAAAATGTAATAAGAAATGTAAATATAATAGAAAATAGAAAATATAATAGAAATACAGGATAGAATAAATATACTTAGTTTTTCAGAAAGTTTACAGACATCCAGAAAAATCATATTAGAATATTTCCAACTACCAATAGCCACTAAATGTCCCTACTGAATACAGTTGAATAGTAGTTACATAACAAAACTACTTAATATAATTATTTTCTTTGTTCTACATATAATTTAATACGTGATGATCAAAACAATTTGTTTAGCAATCTCCACAAAATATATGAGACAGATTCAAAGTTCTCAGTATCATCTTTTGTACAATGTTAGGGAAATCTTAGAATTGACTTAAGTTTACATAGTTCTTTATTGCTTATAAAATCTGTTAATTGGGGTACATCATTTACAAGTGTTGGAAAAAAATTATGAAACTAGGAAAATAGGTTCTACAAAACTTAAAAGGAATATCGATCAGTATTTAAACATTATCTTTCTTTTAGCCCAACACAGAAAAATAGTATTTCCTAAAGGCAATGAAAAATGCATTATTACAAGAATACATAAATAAAATTGTGGCTAGATCCAGGGTAGCCTTTAACATCTTAACCTAAATGGATTCAACTTGAGTTTTTCTGTGTGTTTGGTAGGATTAAAAGAGAATTATTATGAATTGCTGAAAACTGGATAAATTATCACTGCACAATGCTTTAGTAAGTAATTGGCTTGTTTGAATGGTGTATTAAAATAGAAAAGATTTTTTTTCTCAACAAGAAAGTTGATCAGTGATTTTGCTGCTGCATGACAACGTCCATCTTTACATTGGAAATACAAAACAGAAAATTATCACAGAACTGGGAAGGAAAGTTCTTCCTTAGATGATATATTTCCTAGACCAGTCACTTATAGATTCAGCATACAAAATGAACTTATTTTTTGTTGATGTTTCCAACAAATTCAAGACAATGAATTCATTAAATTAAAATCAGAATCATTCTTTCATAATGGAATGTGCGATTTATCTGAAAGGTGGGATCAGGTTATAAAAAGTCAGTGAAAATACTTTGATAATTCAATGATTATATATGGAAAAGATCTTTTTTGAAAAATAGATGCTAGAAACTTTTGTCAACCTCTTAATATCAGAGAGTTAACCACATGCTTTCTTAAAGACAGGGTGTTTCAGAAAAAATTATGTTTTCTTTTTCGGTCTTTTTCTTTTCAGGTATAGAAATGTCATTCACTGGAAAAGAAAAGGTGTTTAAACATTATACGCATAATTTTGAGTTGTTTCTACACATGCTGTAAAAATTTGAGATAATGTGAACAAGAACTGGTCAAGTTATAAGATTATGATATGATATCAATTTTTCTGAAACACCCTATACATCTCAAATGATATCAACTTTTTTTAAGCATCCTCTAAGTCAACAAAGTTATAAAATTATTTTAACAGATATTGGAAAATAGAAATAAAGACTGCTTTAACTTAAAAATTTTTTTTCTCTTAAGTCATTTCTATAAACACTGAAATGAGTTGTTTGTAACCTCATTTAATTTATCTTTCCCCACATTGTAAATTTTCCCTTTGAAAAGGCATCAGCCTTTCAACAAAATGGCAGTAAGGGATACACATATGTAAGAAAGAAAATAAGAGAACAAAATTCCAGTTTTAAATGCAAGAAGAATTTACATTGTTATCATCTGAGTTTTAATTAATTGACATACAAGTCTTTTTCATTTGCCTTACAGGAAATTGTCTTTATTCCAATAATTAGCAGAATTAAACATAGTCTTTGATATAATTACAGGAACAACTGAACTATTAAAAAAGGATATAGGGATACCAAGGAAAACAGTCGAAAATCAAAAATGTGACTTTTTCCTGCTGACTGTTATTCTAATTTTGGAGAATTGTTTAAAAAGTTAAATCTAAAAACATACCAGATATATAGGCATTCTTTTTGTATTCCGAGGCCTTGAAGCATCACTGTCAATTATTCTCTGAGATACAAGGATATATGTAATTTCATTTTTATGGTATAGTTTTTCTAATTTCTTTTTGTCACTTCATTATTTGCTTTGAGGCCAACTTACTTTCAATCCCATTAAAAAACCTTATCTATTTCTAGGTATATCTTGACACATTAGCTGATAATAATATAAAAGGAATATAAATAAATCCAACAAAAAATATGAGTGTCTTAATTTTGAATATTTAGAGAATTTCTGTGATTGAAGTTACTTGTAAGTATGTAGATTTTTCTAACTTCCATTTAAAACAAATTCTATTCCAGATAATCAAACACACAAAAGCAATAGATATTCTTGATTGTTATTTATATGTATTCCAAAAAACCTCAAAATAAGAAAAAAAAGAAATGATAAGCTTGATTAATCAATCATGTCAGTTTATTTTGATTTTTTTATAAAAATAAAATCACTTACAAGAAACTTAACAAGCAAGCAGACATGGTGATCTTGGATGGACCTACTATACAGAGATGCACTATGATCAACTTGTTCAACAACTGAAAAAGTTGAATAAAAGACAACATTAAGCAATAGCAATGCAAAGAAATAAACATAAGAATCTTTAAGAACAAAATTGCAAAATTCAGTTTCATCAGTCTTAATACAAATATTACATTTTAATTCAAGTGTTAATCAAGTAATTTTTCTTTAAGATTTATATTTTTTAATCAAACCATACTCTGAAAAATTATACAATTTATTGACTATTAAAAATATTATAAGAATAGTTAAATTTTTCACTTTATGCCAACAATAATCAAAATCAGTATTTATTTTCTATTTGTTCTAACAAAAGTAATAAAATTATTAAAACAAGTAAATTACATACCTGTAAAGTGAAGATAAAAACATAACTTGGCTAATATGTGTGAAAATTCTGTGTCGACTGGTTCAATTTTGGTACTAGTTTTTGCAGATAATTCCCCATTGCTGAGTAATGAGGCAAAATTTGGTCTGAAATTATTAAAAACAAGGTTATTAAGTATAAGAGGGGGGGAGTAAAATGTTTAGCTTTGACACCCTCTCACCCCCCCAAAAAAATCCATCAATTTCTGACATTATTCAATATACAAATATTGTATTTTAATGTAATAAGTAGAATTTCAATTTTTTCCCTTTTAAACAATATTTTTTGGCTAACCAAAATGACAGCTGATGAACATGAAAGCAGGGGCAAAACAAAACAAAAATTGCCAATTAAGCAAAGTAAAAAGAAACGACCTACAAGCAGTAGTAGTAAATAAACCTTTGGGTAGTTAAACAGTTTCTTGCATTCGTCAACTTTCCCAATGGCAGGGTCACAACAGGGTCCAAGAGGTATGAATGTCTAGACGGTGCTGTTATTGTGCATAATGTCATATATGCATACATCAAATATCAATATTGATGTTGTTAAAAGGTGGTAGAATGCAGCAACTCTTTATAAATATCAACACATTAACAAGTCTTTAAAATTTTCTATTTAAATTCTAAAAATCATTTTCATATATCTTTAATCCCATCCAGACATTAAAATATTTTCTCCAGTAGTTGGTAAATGTAGAGAATTAACTCTCCTTAATTTTTGAAATTTTTACTAGACTACTACTACAATAATTTTTTTTTCTTTAATGAGATCCATACACAAAATATTGAATCCATAGAGGATTGACTAAAAGGGAATAGTTGGTACTTAAGAGGATATATTTAAATCTTATGTTTTGAATTTTTACGATGGAGTCAAATGAAGCAACAACCAGGAAAAATTGCCCATTTTCAAAATTTCTCTTGACTGCACTACATCATTATATCTTGTAAAATAAATGATTATACTTCTTGTATTTTTTTTTTAATATCTAATCGTAGTAGGAGTCAAAAAAAAAAAAAAAAAAAAAAAAAAAGGTGCGGGGGGGGGGAGATAATTAAAAAATATATTATGCCCAAAAATTACACTGTAATTCTCTCTATTTATAAATCCTGTGTTCAATTTATTTTCTTGCATATAAAACTAAAAAAAGTATATTCTTTGAATATACTAGTTAAAATATGGAATTTTAGTAGGTTCAATTAGTAGTATATTATTCTAAAACAAAATATCAATTAAAATTTTAAAATTTATTTAAAAAAACAAAAAACAACAGTGTAAAAATGTCAAGCTTAAAACAAAAATGTCACTTTCATTTGAACAACCTAAAAATATAAAGAGGATTTTGATTTAAGGTACAGCTTTTTCAATTATAGTGTTAAAGATTTTTAAAATTTAACATAATCCACATTATAAAACATTAAACTAAATTACCATTATAAAAGGTCAACTCTTACACTTTATCAACTGACAATATAAACTGAGCAATTAATTTCACAAAATCCTCTTGTATCTAATATAGTATTTTTTTTAACTCATGACTTTTCTCTCAAACAAACTTGTATCTCATAAAATATGAACATTCCTTACATTATCTATAAACTTTTAATGATGATGCTACTGGAGAAATATTAACTAAGTTTCATTTTGAATAAAAAAAAATATTGGAGCTCTTTTTCAATAGCAGTATAAATTTATACATTGAATATAACTATAGATGTCAAATGTAAGAAAGAATTTCTTTGTTTAAGAGAATGAAAACAAAATTAAATGAGGTAGAATATTCTTTTCTGAATTTGAAATATCTCTGAAAACTAAGACATCAAATTTTCAACTTACCCTTTACATTGAGTGCCAACAAGATAAGCACAACAAGGCAAGCAGACTTTAAAGTCAAGCTTTTCGTGTGTAGATCCATCAGCAGTCTAAGAAATACAAAAGAAATTCAAGATTAAAAACAAACAAAAAACAAAAAAAATTGTTTCAATAATCCTTTTTTTTCTTTTTTTAAGAATATGATTGTACATACATAATTTAGTAATTTCAAATATTTGTAGCACAAAGGCAAGTCTGCAATCTAATTCTACATTTTTCAAAATGTTTTAATCAGTTACATATGTCTTGATTTTTTTTTTAATGAAAAGAAAAAAGTGATAAGGAATAAATAAATTTTAAAGCTTTTCTCTTAACATAAAACAAACCTACCTTCATTATGTAAGTGAGTGTGCCTTTCAGTTTCTGAGGCATTGTAATACTCTGTACACTAAATGCAAACTGGCCTTCATTTTGGCTGTTTGGAAGTAAGATGAATGGAACCTTGACTGGATCATGTTGAGTTAAACCAAACTAAAAGGAAAAGAGAAATGCATTTTGCCAATGTAATTAAAGGTATCACAAATAAGTATGAAAATATACAGAAATAAATTATATAAGGGTTTGTATTAAAATAAAAAACATAGTAAGAATCTAAGTTCTGTTCAATTTTAATAATTCCCTTTGGTAGTCTTTCTGCAATGCTAAATCATTTGGATCCTGCTAAACAAGGTTTTTTGGTTGGGGGAGATTGAAGAACAGTAAAAATATCAGCCAAATACTTTCCAGTTAAGTTAGAGGTGTGTGTTAGACAGGAACTTAAGGAGTTCAAAGTTGCACAAGTGTAGTACAATTATAGGTTGGTTGGTTGGATTTTATGGTATATCAATCCTTGCAGGTTATTTAATGCCAAATTCTGTTTATATATATATATATATATATATATATATATATATTGATAATTAATTTGAACAGGGAAATCATATTTAATAAACATGACTAAAACCAAGCTAAAAAAAAAAAAAATTAGATAAAATGAAAGTAAAGGGTCCTTTTGAATACTGCATTTTCGATAGATACAATCAGTAAATGTAACAAATCACTAAAACTACAAAAGGCGAAATAAGTAAAACCTTGAGAGGAGGGACCCCCCCACCCAAACACCCCACTACTCTCCAGATTCCCAGAATAATCTTAATGGTCTTATAAATCACTTTTTGCAGTGTTATGGCCAAGTTTGAACTCATAAAGCGTAAGTTCTTGTTGCACATTCACCAGTGCAACTTTTAAATCCCACATGAAGTGAAGCAATGCACCAACTACCATGATACTAACAACCATAGTGGGTACTTTCTATGGCTTGAATTGCTTCTGTCACATGATACACACACACAAACAGATACCAAAATACTGCAAAACTTTTAAACTCACCCTAGAATTTTTGTCAAATAGAACAACTTACTGGGGTTACCTAATAGTGTATTAAATTCAAATAGAATGAGTTTAATTCAACCAATACAAATTTTTGTATATATCCTTAAAGCTAAGCTAAAAAAAAATTCAGTAAACGTTTATGGTATCATTATTATACACTTATGTATTATGGTATCAAGAAAAAAATAAACTGAGAATATTTTTGATGGTTAATATCAATTTTCCTTTCACATAATAAAAAGCTATAAACATATTCTAATGAACAAGTGGATACTGAGAAGTTATTGACCCAACCAAGAACAGAATTATTTTTTTAAAGAGTCAAAAAAACTTGAGAAAGTAGAATTGTACTGTAAGATGAATATGTAGAATAGTAAGTACATGTTATTGTTCAAAGTCATTCCTTTTCCATTAGCAATTTAAAAAAAAAAAAAAAAAAAAAAAAAATCAACAATACATTGGATTTGCATCTTTTTCTTTGATTGAAATAAGTGCACTTTAGGATTTTTTGATTTACTTACCCCTCGTATTAGCCGTGTATTTAGAGTATCAAGAACATTGAATTCAATATCTTTGATGTGGTTTGATGACAAGTTAGTAAATATCACAGATACCACAATTTGGTCACTACGTTGGTGACTAACTCTTGTTTCATAGTCCTAGTAGAAAAAAATAAAATGAGCTGTAACAGTATATTGTTTCTATATAACATATACAGACAAACTAAAAATGAAATGCAATGGAAAAAATAACTTTAATACAAATATATGAATAAAAGATCTTACAAAGTTTTGGATGCACAATGCACTCAGTTTGAGGTGTATGAGATACAAACTAAGAAATTATTCTTATACTTCAGCTAATTTAATATGCATGCAAATTATTTTATCCCATATAAAAAGATGCATAGTCATCATGAATTCCCATGTAATGGATTAAAATAATAAATATAAATGCGTCAGACCATCTCATGTTATATAAAAGACAACAACAAAAAAAATTGAAATGCCATAGAATGTAAATTTATCAATAAGTGAACCATGAGTGTTGATAAGCAATTAAAAAAAAACATGACTGAAAAAAGTAGCATCTCATTTTTAAGTTGCAAACATGAATCATCAAAATAGTTGGTTTTGATTTTGTTAGATAGCACAACAAGCATTTATTGTTAACTTCATTAAAAAATATTCCTTTATTCCCATCAGTCTGCCTTTTTTTTTTTTTTTTTTTTTTTTTTAAATTTGTCAAAATTGCCATATTTTTGTTCATTGGTTTTAACATTGGAGATAGAAGAAAATAACATTACTCTGTCCCCTGATAAAAGTAAAAATGCAATTCAAATGCAAAGAAAAGAAAAAATAAGATTTGTGCACTTGATGGAGAAGATACTGTGAATGATCAAATGCATTAAAAGTGGTTTACAAACTTTTATGTTGGAGAAGTTCTCATTGAACTACAGACAAATAGATTGACTGAGGTTGATAGCAGTCAACTCAAGACATTACTAGAGAATAATCAACATTATATAATGTGGAAATAAGTAATAGGCTCAAAATATTCAAATCAAGTATTGAAAATCATTTGCACCAACTAGGTTATGTTAGTTGCTTTAATGTGTGACTTCCGCATAAGCATAAAAACAAACTAGACTGTATTTAAGAAATGTAAATTTTTCATACTTAAATATGACCAATCCATTTTTGGAATAAAATGTAAAGGCAATGAAAAGTGGATACTTTATAAGATGGAATGCATGAAAGTAAGAGGAAAATGAAATGAAATATCATTAATTGTATGAGATGCTTTCGTTCAAAATCTTGATGTTATGTTTATAGTGGTACTAGAAGGGTGTCTTTCTAGAGAAGCAAACAACTGATTTGAACAAATACTACAACTACTTAGACAAAAAGCTTTCATTTTATCTTAGTTAATTCCAAGTTCTATTAAACTACAGTGCATGTGTCTTTGATGACCAGCCAAAAATGATCATCATTTGGCCAGGAAGTTTTCACTCATCTGCCGTATTCATCAGATATTGCACTTTTAAATAAGCATTTCTTCTAGTCTTCATAGAATTCTCTTAATTAAAAATAAAATTCAATCCTGTAGATTACAAATGATACTGAGAGCAATTCTTTACCAAGAAAGATAAAAATAACAGCAAGAAAATTTTGAACAATAGAAGTTAATGGAGCAAAATAATAAATATGTTGTTCAATATCAGTATTGAAAATTTGTCTAATTTTTTACTTAACCCTTTCAACTTGTAAGCCCAATATTTTGGGCTGAATACTATTTACTATACACCTATATTGGGTTCAAGAAAATGATGACAGACATTAATGATAAATAACTTTTTACGGAGGGAATTTTACAGGCTTTTTTGAATGGAATAATGAGATAGCTTTAAACAAAGATGTCTGTGCCCTGAAGCAAAGTTTAAATATGCTCAATTTTTTGGGAACTCATATACAAGGTAACAAATAGTCAAGGGATTAATAATTTGAACAAACATTTTGGCAACCAACTAACTGCAATTGTAAATGTTTTCAAGAAAATACAATATGCATACCATTTTCAAGGTGTCATTTGTAGCTAACAATTGATAAGTAGACATGGGCTGTAAAACAAAATTGAATATTTTAGCATAAAATAAGGACATTTCAATTATAATTGTACTGAAAACATAAAATAAAAAAAGTATCTCATAGGTATAATCAGATAAGTATGTTTATAAGCTACAAAGAATAATCTTTTGAAAGGTGTGTGTATATATATATATATATATATATATATGATTTTTTTTTTTCAATTATTGTACTACTTTTTTTTTCATTTATTATATAGTTACAGACAAACTATGGATACAATTGTAAATCCTTTTTCTTTAGTTTTGTTTCATTCTGATATGTCTTCTGGATTATACTCGAAATTGTAGTACTCTTACAAAAAGTTCAATTTTTAACTAATCATTTAGCATTCAAATAAAAAGTTATGTTTTTTTACTTCATAGTAATGAATAATAACCAAAAGAAAGTTTGAATTGCTAATTCATAAGCAAATTTATTCAAATGAAAGTGCAGAGTAGAATTAATTAAGAAATCTTGATGTATTCATTTCATGAATATCAGAACTTTAGTTATAAAAACATTAAATTTCAAATTTACACTGGTAAAATTCATTTGAATTAGCTCCAATATTTGTAAAAATCATTTTCTTATAAAATGATCAGTAAAACCTATAGTCAAACTCTAAATGAGGAAATGAAATAAATAATCTAAAATTATCAGGAATAAAAGAATGTAATTTCTAGGTATTACAACTTTAAAAATTATTCAAGATATGTTTGTTAAGATGAAATAAAAGTGTTACTTACTGGATGCTGTACTTTCATTAGTGTTTCCTGTGATGGAGGTAGGTATTCTTTTGATGGGGTGGCAACACCTTCTGCTTCTTCATATTCACTACGATTTTTTTGTTCTTCATTCTTCTTTTTCTTTTCTTTCTTTCTTTCTTTTGGTTTCTTTTCCTTTTTCTTCTTTTGCTTCTGAAAAATGGATCATAAAGAATCTTCAAAACAATTTTTAACATAAAAATTACACTAAATTTATTGAATAAATAGTTATAAAATTATAAAATTATTAAAGATTTCATATATCTTTAGTTTATAGAGTTATTAGTCTATTTCATGTTTCTATGTTCAAGTTTAAAATTTCACAACAAAATGGTAATCATTTTAGATATTTTCTGAAAATTTTGATTTTATTCTTAATACATTAGAATTTATTTTAATGAAATGAATACTTTTAAATTATTTAAAACATTTCATATGAATGAAATGTAATGATCTTCATAGAATTTATTGGTTAACTCACTTCACCAGCCAAATGTGCATTGTCATTAACAAGTGGAGGGACACCAGTATCAGTGTCAGAAGCCACAGTCAGAGCAGCACCCTCATCTGCATTATTTGTTTCCTCTTTAGTCTGCACATTTGGTTGAGGGTGTGACTGGACAACTGTGTCACCTGCTGATAGCCAGAACTCCAAGTCTTCATGCTGAAAATCAAAAAACAAAATGCTTTTATTATGTTTCAAATTTACTTAAACAATGAGCTAATATTAAATAAAAGGTCAAATTGGAAAAATAATTGAATAAGCTGGATATTTCTTGAAATGAAGCAAAAAAATCAAGTGGAAGACTAACATTGTTTTTAGATGATTCAGAGACTAACATTGGAAATACATTATAATCCTTTCTTTTCAATACAACAATAAATTTAAGTTTGCACTTTTTCAACATGTTTGAAATGATTGCAACCTAATATGTAATGAACTATATATATATATATATATATATATAGTTTCAATTTTTCTGAATATATTTTCAAAATGATCACATATAAAGAGAAAAATATAATATATAAAACTATATAGACTTTAAGAAAAGTTAACTCGATTAGATAAATTTTACCATAAGTTTATGATTAAAATATTGCTAATAACGAATAAAAAACCCAACAAATTCTTAGGTCACAATTTTTGATGAGTAAATGTTTAAATGCATCCATGTTTAAATAAGTGAGGTGTGATTTTAAAATTAAAACTGCTGCTCAACATATAGTCAAACAACCTATACCTGTGCTTGAGGGTCTTCTTTGGGTAGCTGAAGTTTTAAAGCAGACATGTCGCCACTGTTTTCATCAGTGTTAGCTTCTCCGTTTATTTCCCCACCACCAAGCAAAGAGCTAACAACAGTAGAATTTTTATCTTTTTTCTTTTCCTTCTTCTCCTGAAGAAAAAAAAAAATTCTTTTCAGAATTACTAACCAATACATTAAAAAATTAAAACTTAAAAACCTTCAATAAATGACAGGTAATTTGGAAATTTTATGTAAATGTAATAAAAGTTGAAAGTGTAACCTTCTTTTTCTTCTTAGTTTTATCTTTTTCTTTTTTAGTCTTCTTCTTTGTCCTCTCCATTTCCAGTGGATCAGTTCCAATTTCATCTAATTTATAAGATTCCAACACAACATGATGTGTTCGAACTGGTAATTTTTCATCATCTCGTAATGGCCTGCAAAAATTGACCAAGTATAAAAAGTTGAATATTTTGACAAAAATTAAAATGATTCAATGGAAACTACTTTTAGTAATGACAAATCTATCTTAAAACTTGAAAGGATCCAATTTTTTTTGGCACTCAATAAAAACCATCAAGACTTTTTTTTCTGTATCAATTTTAAGTTAGATAATGACACAGTTGACACATTGCAAAAATATTCTTAAAATGTTAAATACAAATTTTCTTGTATTTCATATGGATGATTGGTTGGTTTCTTTGTTTAATGACATATCCCCCTTCATGGGTTATTTAATGCTAAAGCCATCCTTGTAAAAGAACATAAGTGGTACTATTTAACCCATAATTAGGGGGAGATAGGCATTTCATACCTTTTTCAAGGGTATTAGTCCAAAAATGAATATAATAGTGTGACTGGAGTTTAAATTTGTTTATTACTATGTTGCAGTTTGGCACATTAGCCACTATGCCATTGGGGACTCCTACCAATTTTATATAAAATTGTATTCTTACAAATTACTTTATATTTCACTTGGATACCTGTCATAGAACAATGGTTGGTAATGTTGTAGTGTCTCATAGACCCAACCAAGAACATAATCAAAGATAATGAATGTACGCAACACTTTATAAAAATTTATCTCATTTTATTTTCGTAAAGGGGCCCACTGTTTGTTGTTAGTTGAGAGATAGATGGAGAGACATATACTCAGATAGGGAAACTTTTCTTGTCTCATATCTTCTTTTAGGAGCCAGGGGGTGCCAACGCTTGCACCCCCATGCAAGCCGCACCGTAAGAGACAACCTAACCCTCTGATCGGCTGCATGTCCCTCACTCAACTCTGATTCTCCGCACTATCTAAATCTGACTGTGTGGTTATCACGTGGACTCCTTCTGATTACACACCTGTTGGACCTGGCTGCCTGATGCGCTATCATCCCCCTGTTTACTAATCACAATATGACAGCTTGTCAAAGCACACAGGGTAACTAGAAACGAACCAAAAATCCATGTCATATGTTATATAACAGTAAGCTATGCTTAGTTTAGTAACTGGACTTCTCACTATTCTGGTTTTATGTCAAAATAAGTTTAATACTTCATATTTCAACATTTAATATAATGACTTATAAGAAATCATTACAGAGAATATAGTCCCCTGAATATTTCCAATCTCTGGATCTAAAAATCCTTTCACCAAAATAAAAATAAAAAACCACTTTTAAATTTCCACTCATAGAAATGCACACATCAAAGTACAATTTTTTCTAAAAGAAAAGAGTCAGACTACAATAATCAATTGGTAAAGGAAGAACCTTGTGTGGACATGAAAGTGGGAGTAACGGCAGCTCTCGACAAAAGAGGGTTCATTTGTGTCTGGCGTGCAGGTCAGTGATTTGATACAATGAAAAGAAAAGAAAAGAAAAATACTCACCGCTGTTTCAATAATCCACCTTCAGCCCATTAAAGGAAAAAAGAGAGGAGGCACCCGACCGGAATTTTTATAGGCTAAGGAAATGGATTATGGGTAAGGTGACGTAGATAAAAACCGACTCGTTTTTCTTTTTCGGCGACTTTTTCTCAGCGAGAAGCAGAAGCAGGTGGAAGAGAAACGAAGGAAGAAGCACAGAGAGAATGGAAAGGAGAGCGAGCGAGAGAGAGAGGAGGAAAGTGGAGGAGGAACGCAAAGAGGGAAGTGGTGTAATAAGCACTTTAGACTGAAATCTAAAGGTCGCTGGTTCAATCCCGGGTCCAACACACAGGGAGATTATCCACTCTAAAACTACACCTTGATTATTAAAATTCATTCAAAACAATAAGACTAAGAAAAACTGTCAATTCAAGTTCTAGACTTGATACAGTTACACATAGTAAATAGTATACAAGTAATAGGCCCTAAACAAACATTTCTCTATCATAAATATTCACACAAAACATAAATAATGTATTCTAAGTAACATTAAAATATTATATTCTAAAGTGTCATGATCAAAATTAGAAAATGTTTAACCTGTTGACTGATAAAACATGTACAAAAATTATTAAAAGAAATGAGTTAAATAATTAAAAATACTTACTCATCTAAGTTAATATTTAACTTTCTATGAGGATCATCAGCATCCTGGTCATCATCATCTTTATCTGATATGTGAGCACCCTAAAAATAGCAATTTAAAAAAATTAGTGCTTAAAACTAAAGATGAAATGAATATTTAGAAACATTCTTTTAAAGATTCATAGAATAGGTCAATGCATTAAAGTAAAAATTATTTTAGTTCTAGGCTCTAATTGTTCTCAACAAAGAAACTGAAGATTAACTCTTCCTCTTCTCAATCATGTAATTAACTTCTACAAGAACATGGTCTGTCAAACAATAAAATAGAAAAAGGATAATCAACAATAACAATGATGATTCAGCCAATTTCTTTTAACTATTGGAATAAAACTGTTTTAAAGTAGAAAGAGAGCAAATGGCTTTTAAAGAGGTTTGGTACCCCCAGTCAAACATGATCTAGTAACCAGTGGTGATGCAAACAGAATCCCAAAATGGGTTAGTTGGTTGATTTTAACAGCATGTCAACCCATCTAGGTTTATTTTTTGCCTAGAGCTTAGAGAATTGCTCATTTTACATTCATATTTATATTTTTTGTATAGTTTTTTTTTGTTCTTTTTGTACACGGTCCTATTAAAGATAAACAATTTTCAAACAGATCTATTTGAACCATAGATGAAATCCTGATAGGTACTACCAATCCAAGTCAGAGTGAACCTAAGAGTAATGGCAATTAAGGAGTACTCCACAATCCCCAGAACTGGACACTCACCATCAGATGCAGTTTAGTGTTATACCTAGGACATCCCATTTTGGGGAGTGCCTTACCTTACTGCAGTGGACACAGCCAGCATATTTTAAGCCCCACTGACAAGGCAATATCCCAAGGTGGGTTCCAATTCTTAAATTATCTGTGATTTTTCACATTGTTATTTATACAGTATTGATTAAATATGGTGTTTAACAAGTAAGTATCCGATTATTACTAACAAACTATATTCTGTAAGTTTTGCAAGAGGCTATGATGAGAATGTACATTTTATGTCCAATACATTTAAAACATGAGAAAATGTGACAACTTACTTCTGGCATGTCCATTACAGTGCTGACTGCAGCTGGTAGGTTTGCATCTATTTCCTCTTCCTCATCGGTATCAGAATAATGGTGTCCTTTCCGACCTTTCTTCTTTCGTTTTGTTTTCTTGGTTTTCTTCCCACTGCTGGACCCTCCAAATTGCTGATGGCTGCTGTCATCCAGCTTGTTTCCCAGTTTCAAGTACTTGTCTGAAGAGGAAAGACCTGAGGAGAAAATCATTTCCACGAGTGTCAAGCAAGTGTGAGAACAATACAGCAGCCATGCTGGCACGCACCCCTGCAAGGAAGGCTGACAGCCATTCCCCATTCAGCAGGCGGAGGAGGAGGGGGGAAGGAAGAGGAGGAAAGAGGATGGATGTTGGAGGGTTAACATAAAAAGCAATGGAACCAAACTGACAAAACATTACAAGATATAATGACATACCAACACATGGAGCATACAACATGCAATAAGCTCTATCTGGAAAGTGCTTTTCTGGTGCAATGCTTTTCTAACAACCAATCATAAAGCAAACAAATTGACAACAAATACAAAACACAATAATGATTTTATTAATGTAACTGCAAATGACTGCTAATATAAGTTGTTCAACAATGTTCAAGGATTGTTAAATAAAACTTATTTAATCATATTTTGAAGACTATGTCCAACTTCTTTTATTTTTATACTTCATTAAACAAACAGGCAAAATATTGAAACAAGTGATGAAGAAAAAAAATTACATTTTGAACAACTGATACAATTTCTTTCAAATTCAAACAGTTGTTTCATTACATTCATAAACAATTCAAGTTTAAATACAATAGAGAATCTATCTTAAAACTTCACATTAAAGAGAAATAACAAATTAATATACATTTAAATTTTGCTAAGAAAAAATTTTCAAACATAAAATTAACTGAGAATTAAAATACTAGAACAAGAGCTGTTTGAACAATTGAACTCATTCTTTTTTTTGCATTTGTTGTTCCTCAACATTCTAGTCAGTTCATTTTATAGCTTACTTCAGGTGTACAAAATATTGAAAAGGGTAGGGCCTCCAAAAATGGAGCCCTATCTTTTTCAATTTTCTGTGCAAGTAAGACAAATAATATCGAGCAAAAATAAATAAATAACACAAACATACTGATTGAACCAATTCATTAATATTCATATATTTATGCATATATAAGTAACAAAGATTAATAATTGTTAATAGTTATTCATTTTTTACTGAATTTGGTAATGTTTTTACTAAATGGTGGACACTCTCTCTCTCTCTCTATATATATATATATATATATATATATATATATATATATATATATATATATACACACACACACAAAGGTTGTGATCCAAGCCTTTTTTTTTTTTACTATGCAAAAAAAATTCACAGTAATCGCATATATATATTTGTCTATACATTGTATTTATAGACTACCTCCGACATGTTACTTGAACCTTACTTCAAAGAGTGTGATTACTTTTTCCTCAAGAGATAGTTTGCCTACAATACTTTTCTACTTCACCTTTGATTATGGCTTAACTATGTTCCTCTGATTCGAATTTCTGATTTTTCCTCTTACATTCTTTTCTATATTTGTATTATCAAAGATAATTATGAAAAAAAAAAGTTTTTTAAACCAATTCTATTCTCATACTAAAAGCCATAGAAGGAAGTGATAAAACCTGATATGTATTTACAAGGTTAAGTGAAAATGTTCTATTTTCACACTAAACATCAATATATAGTTAATAGAGGCGCTCATGTGATTATTAAGGAAAGAATACTTTTCCAGTCTACCTCCCAGGTTAAAACAAGTAGCTCAAGACATTAGAAGGTTAGAAAAGAGAATTTTATAAAAGTAACAACAAAATAAATTTCAAATGTCCAAAGAACTCTTGGAATGACAACTCAATTACAAAAAGTAAAATATCAGAACTTGTACATAAAAAAGATAAAAAGAAAAGCAATGAAAAAATATTCAAGTGAAAATGGATTTTGAATTTTTAAAAAGACTTCTTTTTCAAAAATATAATTTGACAACTAATAAATTCAAAAAGGAAAAAAACTAATTTCATGATAAAAACAAATGACTTGCTCATCTTAGAATATGATGAGTATTATTAATTCATAAAGTGTCTAATCTATGTGAAGATTAATGTCCAAAGCAAATATACAAGTTAAAATAATTTTCCAAAATAGTCTATATAAAAGTAACAAATCTTAATTGGCTGTTATAATAAACAAATCAATTTAGTCATGATTTTTTTGTCTGTAAATAAATTTACAATTCTTGGAATTTTATATAAATAAAATTTTTAAAAGACTAATTACTTAAATTTTAGAAACATTTATTTCAGATACTTCTGATTTTAATACTGTAAGCCTTAAGGCATTTGAACAAATTGGTTATCAGTATCCATAAGTACTCTTTTCTTAATTTTCACATATAAAATTTGCACAGTATCTTCTAGTTTCCATTTTTAAGATTGGCTATTCATATTTTCATCCTAGCCCAATGGGTTAGAGCCTGTTTCTAGGGCTGAGTGTAGAAGGTGGTAAAATATATGAGCAAAGAAAACACTTGTAACAATTTACACACACTTAGACATACAGATAAGCCATAGGAACAGACTCTACAAACATGCCCTATAAGGAAGTGATAACAGTTCCTAATTCTTACTCAACACAAAAGATATATAAAATGCTAAAACAAAAGCTTACATTGGAAACTGTTCTATCTATTTATAACAGTTCAGTTTCCTTAAAATCTATCATAAGATGTTATAGTTCAAAACGTCTATACATAACATACAACACTAATGTGCAACATCATGCATCAATAGCATTATAGTGTTATATTCAGAAGCAACAGGTGTAAATCAAATTCAATATCAATATCAATGAACACCTTTTATAATTAAGTCAAGTCATATCCAAAAGTTACATAAAATAATAGATTCTTTCAAATTAATTCTTTAGTAAATATTCTTAGAGATTAGAAATTAGTTAAATCAGTTACTGCATACAAATAGTTAGCATAAATCCTATTTAAAATAGTCTTGAAAATTTTAAATTCTTAAATTTACAATTTGAAAATATCAGAAAAATAAGGAATTGATAAAAATTAGATGCAAGTTTATTTTTCATACATTTCAAATTTAATCAAGTTGTAAAACAATCTTAAAATTACTGAAAATTTTTATAACAAGTTACCAAAAGTAAACTGCCATAAAATATATATATATTTCAAATCACTAATATAAAACATTAACATGAGTGATAATGGATTACTCTCTATATGAAGGACTGGATATTTATAGTTTTCTTTTTGAAGGTTAACTGATAAAGTATTTGACTGAAAGAGACAAAATTTGTTATGACTCATCTTTGAATAAAAAGTTGATGAACAATTATTTGCTACTGGTTTAATATTTTTATAAATTATAAGCAATAGTAAGGCATAGTTATTAGGAATAGAAAATTCAAGACATGAGGAATATAATGATCTAAGAAAAGAATTAAACAATGATTATGCACAGTAAAATTGCATCAAACCCAAGATAATAGCAATATTCAATCAGAACTGTCCATTGTCAAATGATATTCTAATTATAGATTTAAAATACAAGAAGTTTTAAAGGATTAATTTTATTTTCAACTTGTTTTTATAATAGAAAAACCATGATTCTAAAATATGGAACCACTATTATTTTTAATGCTTTTGGATTTATTGTCAATATCCTTGAGAAAAATCCTTAAAATTCTAAACTTTGTTCAGAAAATTCAACTAAAGAAAAAGAAAGTTGTATAATTGATTGATGAATATTATGGTAATAACATTAACAATATAAAGACTGTGTTCTATTGCTTAAACACAGCTCAGAATATAAATGTATATCTAGACTATGGAGATTTCAAACTGATATTCTCAAATAAAAATTTAGGGAATCCAAACAATATTGTGCTCTTTCATAAGTATTAGAATCAAATACATGATATACTAATATAAAAAATTACCATGATTATCAAAATAAACAAGACACTTGAGCCATACATCTATATTACACACATATCATTTCATGTTATGTGAATAAGCATGGTAAGCCAACAGAAGATGAAAATATGAGTAACAAGTGTTCAGTTTGAAATAGGCATTTAGCCAAACAACATGGAAATGCCCATTGATATACAAAGATGTAACAGAAATACAAATCAAACACTGAGACAGAAGTTACAATACATATTAGCTGGCAATAGCAGCAGCAGCAGACAAGCAGAAAGTGAACACAATTATTCACAAATTGCAAAAAGAGGCAGGCAATACCAATGCTGCAGAAATTGTCTGCTTCAAAACTGAAGCAGATTTCTTGTAATTTTGTTACTTATTATTGGAAATAATTTTATTATTTATAGGTAAATGTAAAATATGATAAGGCTTAACTGTGAATAAACTTTTTAAATGATATACATTCATTTCAAATACTGTTACTATTGGAATATCATTTAAAATAGGCTTTTACTTGTCATTAACTTACAATTTATGCCTGAACATTGGCATAAAAAGCAATACACTTCAGTTATATTTGTAGTGTCTATGAATTTAGTAATGATAAAGTGGGTAGGAGAAAGGAATTTATCATCTGAAAGATCATTTAACATTGTCTACTGTCATAAAATCTTATTTTTAGTCAAAACTACCAGCCTGTAATTCAAATGTCAGCCAATGATAATCATTAAATTTATTGTATGAATTTCAATTAGTTACATTATATAGGTTTTTACCTTTTTTATGTACACACAGAGTAAACTAAAAAATCTTGTAGTCATAGTTAGATTAAGAACCATTATAATCTTCTATTTATTTATATTCAATAGAAAGTATTTCTAAAAATTCTAATAGATCTGCTGTATTTTTAAGTTGAATCCATTTGTAGAAAAATACTAAAAATATATCACTATTTGAATATAATCAGATAAAGATTGCACTATTATTTTACACCAACTCTTTTTATTCATAGATTATTTACAACAGAGAAATATACTCGCTGCAGCAGAAAATTGCTCTGCAGATTATTCTTAAATGCTTTGTCTAATAATTAAACAAGAAATTTGTACATAGTTGTATATGTCTGCAGATATACAAAATCAAAATGAACATGTAACAATGACAAAAAGAGGGCAGCTGCATGCATACAATATGAGGATTTGAGGACCATGCAAAGCAGGTGGAGCATGCTCTCTTACCTGGGACATGTAAAGGCACAGACAGGTCAATATCAGCTACTGGAATGTCTTCAATATTCATTGACTCATATCTTTTGTTCTGCAGAGAAAAGTTTTTAAAATTAGAATATGTTTCTTTTTTAAAAAGATATATGTCCACTGATGTTTTATCCATTCTGCATCACATCTTGATGCTTTTTTATTGCATACATCTTAAAACTCACTAGCAAAAAACATATTTTATATTACCAGACTCAAAATATTAAGTTATTGATCTTGATAAAGAATGTTTAATATTGAATTATTTCAATTCTCATGTTTTTAAAACAAATATATACAAACACTGTGGATATCATTAGAACCATTACTTTTTTTTTTAATTAAAAAAAAAAAAAAAAAAAATTATAAAAAACAGGAAATCATTGAAACGAGTTCATAATTGAGAAACATATTTCCAAAAATGTAAATTGAAGTCATATATTCAAATCCAATTTGGAAAAAAAAAAAAAAAAAAAAAAGGAAAAAAATTTACACAATCCTGTACAAAAAAGATTAAAAGAAACATGAAAAATCAAGGTTCAGTAATTAAGCTTATTTTTAGCTTTGCTATTTGATTAAAAGAGCATACATTATAATTTAAAAAAACAAAAACAAAAAAACAATCAAATAATTTAAAATTTATTATTTTAAATGCAATAAATTTCAAAATGAAACTTGAAACTGACTTTAAAATATGTAATTATCACTATTTTTAATCAACATGCAAACAAATAAGTTAATCAATCCAAAGAAAATTACAATTAAAAATTTAGATATGAATTTTAAAACAAACATAGTGAAATGCATATTATTAAATAAATTATAAGTAAACAAGCAAAACAAAATAAAAGCAAACAGATGCAGTTAGAAACATAGAATATATTATATTCTATGTTTCAGGAGGAAGTAGGTGCTGGGATTGAAAAAATAATAAAATATCATTGGATATTGTACCTTTTTGTCTGTTAATTCAAAATGCTATCAAATATTTTAAAAAGATTAACATCAAATTCAAGTACTATTTCAACCCTATTCCTCTTAATAAACATGCAACAATTCCTATTCTACAAATTCTATAGTATAATAATGGTTTGTTTCTGTTTCACTTTTAATTGACTTGATTGTTTTTCTATGTAATATTAAACCTTTGTTATAGAAGAAAGATACGATATCAATTAGATATAAACTACACCTCTAACTAAAATTAAAACTTTTGACTTTCATAAGTTCTGATTATTCCTCCAAAATTTTTACAATATTTCTGTAATAAGGACAATCCTGACTTAGTGGGACGAGAAACAACTACTTTTTGAACAAGGCATCTTATGAAAGAGAGAGGTTCGCAAAATTTTTTAATAAGGGAGATAATTCATAAGAAATTACAGACTTGTCTTACAAGCCGTATTTCTATATTAACAATACAAAAATATTTTGAAATAGTCATTGCATAAGTTTTTATTGCGTTACTTTATGAAATGTCTAAATGAATCTAATGTTGTATTAAAAGGTGTTTAATGCCATCTTTTTTTTTTTTTTTTAAATCATTACAGATTTCTAAATAAGGGCTAAATCCTCTGACACTATTTTACAATTACCATTTAATATTGTATTATTTTTTTTAATAGCAGATTTCTTTAAAATTTATATCCTTATTCTTTTTGTGTTCCTTCTAATATTCTAAATCAATGTCTGTGTTTATCAATCATTAGTAAATAATTATGTATCTATTCACATCAATATCATTTAATATATGAAATGAGTATGAATTTTGAAGAAAATTTGACTTCATATCTCCTAACACTAAATTGTGACATTTTTCTCATATATTTGGGATTTATGAAATCAAAGATCATTTCCTTTTCTGTTGATAAAATTACTATAAGGAATTTTAACCACTTACAAACATGCAAACAAGACAAAAGGATATATCAACACAGTTACTCTTACCAGTGAAATACTGATGAGAATATTGATTCTATCTAAGTTTTCATAAATTCTCAATCTACAACACTGTTAGACATGAAAAACTTGGGGGTTGGTGTTACAGTTAGGAAAAGTGATTTCATTATAATTATGACAAAGTTTATCTACTTAGGATCAATGGTTTTATCTTATATCACTGTGCTGTCAACTCAACAGTAATGAAATCCAAGGTTTCTGGGTTCTGCCAAATTTGATTATCCTAAATTTAATTATTAATTGCAATCAGTGTGAGGATGGCAATGAGAATATAATTGAAACAAAGAAACTTGGTTTATTATTAGTACATTTAAAATAATAAGCTGACGTTTATAATAAATTAGTAGCACACTAATTTAAGAATTAGTAGTCAAATGTATGGTCCAACAAGCAGCAGATACATCAACTCACCTTGCTTTTGCCATCATCCTTCAAATAATGAGGGTTATGCATATTTTCCATTCGTCTTTGTTCTCGCCGCTAAAAACACAGAAGACGATGGAAGTTATTTTGGGGAAAATTTATTCCAAATAGGCCTTTGATCCATTTTTAAAAGAATAATTTTAAAAAACCTAAAAGAAATTCTAGTAATGTCACATTTGACAAAGCAAACAGGAAGAGAAATTACAATCAGTAATTTTCATTTCTCTCTACCAAAAAAGAACCCCTTCATAATTAATAATAAAGCATAAAATATGATAAAGAAAATATAAACCTATGCCTAGGTGAAATAAGTTCAAGATCAGGTTAGAGCAAAGTTTGGTGAATCCAATATAAATTCTTAAATACTTGATAAATTTTTTTAAAAGCCAACTTAAAATATTGTTAATTTAAATGTTGCCTGCTAAATTTGAAAAAATAATTAAGCAGCAACAATAATTTAGAGACACTTAAACAGACCCACAGCCAACTTGCTCACAAAAATGTTTAGTAAACTGAAGACCTTATTCATGTCTATCCTTGTTAAGATTCTTAAGAATAAAATAAGATAAAAATAATTCACACAAAAATGTTTAATGAGTTACCTACATTAAGCTGTAAGATAGGCTACTATGATTATTTTCTTAACTCTACAATGATCTACAAACTAGGTTGTTCAAAATGAAGTGCTCCTTTGAGCACTTTATAGCTCAATAGCTTCTCTCTCAGTCTGTGTGCTACTTTTCAAAATACAACAACATTGGTTTATCATTATATTTTGAAGAAATGATTGAGACATTGGATCCAGACATTCTCACTATTTGGCCATTCAGAAGATAACTTCTTCACTTGGACCCCATGTAATTTAGTAAAATTTTGTAATAAACCCTACATAAAATAGATCAGCCTACAACTGTATATGTATTTTCTTTCTATTTATGTGCATTGAGGGAATAATACGCAAAAGTGAAAATTGAATAGGAGTTTTGTGCAGTGTATAAGACAAATATTTATGTCTATTTTCACACATCTGAGGAGCCAGTACTTTTATATCAAGATAGCATCAGATTTCGTTCATTGTGCACATATACAAAAAATAATTGGTAATAGCATGTTGATCCTTTTTTTTACCAATTCTGTTCAGATAAATATAATCAAATATAAAGTAGTAAATATTTAGTATCACAATTTGTTAAATAATTTTGATGTCAATAAGTAATTTTAAAATTACTTTATATTATATATTGATAACTCACTCTTTCTAATTCCTCCTCGGTTGGTTCTGGAACTTTTCTGACATCATTATGATATGAAGACCTACAACAGAAAAAAAAAAATCATAATTTGCTTTTAGAATTCTATTCTAATAGTGGTTTATCAGTCAGCTAGCAATGCAGGATTTTAAAAATTACATTTGGATTTTATATCATAAATTATTCATGATAATAGAGTAATTTCAAATCAAGTAAATGCTATATTAAAAATAATTTGCATACCTGTTATCTTCATTAGTCATGGTGAAAAATGAAGAACCCCGTACTTCTTCATCAGAGCTTTCTGAAGGAATTTCATTAATCCATTGATCCAAATCAAGTCTAAATCACAAAGATATAAAAATCAACAAGCATATATGCAATATTCATAAAAGTATATAATACTTTTGGTTAAACTGTGTGAAAATTTTTTTCATTAATAAAATTACCTTAATGCTAGTTCCAGCTGGCAAATTTTAGAGTTTTCCAAGGCAAAAATAGTGATTTTCAAAAGTTGATTCGAATATTTTGTAGTATTCAACAATATGAATTGTTTAGAAAACTTAAAATTTGCTTTTTTTATAGTCCTAAAGTTGAAAATCTAATTTTAGAGCTAAAAGATTATATCTTTCCAATATTTCTCAGTATAATTTCCAATTTTTATTTAAGAGGAAACTAATACATAGCTTAAAGCTTTCCATGACTAACAAAAGTTTTAACATGAAATTCAAGTACATTTTGAAACAATAAAATTACTGAAACTAAGTTGACAAATATGTAAAAATAAACAAATCAACATCATTTATCATTCTGTAGCTATTTGGATGGTAAGCTTTTAAACTGTTTTCATAAATTGATTTTCTTGAACTATTATCTATACTCACTGGTTCTATAACCTGGTTTGCTTGTGGGAGGATGTTACTCCAGTAGTAAGTCTTGGACAGGAATAGCCTGGCAGAACCTATCCCTTTCCAGGTCTACAACTGGTTTGAGTTCAGAGATTTTTCTTCTTAACTAGTTGCCATACCAAGGTCAAAGAGCATAGGCTGATCCTACTATTTACCCATAGTTGGATTTATACCTTTCCCAAGAGTATTGTGAAATGCAAACACATTTGTTCAGGATTTGAAGTTTGTAGCTGAATCCCCTTCTTATAATGATAACCGTTAGACAACAAGAGACTCATTTCAATAGTCTAACTGGTTAGACTGGCTAGCAATTTTTTCAAAATTTTTATCTAGACTAAAATAGTGACTTTAAAAAGATAATTAAAACAGATTCAACAATATATGAACTGTTTGGAAATTTTCTCAAATCAACCACTATTAATAAGCAAAATTATCTGCACAAAATGTCTTTTACTTACTTTTCTGGAACAGGAACTTTCCTTTGAGCTTTCAATGCAACAGGGTTGAGTTCACCAGCAAATAGTAGAGCTAATTCATCAGCTAACTGGTTTCCTTTATCTTGCAATTTCATTATATATTTTACTAATTGCAAAACACAACATGCCTATAAAAAAAAAATTTTAATATATTTTTGGTTTAAAAGTTTTTACATGAAATTCAAGTAAATTTTGAAACAATAAGATTACTGAAGCTAAGTTGTCAAATATGTAAAAAGATTACCAAGATAACATTTTTTACTTTTTGAATAAATAATCATTTATTTTTCTTAACTAATTATTCCTCTTAACAATACAAAATGATTTTTAAAAAATGATAACGAAATTCAAACAAAAATCATTCACAAATCAATGACTTCACAAACCAGAAGCAAGGCTAATAAGTTGTCATCTCTAATATCTATAAAATATTCACTGCCCAAACAACTATTATTGAAATGCATAAAATCATGTAAAAATAGAACTTTTTACAATTAAAAATATTTTTTAGAATAAAGTTATTTGGTTTAATGGCATATCAACTTTTGCATGTTATTTAATCCCAAATCCTGTTCATACATATGATTTTTAAGAGAATAGTTTGTAGGTAACATTTTTTTTAAATGAGCCAGAGTTCATTTGTTTGTACATAGTAAATAGTTTCAAGTATCGATATCTAATACTAATAAATCAATTTAATATTAATAATTTGTTTGCACACAATTTCATGGTTTCAAGTATAATAAATGATAGAATTATTCTTTTTGACCAATACATGGGACCCTAATAGTTACTATCACTTTGGATCAGTGTGAATCTGGGAGTAAAGGCAATGAAAAAGTACTCCATATTCCCCAAGCTTCAGGACTGGTGCCGCACCATCAGATGGTTTAGTGTCATATCCAAAACACCTGTTGGGTAGGGGTCTTATCTCTCTGCAGAGGTGCAGTTGGCATATGTCTAGCCAAGTCAGCGATGACTGACTGGGCTAGATATATATCGGAAATAATTGCATAAATTGAGTAATACTTTTTAATCTTTAACACAAAGAAGTCATTAAATATTTTTCTCCTGTGAAACTTAGATTTGGTTAGCTTTGGTTAAATATATATACTTTTTACAACTCTTCCACAAAATAGAAAGCATGATGAAAGTTTAAAACAATGATCTGGCTCAAAAAAAAAAGTTTATGAAAAATACCTTTACAAAAATGAAATAATTTTAACATTTTTTTTTCTTTGAAAATTTAAGTTTATATTATAAAAGGTAAAAGCCAAAATAATATGATATACTGCATATAGTAATTTTTTTAAATTTTAGAATGAATAATACCTATAAAATGGCTATTTAGATATGTGCAAAAGCCCTCAGAAAGAATCATTTTTACGAATATTGAAATAAGTCATTAAATAAATTCTCTCTCTCATATACACATTTCCACAAAGCAACAACATGTTCAATGTTGCAACAGATAAATAATTCAGGATTACAATAAAGAGAATGTCTAACAATTCAATAAAATTTAATGAAGATTTTATAAAATTGATAGGAATTACAAATAAATACATTGCCAGTAAATTTGAAATGTTAAAAATTGTAATCAGAAAAGACTTTTTAAATGAATATATGAAAATTTCACAGCACCATTTTTTTTTTCAATAGGCAAAATTTTTTCTTCACCTATGGAAATTTTGAATCTATGTAATATTTCAATTATAACAAAAAACCAGTATTCTATCATTAAGAGCTTAGATCATTGAAAAATATTGTCCAGTCATTAAATTATTCTTCTAAAGGTACTAACTACCTTTTAGTTAGTTAGTACTTTAAGAAGAAGAATTTAATGACTGAACAAAAAGTAGTTATGATTTAGAAAAGTAAATTAATCAATATGGGAAGAAATGTTTATTTATTTTGCTCAAAAAAATAAAAATAAAAATAAAAAATAATATGAGAAGAAAAGACTCATATTCATTATCAAAAAAATTCATCTTGTGTTTCAGATAGAAGTTGTTCATCTCTTATTCTGTAGCCAATTAGAAACAAATATTTGAAGGAAAAAGACTTACTCTTTCTTGCACTTCAAGATCTGCACTGTGTATGAACATTGGTATTTTGTCAAGTAACAATTGACCAATTTCTTTCATGATTGCCTCATCGTTATCTTCTTCTGCTTTCTTCAGGATGTTGGCATAAAGTTTGAGCAAATTTTGTACGTAAACACTCTGAATATGGCCGGGCAAGGCAGTGATTTTGGGTCGCAGCATGGCTTCCAGTGTGGTCTTGGGATCTTTTAGATACCTTAAGTTTAGAAATTTAAAAAATTTCTTTAATTATAATCATAGCTTGTTAAAACAATCACTTACTAGTAAATTCTATGAAATTGGTTTAAGATAAGTGAAACGTTCAGTCGGAGACATGTTTTTTTGGTTTTGATTCTCTGAAGTTAAAAGAAAAAAAAGACGACTATCTCTGATAAATTTGACTATTTTTCTCTTTATTCACATGTGCTTAATATTTTGTCTTTTAAATGGAGTAATTAAATCTGTCTAAAGAGGTTTTAAGGTAATTGTTGCACTGAATCTGGCTTTGTAGCAACAATGTTATGGCTTTCTAAGTTAATCTGAAGACAAATACTCTGTAACTAATATCAATCATTGATACAGATAAACTTTGATGTTTTAAGATGAAATTAACTGATAAAAAGAATATCTGACAGATATATTTTTACATTAATGTATTTTTTATGGTATACTCAAAACTGTTATGCAGTGTACACTAGTAATCTAGTAATAGATAATGGAGAAAAATTCCAGCAAAAAATAACTATAAACTTATTGAACATTTCATATTTTGTTCCAATGATAAATGAAAATTTGACTAAAATAGCTTTCAATATCACTTTGGCAAATATTTACATTTAAAAAATAAAATTACATTATATATATATATATATATATAGGCATAATGGTTTGAATGTTTGCCAATGAGTTCAGTCCCAGGTCGAGTCAAAGACTTGAAAAAATGGTACTTGATGCCTCCTTGCTTAACACCCAGAATTATAAGGTATGGATCAAGGATAGTGGAGCAATCCAAGGGAAGGAGTAGCACCATCCCCTACACCTCAGTGTAGTAACTATTGAAAAGGGAGCCTTTGGGATGCCCTCGATTAAGGTCGCCAACTTTATATATATATATATATATATATATATACACACACACACACACACACACAAACTTTTAACTTGTGTTGTCTTCTGTGTTTTCGAAAGTATGTTTATTGGTTGTCTTCTCTCATTTTCACTGGTGCCGTGAGAATGAGTTCACTACCCTTGCATCTTTTTTTTCTTACTTAAGTCCGGGACCAAATTTTTTTTTTTATTATTCTTGTTATGTAACCATTTTTGTCATTCGAACAAGCATGTAACTATATATATATATATATATATATATATATATATATATATAAGAAACATTAACAGACAATTGTTTAAAAACACATACCTTGTCATATATATAAGTAAAGTTGGCGACTTTAGTCAAGGGTGATCTGAAGGCTCCCTTTTCAATAGCTACCACACTGAGGTGTAAGGGAGGGTGCTACTTCATTCCCTGGATTGCTCCACTTCACCCTTTATCCTTACCTTATATTGCTGAGTGTTAAGCAAGGTGGCATCAAGTACCATTTTTTGAGTCTTTGGTATGAATTGAGCTGGGATTGAACTCTGGTTTCTCAGACCATTAATTATTTACGATATTCATTTACCATCAATTGTTTTCCATTGAAAAATGTTGTTCAAAAGCCACCATAGTCTTTATTTTAATCAATTTTAAATCCATTACTTATTAAAATCGTTTTTCAATGCCTTTTTAAAACCATTATTCAATTGGAGTTGTACAACTAAAATAAAAAAAAAAATTTACAGCCAAAACCTATAAGCCTTTGGTATAGTATACAACTAAATTTTTCTAAGAGAACTTACAATACTATATATGAATGTCATTTGCTAGCACATCAATGCTAACATGGAATATGTATTGCTGATAATTATTTTATGTAATCAAATAAATAATTACACCAAAAGTTATTACAGATTTTATAAGTATCAATGAGGAGCCAAAGAGAAGTTAGCTCACTTTAAAGAAAAAATAAATGCCAAAATATTTTAATTATTCTCAAAGTTAAATGTATCAAGAGTATAATATTAAAAAAATTCATATAGTGAGCTACAACTATGAGCCTGATTCTAATCAAATCTCCAAAGCTAGAAAAAGATTTAAACTAAAGTTTAGCAATTCTATTAGATGACATCCAAATAAATATGAAATTAGAATTTTTTTCTTACTCTGAGAACTCTCCGCAGATCCAAGCAGCAGCATACAGCACTTCACAAATCCCATTTCTTTGAGAGTTGGATGCCAGTACATGGGAATTATCCAACAGTACAGCCTGAAATTAAAATTTTAAGTAATCTATTTCGAAAGAAGGATATCAATACATTCTTTTTAGATCTCTAATGGACTATCTTAAAAAATGGACAATTTCAAATATAAAGCGAAATATAAATAACAGCAGGCATACTTGAATATATTGAATATAACAGCAGGCATACAACCAATATATTGATAAATGAATATTACATCTAATTTATGTAATAAGAAACTGAATTGGTAAGTACATGATATGAAGTTATTTTAAACAATGAGCAAATTTTCTATCATTTAAAATTTTGCAAAGGGCTATCTAAATAATTTAATCTAGATAAGTTATCTTTTTTTAATACATTAACCCTTACTTAACACTTGGTTCTGTACATGTGCATTTGAGATACAGGAACTGAGTTAATTAGTTTTTAATAGTAGGGTACTTTCTGGAATTCTACACATTTCATATAATATAGTATGTATATTTTATTTTTTACTAGCCAATAGAAAGAGGTTGCAAGAACTGACTTGCATTTGATAAGTGTGTTATATCACCAGCTTAAGAGGTGTATTTCTAAATTTGAAATTTAATCAGTGCAGTGAGGATTAATATACCTGAAGAATATTATAAATGTCAAGTAAGAATTTGAACTATAACCCATATTCCTTTACTACAGTAAATATTCGTTTAAAATTTTCAATAAAAAAAAAAAAAATCAATCAGACAATAATAAGAAACTTTGGTTATGCACATGACTTAATTACTGTAATTTGCTCAAAGATTTATATACTATCAATTTTATTTACTAGCAACAAATAAAAATTTCTACAAAATTATATCAGACCAATTTATTAGTAAATACGTACCATTTGCTGTACTGCAAAATTCCTAATTGTCTGTACCCGTATTGCAACATCCAACATTTGACTAGCAATAAGTTTACCATGCCGCGTGCCTTCCATTCGTGTCAGTTCAACTAATATACTGACATACCTAAAATCAAAAGAAATTTTAACAATTAAGAAATTGACAACATTAAAAAATAATGCACAATTTGCAACATTTGTATTAAGTAATAGACTATAGAAGCTTTTATAGACCAATAAAATTTTAACAATACATTTTAAATGAAAACTTCAAATCAATTTTGATATTTTTGTTCTTTCGAACACACACACACACACACACATATATAACAAATTCTCATAGTTACATATAGATATATGTGTAACTATAACCTATCAAAAAGGGTATATCAAGATTTTTATTAAAGCAATTCATTTAAAATACTTTAACTTAACAATTTCTTGTTGAATTTGCAAGCATTTGTACTGAACATCATTTTTTGATAATTGAAATTCTCAATATAACTATGAAATGCTAATCAGAATCCTTTACTCCTTCCTAAATAGAAACATCAATATAATGGACTGCTGTTACAAAAAGAACCCCATGGATTCAAAGGTGTGTGTGTTTGTGTGTGTGTATATATATATATATATATTACACACACACACACACACACACACACGCACACAAAAGAAAAAAATTACTTTTTCATGATTAAGTTGATTTCACTGAAGTACATCCATTAGTAAACAACCTCATGATAAAAAAGATTATAATTTCACACAACAAATATTTTTCTATATACTCCTTTTCCTTGTCAATGCATTTAATTCAGGGCTCAATTCATCACACAGATCTAACATTACAGAGTGAAATAAGTTAATAAGCTGAATATCAGGCTATAGAACTGTTGAGCCAATCATGTGTATTTATACACAGGTTGTTAAAAAATTTCTAAGCTCCACTCAGAAAGAGTAATAGCCGAACATTTTTGTTGTGGCAACATACTAACACTTCATATAAAAATCAATTCAAATTTTTGTTTTAATTTCTGTATAGGTGAATCCCATACAAAAGGTGAGAGGTGTGAAAAAAGTCTAAAATCTGGGTGAGGCTGTTCTAAGCTTCACCCAGATTTTAGACTTTTTCCACACCTCTCACCTTTTGTATGGGATTCACCTATACAGAAATTAAAACAAAAATTTGAATTGATTTTTATATGAAGTGTTAGTATGTTGCCACAACAAAAATGTTCGGCTATTACTCTTTCTGAGTGGAGCTTAGAAATTTGATTACAAAAAATTCTTATCTAAATTATTCAACATTAAAAAAATACCAACAAATAATTTTCAGAGAGAGCAACAAGATCTTGGATAAAGTATTAGATAAATCCAAAGAACAATTATTGTGAAATAGCTTGAATTTCATAAATACTATGCTAATGTTTATTATATTAAAAAAAGGGATAACTTGACAGAAAATGTTATGTTTTGTTTACCATTCAAAATTGGTGACATATTGATAATTTGACTGGCTACAGATCTCTATAATCTTGGATAACAGCTCATCTCTATAATGGGAACCTTCAGCTTTGTCCATGTGAATCATCAATTTCTTGACAATTTCCATAAGATTTTTCTTTGAAACCTGGAAAGAAAAAAAAAAGAAAGCATATTTTCATATAATAATACTATTGAGCAATAATCATGGGGGAATATATTCATGTCTATGATAGAATCAAAGTTTTTAATTATATTTCACAATAATAATCTATTTTTAATGTTATCATCGTATTACAAACATATTTTTCTGAAATCTTGGTAAGTTTGTGGGGGATGGAATTTAACAGAATTTATAGTTGCTGAAAATTAACAAGCTGTCCTTAGAAAGTGAGTACAGTCATGCATCACATAACCAAGATAGGTTCTAAAAAAGTTGGATGCTGTACAACATGGACACTGTGTGAACAAAGCCTAATTTGTTTGCTTTTTAAGCCTTAAAAAAATAAAAAAAACAACAACAAACAACTGATAGCAGAAAATAATGAAATAAAAAATATACTATTTTTAAACATACACTTATGTTAACTATGCTATCTGAATCCAATCTTTTATTGCTCTTAACAGCAAACATATTCAGACACTGTTTAGTTGGATTGTATGCACAACTGTATTAACAAAACAATTCAATGTTAGCTATATAATCATTCATTGCAATTTGTTATGAAAATGTGTTGATGATTTGAAAATGAATCTGACATAACCTATCCATGATAACACTATGCTAATTGTTACTAGTCACATTATCAAACAGCTTCAAGTACTATTTTATTTTACAAGGACTAGAAATAGATCCTTTTTTACAGGGCTAAGCACCATCATCAATGGCTCAGTCATGATGTTAGACCTATACTCCAGCCAAAGGTGACTTACAACTGAAGATCTTGATTGTTGATATACAAGGAATCATCCATAATGAATTTTTAAACAATAATTAAACAACTATGACTAAAATTTACTGTTAACAACTTTAGCATCTGAAAACAGTTTAAGGCAGAAAATGCTTATCCTTAGTGAAAAGAGATTATTTTTCATCATAATAATGCATGAAGCCATATCACTCAAGTGATCAAAGATCTCATACAAGCATTCAGCAGGAGAAAAAAACTATTCAACCACCATATTCTTCAGACCTTTTGTTTAGGAGTTTACCAAACTATTTTGATGAATAAAATCTCACTTCAAAAGGTGTTGAAAACCAGTATTTTATTTCAGGTCAAAATCAAATGAATTTTACAAATCTGATAGAAAACCTATTGCTAAATAGAATAAGAGTATTAAAGATGAAGAATTAATGATTAAGTGTGTCTACCAATATATTTGTATTTCCAAATAAATTGAAACATTGGATAGAACTTTTATTACAAGCAAATACTTACTGGTCAGAGATAACGCCTACAAAAATTATCATAGATTTAATGTAGGTATATCAATAAATTCGCAAACTGATTTCTTTTTCAACATAACCTCCTTCTTTTTCAATACACTTCAGTAGTGAATATTAATCACATATATTAAACAGTGAAAATTACATATCAAAGTTCAGCTTATAATTATGGACTTATTGATTCACCCTCATAGAGATCTATTGATTTTTAAAATATCTTTTAAATAACCTGCATATATAATCCAAATAAATCAATTTGAACTTACCATTCCATACAAGAGATCAAGAGCTCGAAGCCTTATAGACTCATCCTTGTCATCTAGACATTGAAGAATGAGATCTTTGTGGGCCTGTACACTCTTAGGATGAGTAGCCAAGATTTTGGACATCGCTAATAAACCCAGATATTTTACTGAAATACAAATGTTTTATCTTTAAGACAATTATCAGAATTTACTGAAAAAATTATATAAGGACCATCCCTTTTTAATCTTCATGACTCGATATTAAATAAGAAAAACATTTTATAAGATTAGGCAAAAATATTTTACTTCTACATGACAAAAGCAAAGAGATTTTTTTTCCAAACTCATCAATTTCTTAAATTATATTTACCATTTAATGCCTGAATAATACACTTCAATTTTGAACGGATGAGTTCAACACATACATTTCTAAATGAGATTATAAAATTTTTGTTTTTTTTATTTGTTTCAACATAGGATAAAATTAAAAGGTCAATATAACATAATTATAGTTAATGCTAACTTTAAAATATGACCACTATGAAAAGAAATTAAAATTTTTTGAAGATTAACTTTACCAAGCAGTAATTTCTTATAATTTAAATTTTAAATAAAATTTCTGTCTTCATGTGAGCAGAGAAAAAAGCAAATGTTTATCCTTAATAGGCATTATATAACAATTTTTAAAAATACAATGTTATTACATAGAGTCATATTAAGAATATTTTAAATTTCAGAAAATATTAAATTGGATAAAAAAGCTTTTGTAGTTAGGTGACATTAAGCATGTTTAGTTTTAACTAACCTTGTCCAAAAACACTGTTTTTGATTGTAGCATGTATTTTTAAAATTTGCATATTTTTGTAGCATGTATTTAAAAAATGTGCATATTTTGTCCAGTGATTATAACATTGACCATGGAAGAAAATAAGCAATATTTTCAGCATATTATGCATTGTTTTAAGTAGCAATGCTTACAACACCCTAAAATGTAGACATTTGCATTTTTGGTGGATTCCATTAAAAAAAAATGCTTATGAAATTGCTATAAATGAAAACTTCAATCAAAATAGACATCAGATGAAAAGAAATTAATTTATCCAATAGTTTATCAAGATTGTTTATATCAGGGTTTGTTTTTTTGTTTATACCCATATTTTTTTATAATATAAAATTTTTTTCCATATGTCAAGGAAATTCATTCAGATTGCCATATGACAAAATTGAAAAAAATATTCATTACCCCATAGTATATTCACAGGATTGTAAATCATACTCCATCAACCCTATGACCTACATTTACACAAACTTGGTTGAATCTATGTTAGTGTACATTCTTTCACATTTCCATATTTGAATGAATTCATATAAAAATGATAATTCTTTTAACAACATTTTATTGCACAAACAAATTATGCAAATGTTGCTGTTTCTCTATGTGTGTTCTTTCAATAAATTAAAATAAGTTTTAATTAAATTACACTGTTTCTTATTTGTTTGAATTACATACTGTCTATGTCTTTATTTTAATAATGGCTACTTAACTGTTAAAATTTTCTTTAATTCAGGTTTTGCTGAGATCTAATTCTTTTTTAATAAGAGGCTCAAGTGATGAGTTATGGCTTTTATGTCATGTCATTTTGAATGATTAAATGATATTCTCCAGCAAATTTTACATAAACATGTCAAATGTCATTTCTTTATTTCAATAAAGTTTTAGCTTTAAATGATTTGTGAATGAAAATACAATAACTTGTCCAAAAACTTTCAGGAAAATAGGGGATTTTTGGTCCATTTTTTTCATCTTCAAGTGCTTATATTTTAAAAAAATCTATGGGTGGATTTTGATAATTTAAAAACTGAAAATCTTATATCAATCTATATTTTATAAATATCAGATTTGTTATAGCAAAATCCCATTTAAATTTTTTTTGCAAGCATTGCTAAAGAAAGTTAAAATGTAATTCAAATGCAGAAAAAAAAAAGAAAAAAGATTTGTGCAGTTTATGGAAAAGATATAAATAATAATATCCAAAGTAATTTGGAAAGTTTTAAGCTGAAAATTTCTTGCTAACTGATATTCTACAGTCAGGAAGACCAGTTGAAGTTAATATTTGAAAATTATCAGCAGTATATAATGAAAAAATAGCTAACATACGGGGAAAAAAAACATGCATTGAAAATAATTAGCACCAGTTTGGTTATGTAAGTCACTTTCACATGTAACTTGTACATAAGCAAAAAAATAAATAAATAAATAAAAAATACTTTATCATATTCCAAGTCTTCATTTGCTACTTAAACATAGGAACAATGTTCTCTTATGGATACATACAGATGAGCAATGAAAATTGGATACTTTACAACAATGTGAAATACAAGCAATCATGGAGCATGTTAAATGAATCACTATTAACAATACCAAAATCCAAAGGGATTGCTTCATTTATAATAGAATTGAAAAACTGAATAATTGATCTGAACAAGTACTGTTCCCAATTATTTTATTTTAAGGCAGTAACCAAAACAAAACATCCAGTTTTACTTAACAGAAAAGGTGCAATATTCCATCCATTAGGTTAATACTAGACTGCATATTTCTTTGGTGAGACTAGCTAAAAATGATTACAATTTGACTGGAAAGTTTTCACTCATCCACAATATTCACCAGATATTGCATGTTTAGATTATCATTTATTCCAGTCTTAATAAAAATAATTCAATTCTCTGAAAACTTAAAAAAGAAATCAAGAATAATTCTTTTTTTGGAAAAGAAAAATTTTGGGGAAAAATTTATGAAGATGCCACAAGGATAGCAGAATGTAGAGGAAGAAAATGGTCAATAAAATAAAGTTAACATTGGGAAAAAAAAATCTTAAATTTTTATTCAATAAACACTTTTGCCAATCCAATAGATTGTTTTCCTAAATTACCATATTTTTGCAAATATTCAGTTTTAATCTGATTCATTTAAAAGGAATTATGCATAAATAATCACATGACATTAAAAAACATATCGATACTTACAATTTTGATCAGAATCCTCAATCAGGATCCTTAATTTTTGAACACACAGCTGAAATAAGAACAAGAGGAAATAAGAATAGTCCTAATGTTTAAGCTATAAGATTATATGTATTGTATTAATACTTACTTGGTCCAATTAGATTCTCAAGTGAGAAAGAAAAATTAATTGTAATAAGCTAATTCACAAACAGACACACACACAAATTTAATATGGCAAAGATCAGGGGGAGTAAAAAAAGAAAGGTAAAAGATGAAATAATGAATTATATTTATTTTGTAAAATCACTATAGAACTTGAGAGAATACATTTTTCCTTCTTGCTAACACACAAAATTAAAAGAATCAAACTTGTGCCCTTGATCTCAGTCTACAAAGCAATAAAAATTGAGAACTATTGGAGAAAGCATCGAAATGATTTAAATGAAAATAATATTACTTAAGTTGTATTAATAGTTCCTTTTTCAAACTGATGAAAAACAAATTTCTTTCCCTTTGCATTATTTTTTATTATCTTTGTAAGAGTTTAGCTTATAATATATATATATATATATATATATTAGAAATTCTATAAATTTAATTTTATTTTTGAGGTGCCTAATTGATTATAGAGAAAATTCATTTTGTGATTAATTGCTAGTTTTCTTTTTCATCATTTTATTTTTTGCTTTTTCTAAGTTAGAATATTTTCTAAGCAATATGAAATTTTTAGTTGTTTGGTTTAATGGCATATCAACCTTTGTAGATTATTTAATGTCAAATTCTATATATGATTTGTAAGTGAATAGTTTGTAGATAACTTTATTTTTAAACACGTTAAAGCTTATTTGTTTGCACATAGTTAAATAGTAAGACTTGAAGCCATTTAACATTAGTGATTCTCTTTATTAAGCATTCCAATCGAATATGAACAATTTGCACACAGCTGTATTGTTTCAAATAATTAATAATAATAATCCTAAGCAAATGATAGAACAGTTCTATTTGACAAATAGATGGGACTCTGACAGGTTCTACTACTCTGTGTCCGAGTAAACTTGAGAGTAACAGCAATGAAGGAGTACTCCATATTCTCTTAACTCAAATACTGGAGCCTCATCATCAGATCCAGTTCAATGTCATACCCAGGACAGAAATTAGAATAAAGTAGTAGATCCTGATAAGACTGGAACATACTTCTTATATCTTAGGAGTACATTTCATATAAAGAATACTGTAACCAGTTTAGCTACAAAAGTCAAATCTATATTCGTCGACACTTCTAATTCTTTACACCATATTATTTATTTTCAACCTAAAAACAGAAGTAGTAGTAGTATTCTTAGATTATTTCAATTCTGAGATTTTCATTATTAATGAATATTTTTTATAAAGAATTAAGCTACTACTTTATTTGGATTTGACAATGTTTGTTTTAGCAGTCAGACAATATGTCAACCTGAAACATTCTGGAAAAATTATAAGCTGATAAAAACTAGTCAAAAATGCTACAGCTCAGAATTCAAATAACTTAAGACTACAACTACTTATTTCCTGTTTATAAATCCTAAATAGGTAAGAAAATAAATATCTGGACTATATAAATCTAGATGTTAGAGCATTTTCCTAATTCATATACCAAGATCACTTGTCTTTTATCTTTAAAATTCCTTCTGATAGATTGTTTCAATGATTCACTTTTCAGAGGAAGGTGAATCATTTACTCTCTAAATATGATAATAGCTTCTGAGTTTCTAACTACAGAATCCCACAAAAGATAATTTTTTAATGATGGAGCTAAACAAATTTTTAAACATCTTTACAATAAGTCACAAAAATCTAAATTAGTTTCTATTCTCAGCACATAGTACTGTCAACACAAATATCCTTGAATCTCGCTTTCCATCTATCCCTATCATCCATTGCTCCTGGTAGATCCTCCTAACTACATCCAGTGTCGGCACAGAGCTAAAGTAAGTTTTGCTGGTTGTCCAATACTGGTATGTCCATATGAAGGGGTCCATAAAAGAACATCATGAGTTTATCCTTGCTTCTCCCGCAGTGCCCTGCATGTCTTGTTCATCTTACTTGGATGGTTTTTGAGATATGAGGTAAATGGCCGTACAGCTGCTGTTTTGTAGAGCATTGTCTCTAGGATTTGCTCAAAACAGAACATAAGAATTCTTGTGTAGTTCTCATCTAGCTTTTTCTCCATGTGTTTTGTTAGTGTCCATGTAGTTCATTCATAAAATAGCATTGACACAGCCACAGCTTGAAAAAAATACTGTTTTATTTAGAGAGATCAGATTTCCATACAATCGATAACCTATTGATAGCAATCCATGCCTTCATCATTTTCAATAGATGACACATTGCTGCCAAGGTATATGAACTTGTCTACTAATTCTCAATTAAAACACAAACTCTGTTCATGTGCTTCTTGCTGCTTGCTCCAGTCTATGCAGTAGGGTTGGTTGGTTGGGTTTTATGGCATATCAACCTTTGTAGGTTATTTAATGCCAAATCCATTTTTATGCAAATAGTTCTATTTTAAACAATTCAGTTCAGCATGAGTACGCAGTTTAATTGTCAAAAACATTTCTATTTCAAGCTATTCAGTTTATTCAAACAGTTCTAATTCAGCTAATTCAGTTTATTATAAGTGCAGATTTTGTTTACACACAGTTAAATGTCAAAACAGTTCTATATTAAACAATTCAGTTTAGTATAAGTTCAGTTTCAATGTCAAAAACAGTTCCATTTCAAACAATTCAGTTTAGCATAAGCACACAGTTTAAATGTAAGTACAGTTTATTTGTCAAAAACATTTCTATTTCAAGCTATTCAGTTTAGTCAAACAGTTCTAATTCAAACAATTCAATTTAGCATAAGTATGCAGTTAGTTCTATTTAACCCATAGATAGGGCCCTATCAAGTGCTACTATTCTGGGCTAAAGTGGATCTGGGAGCAATGGCAATGAAGGGGTGCTCCGCATTCCCCAAGGATCCAGCATCCCTGGAACCTCACCATCAGATTGTTTAGTGTCATATCCAGGACTCTCATTGGGAGGAGTTTTACCCCTCTACAGAGGTGCAGTCGGGATATTCTACAGCCCCAGCTGACTGGATAAATGCAGTAGGGATTTAGCAAGGGCAGGTGTATTTGCAAGAAGCACTAGATCATCTGCATGGTCTGTGTCTGTTATAGTTTCTGCAGGATATCGTCAGTTGTTTTTTTTTGGGGGGGGGTAAAGCCTTTTTCTTTTATTAGATCTTATTGATGTTTAAAGTATGTAGTCTAGGCAGATTACAAACAAATATGGTGTTAATTTATCTCCTTGCAAGACTCTAGCTACAATAACAAAAAAGTCAGTATTGCTAATGATATTTGTAAAGCATCATTATAGCTGTAACAGTTTCTTTGGGGAGACCATATGCTAGTAGTATTTGCTTCATCTTCCCTCTGTGTATGGAATTAAGTTCTTTGGAGAAATCTACAAATGTGTTGCTTTGAAATGAATTAGCAGATAGAATAAATATGTTTCTATTCTATTTTCAAGTAAAATATGAAGAAAAAAGATTGAAAGATTGAAAACAATAATCTAGAGCTATCATTATGAGAAAATAAAGCAAACTTAAAATGTAATAGAGAAAGAAGAAATCTAGTGAAGAACAAAAGGAATATTATGAAAAACAAGTGCTCAAAACATATACTAAACAGTGTTATTCTTATATATATATATATATATATATACACACACACACAGACACACACACAAAGGTAAATTAATTAAAAAAAAAAAAAAAAAAAAATTACAACAGAAAATATACAGAAGAAAGAAAACTTAGAAAATAGGAATTCAGTTTCTTAGTAGTAGATAAGGATTAATTTCATCTTCAATAACGAACAAATTTACCTTGTTATAGGCAAGCCATAAATATTCAAATATAATTTTTTTTTAAATTTGTTTTTCTAAACATTGATGAAGTAGAGTAATAACAGCAATAAATATATAAAATTAATTTTTGAAATTTACTCAACTACAAGTTGACAATATTTTTTTTTAAAGAAACAAATTCTTGGAATAATTGAAAAACATACATTTCACTGAGATATATATGTATATAAAATTTATACAGATGACAAAAGACAAGGTCTTCAGAAGATGATTTAATTTATGGAATTATTTAGTTAAATGTTTCAGTTTATAGACCTTCATCAGGGCTTGTAAAAATCAAAAAATTTCATGTTGGCAAATAACTCTATAGATAAAATCATCCTCTGAAGATGTGTTTTTCTATCACTGTACATTTTTGCACTGTTAGATTTATTTTCAGTTTTTTTCCAGAGATATATATAATTTCAAAAATATCATAATAGGTAAAAAAATCAAAATCAATGAAAAATATTGTCTTCATTTTTAGTAAATAATGCTCCAATAGAACTACACGAGCTGATTACCCATGAATGATATTGAATAGTAGAATGTTTATTTAAAAAAATAAATCATCTGTTATAAGATATTCATTAAATTAATTTGAGTGCACATAATACTTTGAGATTCTAAAAAAATATTAAAAATATCACCAAACAGTTTTACCAGATAACATTGATCCTTTTAATTTGATAACTTTGCCCTTGTGTATAGCAAAGTAAAAAAAAAATTTAAATGATAAATGCTACAAAAATATTTTTGATTATATAAACATGTCTGCCAAAAATACTGAACAGTTAAAAACACTCATAAACTTAGAATTAATCAAAGTGTCTGAAGAGATGATTAAGACAAAAGTTATTATTCAGCTGTGACATAAACACAGTTAAAACTTCCAAATAAGAAATTTAAAAAAAAATCAAACCAGAGTTTTTTTTATAGATCTCAAATGGTACATAAGATTATTTATACATATCGAAGTTTAAAAGATATAGACAAAGCATGAAAACTTGATTCAGAGTAAAATCATTAATTTAATACTCTAAACCAAATTTTATTTCAAATTGATATTGGGGGATTAATACAGATTTTTATCTTAATTTCCTCAATTTATCTCAGTTATTAAGTATTCTCAAGATCATTTTACAAATGGTAGCTAACAATACCATTTCTTTCAGTCCAAATGGATATGCAAATTACAAATATCTGTCACTATTATACTAGTCCTGACATGTCTTGACAATCAAACTGAAAAGCTACAAATGTTGAAGGATAATAATAACATTACCTGCATATCTGCTAAATTAACATCTTCTGGTTAACAAAAAAAATCTATGAAAATTACAGCAGGCAATGGTTATTAATAAGTTCCTTTAGTTCTCAATTATCAAAATGCAATAACAATATTTCAAGAGTGATCATAAATGAAAATAAAATCTGTAAGAATACCTATATGAAATACCCAAAATAAACAGTCAAAATATAATTTTTTTTCTTGTTAGCAGATGAAATATCATCAACTCGAATCAATTTGTAATCTGAAATACAGAGTTGAAAGACCAGGCCCATAGCATAAGTAAATCTGTTATGTATATCAAAGACCAAATCAAAGAAAGGATTTTGTTAAAGTTAGTAATCATAAGAAAAAAGTATAACTTAAAAATACACTTTTGCTTCATAAAACATTTTATAAAAAAGGAGGAAAATTATTTTATTGATTTAGGCATAAAAAAAATTGTTTTTTTAAAAGAGTCGGAGAGATTGTAGCTGGAGTCAAAGTTATGCAGGGATATAGGAAAAGAAGTAAATATTTAATGAATCATTTTATCATTAGACTAAGCAAATCAAGCTACTTTTTGTAGCAAATACACATTATCATGAGTTTTATTCTTACAATATAGGATCCCAGTTTCAAACACTAAGCTTACTTACAAGACAATTTGCAATTCATTACTATTTTTCTTTTGCTTATTTAAAAATTTTTTTCTAGAAACTATTCCTCATTGACTTATCACTTATTTGGGGCAAAGAGAACACATGTCTTTAATAAAGAAACATTAGGGAAACATTACTTTAAGGTAAAATAAAAAAATTCAGATGGTTGTATATCTTCCAGCATCCTCAAACCTTTTTATTTCTCTCATCATCAATCAACTGGAAACTGATGCTCTGTGTATCACACTGAAGTGGAATGTTCTTTAATCTCTGAGAATTGTTTTTGATTTAAAAACGGCAACATAATATAAAAGCAGCACTCGCATTAAAAATTACCTTGTGACAACAATGAAAGGGTTAAAACTAGCTGTGCTACATAAAGCCAATTTGTTTTCTCTTATCTCTGGTTCTGCCCAATATCTTACAACATAAAATGAATTAAGCATTTTCACTGGGATCCAATTAACTGACTAGCTGATAAACTACAAAAAAAAAAAAAAAACTAAAGTGATAACAAAATCACACATTATGGGTGCTACAATGATAGAGAACACCAACTTGCAAACTAATTCAGATAAGACTCTAGGACAGGCAAAGCAATACACAACGAGATCTTGTGACAGCCTTTTGATAACTAATTAAAATAAGTCTACATGAAACATGCTTTTTTTATGTTTCTATAATGATTATGTTTAATTTGATCTAAAACTATAAGCATATTTTTATGGATTTAGAATATATGATAAAAAAATTGTAAATGTAAAATTTGCAACACTAAGAAACCTGTAAAAGTAATGCAACTGTATACATTCCAAAAGAGCTATTTCTTTACATAATCTTATAAAATTTTACTATTTGTTAATTAGAAAACACATCATTATTTGTATATAAGAGTTGAAAGTAAAAAAACATTTGGTAGGTTAGTTTTACGGCATGTCAACCCCTGTTGGATTATTTAAAGCTGAAATCATTCTCTTTTGCAAGCAATTATATAGTTCCAAGTATCTATTCTTATTTAATGATAATAATAATTTGTATGCAGTTACATGTTATCCCTATCAAATACTAATAATTCTAAAACAGATCTATTTAACCCATAGATGGGACCCTAATAAGTACTACCACTTCAGGTCAATGAAGACATGTCAATGAAAAAATATGCTACACCCACCAGACTTCCAGAACCAAAGCCTCACCACCAGATGTAGTTTCATGTCATACTCTGGATACCTCTTTTTGCAAGTGACTGTACACCTTTAAGCCCTGCTGACATAGCTGTCAACATTTAACAAACAAAAATGAGGTAAGATTAACTGAAGTAAATACTTTACATTCATCATCCCATTATTTTACTGCCCTCTTGACTGGGGTTGTAGAATATGCCGAGTGCACCTCTGCAAAGAGGTAAGACCCCCCCCCCTCAACAAGTGTTCTGGATAGGACACTAAACCATCTGATAGAGAGGCTCTAATTCTGGGGCTTTGGGGAATGTGGAGTGCCCTTTCATTGCTATTACTCCAAGGTCTACTCTAACCCAGAGTGTTAGTACCTGTTAGTCCCATCTATGGGTCTAATAGAACTATTTAGTAATTTACTTGATTTGAAACCATTTAACTGTATGCAAATAAATGATTAATATTAAATAAAACTATTAGTGTTAAGTAGCAATACCTGAAGCTATTCAATGGTGTGCTAAAAATGAACTCGTTTAAAAATAAAGCTACCGACAACCTATCAATTTAGAAATCATATATATAAACAAGATTTGGCATTAAATAACCATCAAGGGTTGATATGCCATTAAACTGAACAACATAATCTGAAACCATTTAGAATTATTACTGTTAGGAATATTTGAACCATATAACTTGTGTGCAAACAAATGAGCTCTGGCTCATTTAAAAATGTTACCAACAAGCTATTCATTTACAAATCACATAAGGCCAAGTTGGCTGGGGCTGTAAAATATGTGGACAGCATCTCTGCAGAGAGGTAAGAACCCACCTCACAACAAGTGTCCTGGATATGATACTAAAGCACCTGAAGGTGAAGCAACAGTTTTGGAGGTTTAGGAAATGTAGAGTACCCCTTCACTGCCATTATTCCCAGATCTACTCTGAACCAGAGTGATAGTACATGTTAGGGTCTCATCTATGGGTCAAATAAAACTCTTCAATCTTTTACTAGGGATTATAATTAATATCAAATAGAATTATTGTTGTTAAATAGCAATACTTGAAACCATTAAATTGTGCGCAAACAAATGAATAATAATAGAATTATTAGTGTTAGATAGCAATACTTGAAACCATTTAACTGTGTGCAAACAAATGATTAATGTTAAATATAATTATTAGTGTTAAATAGCAACACTTGAAATCATTTAACTGTGTGCAAACAAATGAGCTCTAGCAAGTTAAAATAATGTTACCCAGCAAACAAATGATTAATATCAAATAGAATTATCAGTGTTGAATAACAATACTTGAAACCATTTAACTGTGTGCCATCTATAAATAGCAATACTTGAAACCTTTTAACAGGGTGCAAACAAATGAGCTCTGGCTTATTTGTAAATAATGTTACCTACAATCTATTTGTGTGTGTGTGTATATATATATATATATATATATATATATATATATATTAATAACAGGATTCAGCATTAAATAACCTGCAAGAGTTAATACGACATAAAACACAACCAAATCAAACCAAACCAAGTCTATTTTAATCAAATATGGATTATATTTTTCAAAGTTACTATGATTTCTAATAATACTTTATATGCAAATGTTACTTAATTTTGGAACTAAAGATGATAATCTAAATTCTGTAAGACAATAGCAAAATTTAAACCAATAACCAAATGATAGTACCCATTGATTATTATTTAGCTATCCATTTAGTATGGTGACATACAAATATATCAATATAACTTCACAAATGTATCATTTCAGATTAAGGTTCAGTAAAATTTTCCAATCTTCAACTAATATCAATTTGAAAATTATCCTATGATTATTTGTATATAGAAATTTAAAAAATAAAATGGGTTAACTCAGATTCATTGGACCCAGAATTAATTCATCTCAAAGTACACATTTTCTAATAAATTGCATGATGCATTACATTGTGGTGACTTAATATTTAATTTTCTTTCCTTTTAAACAGAATAAATGTGGATTTGTTAATACAAAAAGCAAAAATTCATGAAGTTTCCAAAATGGGTTTTCAGGGAAATAGATGCAGGGAGCAATCATGGATTTTTGGGAATTGTTGAAAACCAATCAATAGAATCACTTTTTTCAACAATTACAGGGTTTGTTTGTTTTTTGTTTATATTCATTTTTTTTTTTTTTTAATAATATAAAATTTTTTTCCCTGTGTCAAGGAAATTCATTCTGATTGCCATATGACAAAATTGAAAAAATATTCATTACCTCATAGTATATTCACAGGATTGTAAATCATAACTCCAAATTTTATCAACCCTATGACCTACATTTACACAAATATGGTTGAATTTATGCAATGTTGGTATGCATTCTTTCACATTTCCATATTTGAAAGAATTCATATAAAAATTCTCCTTCTTTTAATATTTTATTGCACATTTCCAAATGTTACCTAATAGATTGTTTATTTGCATTTAAAAGAAATGGCGATGTAAATTGGGAAAATGCACAAACAAATTATGCAAATGTTGCTGTTTCTCTATGTATGTTCTTTCAATAAATCAAAATAAGTTTTTAATTAAATTACATTGTTTCTTATTTGATTGAATTACTTACTATGTAATTTAATCACATAAGATACCTGTAAATAAATATAATTAAATTTAATGCTTTTTTTCTAAATTCTTTTTTCATCTCACTTCATAACTTTTTAATCTTGTGCATTAACAAATCCTTACTTAAAAAGAAAAATCTATGAAGGTATTTTATTTTGTGCAAAATAATTTTTTTTATTATTATTGAATTCTATTGATATCAGATAGTGTATTGTGAAAATGTATTTTTGTGTTCAATGAATCCAAGTGTACCCAATAAAACATAAGTAAACTATCTACACAACATTTTTTTACCAGGGAAGGGAGGGAGAAGATTTGAAATCAAGTTTGCAAACTTTTTTATTTCAACAACTAAAGCAATTTCACCTGACAAAGATTTCAATATTCTTAATGAAAATGTCTTAAAAATTCACTTTTGAATTAATTGAGTATAAATTATTTGTTTACCATATAACACTAACTTTTGTTCATTCTACATTGTATATAACTAAATTCCTTGCTATTTGATATGAACTTTCAGAGTAATGACCAAACTGATTCAATAAGTTATAATTCAATGAAAAATAGAGCACATTCCACAACAACACGGAACATTGGTCAGGTGACAAAGGTAGCTGGCTGCTACCAAGGGGCATAATAACTGTAAACATATTGCTACAACAGAAACAGTACACGTAATAATGCAAAGAAAGCTGGTTAGGAGGCCAACATGGTGAATTATCATTGCAGCAATAGCAAGAGAGGAGCAGTACCAACACCAAATTAAATTTCCCCGTACCACCAAGTCATTCTACCACCATTACCACATGTTAAAAAGACATACAACCGAATATCCCCAGCAGCAACAATCTCAATATCTATGCTAAACCAGATAAACTATTTGATATAGAAAGTATAATAGGGAAAAAAAATTAAAGGGATATAAAAAGCATTTAAGTGATGATTTTTTATTAGTCTGTATTCAAGAGAATTTTTTAAAATCCAAGATAATTCAAAGTTGATTTTTATACCCCCACTAATAAAGAACCTTTAACTACAATAAGCAGCAGCTTGAATTCAGTGAGCATTTTAAAATCCACTTAGCCCTATAATATTTCTAGTCTTGGGCACCTCACCATAGAGATGTTGTAAACAGATTAATATCATTGATGTTTACTTCTGTAATAAGTTCAATCCTGAATGGGTGCCCTATACTTATAGTCTTGTGCTAGAATAAGCAAGTAAATACTAATAATGTCAAATATAATCTAACAAAAAAAACTTGCAAATAAACCAAATTTAAACTAGACAAAATATAACAAGAAACTAGAGTAAAAAATTAATGAGAATTGAACCAAACAAATACCATTTTTACAAAAAATTGGTTGTTGCCAGTAAACATTACATAAACCTCTAAACATTTTTTTTTTTTAATCAATGACCTTTTGGAAATCTGTCAGTAGCAAGATATTTTTATATACAAATTATTACATAGCACTTTAATAGATTTACAGACTATCATTAAAAACATCTCTATGAATTGAGTTACCCAAATAGATTTTGTCATAAATGACATTAGGAATACTTAGTTTTCATTCAAAATGATTAATTTTGATTGTATCATATCAGCTATCAAATGAACATGCATTTTTTACAAATTTTAGTTTAATGATACTGATTAGTTAACAGAAAACATGCAATATCCCATGAGACTACCTATCTTTTTTGGTAACCAAACCAAAATTGTTACAAATTGGCTGGAATTTTTTTTACTTAATTCTTTGAGAGACTAAACAGCATCTAAAGCAGTTCTTTACAAAGAAAGATGAAGATAAATTTTTGGACTGAATTATGAAGTTGCCTGAATGTTGACAGAAGATAGTGGAACAAAATGACAAATATATTGTTCAATAAAGTTAATATGGAAAATGAATGTCTAATGTTTAATTAATAAACAAAAACGTTTTGGCCAACCTTTTATTCATTCTAAAAGATAAATCTGTATAGCAACACTATAAAAATACTAACATTTGCTAAAAAGTTGCAAAAAATAAATCTTAAAAATGTTTGTGCACCCAATTATCAACCTTTAGATTAAAAATCTTGTAACCTAATAGTAAACTTCTCATATCAGCTACCACATTGCTGGAGAAATATCATAGAACAATCCAAATTAACAGCATAAAATAATTTTTTTTTTAAAGTATAAAGAAATTTTCCAAATGGACTCAACAATAACCATTCTTCAAAAATGTAAAATAATTCTTTTGTGGTATAATAAAATTTAATCATTGCAATACCCAGAAAATAGCACAGGAACTAAATATTAAATGCATAACATTCAAAATTTTAAATAACTAGAAAATTAACAAATGTTAATGTTAAAATGTTTTTTCATCAAATGTAATGAAAAATATTAATGAGATCTCAAAAGATTCCCCTCAATATCACAACTCATAGTAAAAGATTTTCACTAGAGAATTTAAATTAGAATCAATATTTCATTAAAGTCTTCAATAAAAATGTGTATAAAGTGTGTGTGTGTGCACACATTTCTTTTGTTTATGGATATCATTAAAAAATTTCAAATAGAATTTTGATAAGATAAAGCCATTAGATTTTTAAACTTAGAGAAATAGAGAGCTCCAAGAAAAGAGTAGCATTAATTGCAAAATTTATTTATTGGTTAATGAAATATTAGAAAAGTAGTTATATTTATATGAGCAAAGCATGCAGGGGTATATAACTTGTATGCATGTTCACTGCTGGGGAAACAGCCAAGAACAGCTATAGCTAAAAACAAACAAACAAATGCAAAAATATAAATAACAGAAATTCAAAATATCTAGTACCTGTATGGAGGCTGAATGGTTAGGGACGCCTGTAGATATAGAAATAAGTACTGTAAGTAAGAGGAAAGAAGAATTATTTTCATGTGGCATCAGTAGCAGAGTCAAGGATATAATGTATCCCACTTCATTTTCAGTATATTTCACAGGCAAGAGAAAATTATAAAAAGAAAAATGAAAAAAAAGCAGCAAGTGTGGAAAGGAACAGATGAAAATAAGGGAGAGAAGTGAATGGTTTTAAGATGACCTGCAAGTGAAGTAAACATGCAAAAAGAGAAACAACCCAAGCTAAACAAGAAGTTATCAACCAGATCCCCTTTAACATACAAAAAAATATACAATCAATCAGGTTTGAATGAAAATAAAAAAAATTAAATATCCTGAAAGAAAAAAAATTAGATTAAAACATTTTTTACAGTATTCAGTAAGTTTTTAGAAATCATTTATAGTGATTACTTTTGACAATTTTATTTCAAAATATAAATGAATGCAATAAATCATGGATAAAACTATAAAATAGAACTGAGAAACTTTTCATCAAGGTTGCAAAAATACAGTAGTCATTTGTAATTTTAAAAAATACAAATGAATCTGTCTATTAACAATTCTTAAATAAAGTCAGCATCTAACAATGAGTAAAAACTCTAAATCTAATATGATTGGATAATAAATTATTAGTGAAATCAAAAGGGATTGCTACAACTAAAAATTTGCCATCTGTAGGATAAAGGACATTTTTATCCTAGAAACTAAACATTGAGATATATAAAAATGTATACTTTACATTTTGATCATTGCCATTATTAAAATTAGTGATTAACTAAAATTAATTAAATAAACTATATCAATATCTAAACAACCAGCAGCTTGATTATTTTAATTCTATAGCCAAGAAAATTCTCATATTTGCCTGCTTATAAGACATTCTGGGTAACTGGTCATCCTAACCTTCTAATTGTATGACTTGAGTCTCTCTTGTAGGCTTGGAAGTTTGATAAATAAGATTATATATAAAAGATATTAGTTCATACTTACAACAATTTATAAAAAACATTTTTTTTTATTAATACTTAAGTGGGTTTTCAATTGTGTTATTAAGTTGTAAGACTGATTATATTTATATAATGTATTAACCATTCTATTTTTAACAAAACTTCAAATTTCATGATTGGAACTATCAGAAATCATGTAATAAAATTTCACTGAACATTTGATGCTTGAATTCTATTATACACTTTCAACCCCCCCCCATTTTCCAATGAATACTGAATGATAGATTTAGATCAATCAAGAATAGAAATAATGAAAACAGACCAGGCTTTGACCGGTTTAATAAAACTTTTCTGAGAAAAAAATGACACCTGCATCAGAAAAATAGATTAAAATAGTTTGGCATTAGGTTAACCATATCATTTTTTTAAACTGGACTATATGTCATTTGAATAGACAGTTAAATAGATTTAAGAAAATACAGATTGACAATAGTGAACTGAGTTAAATTTTTGTAATGTAGACAATCTTTACAAGGGGACATAATTCAGTTTCTAGACCAGTGCATTAATAATGTTTATGAGCTTAGAAATAATTCTTTTTTAATATAGCATTTTAATTGACATAATGCTTGATCATTTCAGGCAGTATTATGCAAATAGCTAGATTTTCTCTGTTTTAATTGCAGCATCAGGATTGGATGCTAGGATGGAGAGCATACAGCACTATTGATTTTAATAAACTTATAGATCCTTATTTAACAAATTCAAATTGCTGTAAAATTCCTTGGTCCTATTTTTCAAATTAAAATACAACTCAGTAATTTACAAGTATATATTCAAAATAATAGTCGACTATCAAAAATAAGAAATTAATGACTTTAAATCATTAATTAATACTTATGAGTAACAACAGAAATATAAAAAAGTAATACAAGTATTATTATCTCTTGATATATTTTTTAATATGTTTATATTATCCGATGATAACTATCAAATGTGAATTATATATACATATATTACACTGAAAGAGAACAATATAGGCAAGATGATGATAAATGTTTTGTGCAGAAGTTCTTTGCATCATTTTGTGCACAGTTAGATTCATTAGTTAGTTGTATAAATAAAACATTTAAAAAGGGTTTATTTGTAAAATCAAATAAAAAAGCATTAAAATACTGAAATAAAAAAAAATTAAGTTAAATCAAAATTCAGTCATTATAAAACAAGTCAATACTGTTTATAAACATAACTTTACTGATATTATAGGATTTTTATGCTTGACTTGCTGTTTATTGTTTGTTATATAACACAAAATTTTGATTTCCATTAGTCAGGAGAGGGGGATACTTTTTTCCTTAGCCTCAATTTACTTTGTAAATACTAAAATGTGGTCGTTTTCACAACTCCAAATCTATAAATTGAAGTCTGTATATAGACTTATAAATATTAAATCTAATGAAATAATAAATAATAGAAGCAAAAATATATAACTTATGCTTTTAGAATAAATTTACTTAAAATAATTTTAATACATCATAAAAAACTGAAATACAAGACAGCCAGAAATATTAAATTTCCACAAAATCATCTTTTCAAATTTCTATGTAAAAGACAATATAGCCATAAATATATTCTTTCAAAAAGTCTAATTAGATGTAAAAATAAAAAGTTAGAGACTTGATATCTATAATCTAAGAATAGAGCTGACATTAGTTTTAAATTGATAGTTTGAGAACATCTTTTGATTAAATCATATTCAACTCAGCAAAAACAGAAAAATGAATATGTCATATCATACATTGAAATTAATGTTACTCAATGGTATCATGAGGGCTTAGCTTAATGTGGATTTTAAGATAGTATAAGATGTATACAAATACCTGTGTGCAGATCATCTGAAATGTAAGAGTATTTTTTATATGGCTTTTGTTCAAAGAATAAAGCCTACCTGCTATCACCGTATTAATGCACTCATAAAGGAGCGACATTGCTGATGTACTGCAAAGAAAAAGGAAAAAGTATTAAAAACAATTTAACATATGAAATGTATTCAAAATCTGAATTATTTATGACAAACTTATAAAAGTAGCAAAATTATTCTCAAATCCTTTTATTTACAAACAAGAGTATCAGAATATATAAAAGAAACATGTATAAAACATAGGGGATCCTTAGAACTCAATATTTTAAAACTGTGCTTTGTGACCGATTGTGATTAGAAACAATTCTACTTTTTAATTATTTAAAATGTAAGTAAAAAGTATAATTTTGATTTGAAAAATTTTTGGATTTAATTTTTGCACTAATACTACAGATAAAATTTGGGGGATACTAAATAACACCATAAACATATTAGTCGAAATGTTTTGAATTACTTGTGTCATTAATTTTTTTACAGTTCTATGATATATTGAGTAATAATCAAAAACCAATCTGAATAGAAAGAGTTGGTCAGTTAATACTTGGAAAAAAAATCAATACAAGCTTTAACCTGTTTACTACCAAATTTTTTTCCCTAAAGAAGATGCAAAACAATACACTTTGAGCATGTTTTGAGGGTTTAAATGAAAATGAAATTTGACCAAGACACTGCTATCCCAGTGGGAGTGAAAGAGTTAAAGAAAAAAAAATTAGATAGAAATTTCAAAGAATCCAGTAACAAATAACCAATTAAAAATATTAAGGGTTGGGATTGTTTCAGCATTAAAACAATAATGTATGAAGGCATTAAAAGCAAACTTTTTAGAGGTTAAGATATACAAAGAAAAATAAATCATTTGAATCTTATGTAATTTATTTAAGTTAACAGACTTAAAATTATCTTTATTAAAAATGTTTCTTACCTGTGAATCAGATTTGTGAGAGGTTCAATGAGTTTCTTTCCCAGCCGTGGCTCAAGAGGGGTGAGGGCACCAAACTGAAATGCCAAAATATTTCAAAAATTAGGCAAAATGACAAATCAACCCCCTCCCCCAAAACATTATTTCAATAGTTTTAATAAATTTACTGATCAACATACAAATTTCTACAATTATATGTATAAAAAAACTATTTGTTTGCTTTTTTAATGTGTAAGAATTAATTAATAACCTTAAAGTCTTGATTACATTTCTTCCTGAACACCACCAAGAACCCCAGTTAATTTTCCTATAGTATATGCTCTTTTTTTAGGTTTTCAGATATTCTAAAAGTAACTATTCATTGATTTATTTGAACTGTTCTATTGATGTTGGCTGTTTTAATGTTCACAATGTTTCAAATGCCTTACCCCTCAGCTTTCTTCAGGAGCATGTCATCTTCATTAATGTTATCAGAATCAACATTGTTCAATCAACAAACTGTTTTCATCTACTATCTATGTTGCTAGAGGATACTTTATATTAGTTAATTCTTCTGTTATTTCACCTTGTTTTTTGTTAATTCATTATTGTTAGCAATTCTGATTGTTCTGCCCAATAGGATTGAGAGAAAAATGAAAATATAGAAATAAGCAGAAATATGATAGGCATCCAAGGAAGACCAGATTGATTGAGTGGTTGATTTTAATGACATGTCAACCTGTCTAGGATTATTTTATGCCTATAGGTTAGGGAATCATGTTCATTGTATATTCATATTTACATTTTTTTTTGTGTAACTGTTTCTTATAAAGTTTTTTACACACAGTCCTATCAAATATGAATAATTCTTAAAAATCTATTTGACCCTTAGATGGGACCTTAACACATACTACCACTTCGGGCCATACAGTCAGCCTATTCTAAGTCCCAACATCAGGTTGCCCAGTCGGCTGGAGCTGTAGAATACACCGACTGCATCTCTGCAGAGGGGTAAGACCCCCACCCAACGAGTGTCCTGGATATGACACTAAACAATCTGATGGTGAGGTTCCAGTGATGCAGGAGCTTTGGGGAATGTGGAGCACCTCTTTATTGCCACTGCTCCCGGGTCCACTCTGGCCCAGCGTGGTAGCACTTGATAGGGCCCTATCTATGGATTAAATAGAACTAACGGCATACTTATGATAAACTGAATTGTTTGATTAAACTGAATAGCTTGAAATAGAAATGTTTTTGACAATTAAACCATACTTAAATTTAAACTGTGTGCTTATGCTAAACTAAATTGTTTGAAATAGAACTGTATTTTACCATTGAAACTGTATTTACACTAAACTGAATTGTTATATATAGAACTGTTTTGAGATTTTACTGTGTAAACAAAATCTGTACTTATGCTTAGCTGAATTAGAACTGTTTGAATGAACTGAATAGTTTGAAATAGAAATGTTTTTGACAATTAAACTGTACTCATGCTAAACCGAATTGTTTGAAATAGAACTGATTATTTACATAAAATTGATTTGGCGTTAAATAACCTACAAAGGTTGATATACCATAAAAACCAACCAACCAACCAACATCAGGGTATGAGAAGATCAAAGGATACAGCAGCCAAAGTGTTGGGAATATAAAAACACACAAGATGATAGCAACAGTTAAAATAAATCAATGTATAATGTTACTTGCTCATCTAAAAAAATTCAGACAAAAGTAAATAATTCAGAAATACAATCATTTTCTCTATTTTACTTAATTTTCTACTTTTACAAAAACAAAAATGACTGATTTATATTTTCCTTTCTTTAATTTTAAAAATACAAAAATATTCCTTTAAAAGAAATTGAAAGGAAATTATATCTCTACAACCAACTTTGTAATCAGATAGGTGAACTGGATACTCATCTCCATTGCCAATTAGGACTGCTTCCTTTGCTCTATACTAGTAATATACAAAATTTCAGGATTTGCAGCAAAGTAAATTCATCTCTAATATCAATGAGTTTTACTAAATAAAAATCATTGATATTAATGATGAATTATATACATTGTTACAAAAATCAAAAACATAAGTTACAAATAATTGCAATATATTTCTAAATAATTAAAAAAAAAAAAGTTTAAATTTCAAGTAGAATATTAAGGTACAGGCAGAGTTACTTTTTTCAATACATAGCAACAACTATTTTTCAGTGCAGGAAAAAATGAATTTCTAAAAAGTATATATATTTTTTTTTACCTAAAATAGGACTTACCAATTTAATTATTTTGATGAGCACCCAGTTATTAGTAGAACTGGTCATCAGTTTGAAGAAGAGAGGCGCTAAAGAAAGATAATTCTTTGGGTTTTTCCTTGCTAGTTCACAGATAACATTGACAGCAGCAGATTGAACACCTGAGGGATAAATGAAATCACCAAATAAAATTTGATGAATAATCAACAAAACCCACATGTATTTTTTTTTTTAAATTCATATACAACAAATCTAGTTTCATAATGATAATGGTAACAAAATTCAATTTTATTTAAACCTAAGAGATGACACTATTTAATACCATGTAAAACGCAATCAATTTGTGTATACGTTAAATTTACAAAGACAAAGTAACGTTGATTTTAAAACATATACTTACTTTAAAACTGTGAGTTCCATCCTATGCTAATATAAGAACAGACCTTAAAAATTTATTGTGGAGATTAGATTTTTCCAAAATAAAAAACAAAAAAATAATATCCTTACATTATCAGCATATCAAACAACTCCAATATGAGTATTGTCCAAATCAGTGCAAAACAAAAAATATTTTTTTAAAAAGCAGGTATTTCTAAATGAGATAAAAAAAATAACACCAATGATTGAACCACTCAGAAAATGGATGTATTCTAAAGAAATATACGAAATCAGTTACAAATGAATCCTCCTTGACCTACCTGCTACCAGACAATTGTTATCACCTGGATTTATAAAAAATATACAATTTAACTTATTGCTGATGTTACTTGACCAGATGATACAAAAGAATAATATAAGAAAAAAATTTTTTTAATGCAAATATAATCCTTTTACAAAAATTGTAAAATAAAAATGGCTAGTATCATAAAAAAAATAAATGATATCTTAAAATACAACATGTTTCTAATAAAATAGGTATGTTTATCTATACCTGACAAACAACCAAACAATCATTGTTTCCAAGTGTATCTAAAGTACATTTTCCATGGCATCTATAAATCAAAGTTTCAATATACATCCACAGCATTTTGAAAGCAGTTATATTCTCTTAGCAAAATATACTTGTGAATCTAATCTTAGAATATAACAGAAGCAGATGATGAAAGACTGAATTTAAGTAGCTAATTTTCATTTTGATTTTTCAAAACCTGAATAAAATGGCACAGATCTTAACCAAAATTTTCCTAGGATAGAAATATCTAAGCAGTAATAAGACAATACAACCCACATTGAAACATCAACTGTGAAAAAGATTTTTCAAAGTTTGTTTGAAACAACTTGTGCAAATGATAAATTTATGAAATACAAAATAAAAGTATACATACATTTTAACTGTAATACTTAATTCTGTAATTTCTAGTCTAGTTTACATGAAAAAGAAAGAAAAATTTTGAAGTTCTTGTAATGAAAAATATCAACTAAAATTTGATATTTAATATCAATAATCAAGAACCCCATCTATGGGCTAAATAGTATCACTGTTATATTTTGACCCCTCGCCCCGGCCCAAAAATGCTGTTCCAAGGTGGTGCACCGGAGGGGGGTGACACATTCCAACGGCCAGTGGTCGAAAGAGATCGCGTGGGCGGATTGAGGCTTGTGATATGGGAAAAGGTGAGGGTCCCATTCTGCCATTACAGTCATGCACCGGAGGAGAGTGGCCTCTGAACTGCATGGCGGTTGTTTCCGCTTGATGACGATTGGACATTCGATTTCAAAGATCCAGTGGGCGATCGGGTGGGCATTGAGTTATTATTTAACTCAGTTGAGTTTGGGTCCCAGAGCAGTTGCCAGCAGACTCCCAGAGGGTTAGAGACGAGATGTGGTAGGGAAGGCCACACCCGACCGAGGCGGACCTCGGAAACCCCCGATGCAGTTGCCAGCAGACTTCCAGACAGTAGAGACCAGATGTGGTAGGGAAGGCCACACCCGACCGAGGGGGCCCTAGGAAAAGCCCCGATGGAGTGGACCCCAAGACCTCTGGTTGAGCATCTAAGAGAACAAGAAAGACACAACGTGACGGTCATAACAGTGGGGTCAAAATATGAAGTTTATGTTCGGTCTCCAGCATCCTCTCACATGCAAACTTTGAGTAACCCTTTTCAAACCTTGCAATAAAGTGAGAGGTGAATATTTTTCTAAAGAAGTCTTCTTGTGTCTTCCTTCATGCGTCGTTTTTTCATGCGTCTGTCTTTGATGTTGTGTCGTTGTGATGCTGCATGAACGTGTAAATAACTATATAACATCACTACTGTTCTTCTACAAGGGTTAATTTGGTATTGATAACCCACAAAAGTTAACATTCCATTAAAGAAACCAAACCAAACCTAATAATTATGAAAGTTTTTTCTTAATACAATATTAAAAGTTATTAATTTTTCACTAGTTTTTCTTTCATCTTATTTGTTGTTTTTACATGCTAACAAACATTGAGGTTTCAATATCTTAAATTAGTCTATACTGTTGACATAACACATACACAAACTCATCAGACAAAAATCAGACTTATTTCCCTTACTTTAGGGAGCACAAAAATACATGTGCTGCTACATTCATCAAAATCAGCAACAGAAATGGTAATATTACAAAGTTTTCATACATTTCCTCTAACAACATTTTAATTCGGCAAAAATTCAACAGAATTATAGAAAAACCACCAGTAAAACTGTTTCTGTTGGTATCCACAATTTATTATACCCGGCAGTGGTTAGTGCCTTGCCATTTTTCATTTCATAAAAAAATGTACAAAAGTGTAATAGAGCAATATTATGGGGCTTTTCATGTACATGTTCATCCATTCCAATTTAAATAGATATGACAACAATTCTAGTCTCAATGTTATTTCTTTTTCATAGAGCAGTTTTTGGTTAAGTTTGATTTCTTTTCTTAATGGCATATCAACGTTTGGGAGCTATTTAGTGGTACTATTTAACCCATAGCTGGAGAGGAAAGGGGTATTAGTCTAAAAGTGAATGTAATAACATGACTGGAGTTTGAACTCACTATGATATCAAAGACCAGCATGTTAGCCAATATGCCACAGGGACGCCCTCAGAAATTTTTTGTATAAAAAAAAAAAAACTAATGCAGAAATGTGCCACATGTTTCAAAGATGGAAAAAAAAAAAAAACAAATGAAAAAAATCTAATGTCAAGGTCACACATAGTGACAAGGAGGGTAGAAACCCCCACCTTGTCACAGGTGACACACTGATCCCCAGAGAGGCTTAATAATAGATCCCATTGAGCTTAAGGTACAAATACTCATTTTCTATCATGAAGTCAGAGGAAAGAGAAAGGTTTGTTTAATGGCATATGAACTTTTGTGGGTAATTTAATGCTTAAGCTATCTTTGTAGAAAAATAGTAATCATGCTACTTAAATCACAGCTGGGAGGGACCATAGGTATTAGTTGGAAAGTGAATGTAATAGTGTGACTGGTGTTCGAACTTGCTTATGACAATGTCACAGTTCAGCATGTTAGCTACTATGTCACAGGAACTCCCCAGGAAAGAGAAAAGAACTGATTAGGTTTTTCATACATGATGACAAATTAAGGAACTAATTAAGAGAGTTAACTGGTCCTGATGAATTAATAGAGAAAGTTGTTCATAAAATCAACTCAAAGTTAACCAAAAAAACCCTCCCCAGTACACTCTTACAACCACTTGGATGAGCTGAGAATATGACAGGTCAACACTAGCCAGATCTCTAGTTTTAGATAGAACTAGCCCAAGAAAATTTTACCATTTAAATATTTACATGAAATACTAACTGGCAAAAAATGGTTATATTCTTAGATTAAATTAGGTTAAATGAATTAGGTCAGCTGATCAAATCAGTAGAGGGAGATACTTTATCATCTGGTAGTGAAAATCAGCTTATCTGTCAAATGGAGAATTTAAACTCACTAAAGACCATAGTTTCACAGAAAGTCCAAGAGGGTGCGGAGACAGGCCAATCAAGCCAAAGTGTTGTCGGGGCAGTACTAAGGTCATCTCACAGTGTCAACAGAGTTTGGACAGAGTCAGTAGAGAGAGAGAATCAGCAGTCTTTAACAAAAAGTTTGAGGTTAAGACACTACAGAGAGTGACTTCAAATGGAGAATGGAATGGAAATTAACACTGAAATTGTGTTAATAAAAGCTCTGTACATACCATTTTAGGGAAGGAGGGGGGCAAACTTTTACAGGACATGGTGAGAATAGGCAAAACGGTTTAACAGCTGGCCCAAGACAATAATGACTACTGCTTCTACAACCAGAGAAATTAACTGATAGCAACCTAATTCTCTATAACAGTGATCATAGTCCCATTAATTAGTCAAAGTAGATTGATCAGAAGTTCAGTCCCTTGCCAAGCCAATAAATAGTGGGAGTAGTAGATATAATTGTGAGAAGTTTAAAACCAACATCAGTAAATAAAACAACTGTTACTATTATTATATGTCAACTGTTTCTTCGTCTATATTTTGAAATCCTGGAGAACATCAACATTAATCCTGATGTACAACTTAGTGGTTACAGAACACTTTGACACAGAGCCTGAAGGTCTTTTCAGATCTAAGACATTAATGGAGGGATCCCTAACACACAGCGTTAACACTTTGTAATCAAAGATTGAAGTCCCCAACAGACAATTAATTGGTGCCTGCTAGTGTGCGACAACATTAGCATCATTTTTCCATTTAATAAATTTAATTCTATTTAGCAAAATAAAGCACAAATGGTCTTACAATGGTAATTCTAATAAAAACATAAATAGTATTATCTGAGGATTAAAATGTTGCATACTTTAAAGTCACTGCTTCCTTGAATAGGAAGTAGTGACTTAAAAGTATGCAACATTCATAACCAATTTTAAAAGACAAAAAAAAAAAAAAAAAAAATGATATTTTTAATACAATCCACCACACAAAGGTGAAAGGGAGCTGCTTATGCCTACTGAACTCAACACTGAAATAGAATAAAAGGTGCAGATGGGTAATGTTACTTAAATACTAACATAAAATATAAAAATAGGTAAGTTTTGCAAAAGATTTTCAAAATTTATGTTTTACTTTAACAATGGGAAAATTGGTGTACAAAAATATTTTAAAATTGGCTCTTTTTATGAACAAGTCCAAGTCACACAAATAAGAAATATAGATATTATAATCCAATAAATATTAATAATAGTATTTTGGCATACAGCTGAAAACTAACTTAAAAATTGCAAAATACAAGAAATTGTAGTTAAGAGTTTGATACAGTGTTAACAGTTTGTTCAGTTTATTAAAAATTAAAATCTAAAAAATTTTTTTCTTAAAAACACACATACACACGCACACACACACAACATTTTTACTGAACAATGATTTACCAATTTGTTTTACTATGGTCTGCCATCTTTCAGACAAGATTATAATTCCATTCTCACAGAACTTTCTCAGAAAAGAAGAGTTCAACATACCATATGCAGTTATCAAGGGAAATTACATTCTTATTTTCTAAAAAGAATACTCTAAAGGCTGGAATAAATGGTCATCTGGCAAATGAATCAAAACTTCCAAATCAAAATATAACTTTTTTGTCTGATCATTAAGCAAAAAATACAGGTTTAAAATAATTCTATTAAACAATTACAGGCATTTTTCACAAATTATCATTTTCAATTAGTCTAATTGATTAGACCAAGTACTATACTTGTTCAAATCAATCATTTGATCCTCCAGAAAAAATGCAAAATAATAGAACTTTTTCTTTCAGTTCTATCATATACACAATTCACCTTGGCATGGTTAGTAATTGTTTTTTTCACTTGATCAATGATGTTTTGCATTTAACATTGTTATAAAATATTCTCTTTTCATTGTCCATCACAATTTGTTTTAGAAAATGCAAGTCAAAAATGAATAATAATGATAATGCTTCAACTAAGTAATTTAAAAACTACTTCATCAAATGTCTGCCCTAGTTTATCAAACATTATATATATATTAAAATGAACAGGTCTGCAAATGAATTTGAATGCGGTACTTTAGGTTTTATTTCATATAGTTATGCTCAACACTTGTTTCAGACTTCATGGTTTTTTTGGGAGACTAAAGATAGTTAGAGTAGTTTTTTCTTCTGACTTTTATAGCGAAGATTATTTTGACAGGGTTGTGATTCGTTTTAATTCTAGGATTTAAGACTGTTAATGTCCTGTTGGAGTTAAATGTCCATGAAAACCTTTGGCCCCTGCAGTTTTTATTTATATATATATATATATATATACACACACACACACACAAGGTGCATACGATAAGTTTCCAGACTTTTTTCGTATGGGCAATTTTATTGATAGTATACACATGAAACTCTAGTCTCCTTCAAAGTAATCTCCTCTGGCTCCAATGCACTTGTTGTACCGTTCCAACAACTTCTGGAAGGCCCCATGGAAGTCCTCTTGTGTGAGCGTGTCAATGACCTTCATTACAGCCTCTTTCATCTCCTCAATTGTCTCATAACAACAGCCTCCAAGCTTAGGGAATAACCAAAAGTCACAGGGAGCAAGGTCTGGACTATAGGGAGGGTGAGGAACTGTCTTCATGCCCATCTTGGTCAAATAGTCTGTGACAAGGATGGAGTTGTGAACTGGTGTATTGTCCTGGTAGAAATGCAACTAACTAAATTTGAAGAGTGCTGGCCTCTTCCGACGGAATCTTTTCCTGAACTCCCTTAAAACTTCAACGTAGTAACCCTAACCCTTTGGCCAATCAACTGTGGTGTATTGACCTCCTTACTCCTCTCACACCTCTCATCATCCCTCACAGACTCCCCGCCTTCCTTGAATCTCTTATGCCACTCAAAAACTCATGCTCAATTCATGCAAGATGCTCCAAAAGCAGTCTGAAGCATTCCATACATTTCTGTGGCATTTTTTCCAAGTTTAAAACAGAATTTTATTGCATATCATTCTAAAATGTCAGATTGCATTTTTGAAATTGACCAGCTGTGGCAATCAGGCTTTAGTAGGGTGTATTCCAATTCCTGCTGTAGCTGTTCATTTGAAGCTGAAATCATAAGAATTGGTCAGTCATCTCATAAGAAGTATAGCAATAACATACTGAATTTTCAAGAGTCTACAACAATTTTAAATGCCCATACGAAAAAAGTCTGGAAACTTATTGTATGCACTCCATACATATATATATATATATATATATATATATATATATATATATATATATATATATATATATTTGCAAGGGTGTATGCTGTGTGCAAACATTTGTATACATACTTTTATATTCACGTATACACACCCATATTTTCATGGTTGTAATTTTTTCCTTTCTCTCTCTTCCTCCCTGAGTTGAATGTAAGATTGTATAGGGTTGTGAGTATGAGATGTTAGGCTCTATTTAATGTAGGTTTAAATTTTTATCTATGAAATTTTTTCTTTTATTTAGAGTCATGAGTTGTCATCAGTTTGGTTTATTAGCATTATCTTAAAGATTCCATTACTGCATTTGAGAAGGTTTTTTGAAACAGTTTTCTATTTTCTGGTAATTTGATGTTATTTTTATATAAAGAAACTATTGTATAGAGCCTGAGTCAATCCAATATATACTTTTTTAAAAGTTGCAACATTTGATTATGTTTTTTGAATTGCAGCTTAGATTTATATTTGATAGAAAAATTTAACACAAAAAAGTACAGATGACTCCCAAGTAAAAAATAAATCCAAATTCTTCCAGGCCAAAGATAACAATAGTGAATTTAACATTCTTTAAAAACCTCTGGAATATTAACCTAAAAGAAAAAAACTACACAAAGTTAGAAACTTGTTTAGAGCATAATTATATGAAATAAAACCTAAAGTACCACATTCAAATTCATTTGTGGACCTATTCATTTTAAAATATTTACTTTTCTCTTGCTGGACCAACAATAGATATATATAATTCAATTATCAATCATGGAACTGAGTAACCATAACTCATAAAAGAGACAATTGGCTTAAAACAATTATTTAACAGTTTCAATCCTTTACTTATAAAATCTAATTTTTTATATAGATATCAACAAAAGTTCAATATTTGGTGGGTTTTTTTACAAACTCACAGGATTATAATAACATAACTCTATAATACACTTGTGTATTTATTCTAAAATGTTTTGACCAATTAATCTTTTCTTTTTAATTATCTACAAACCACAATGAAGAATCTATGAGAACAAAAATTAACATAAATAAGCAGCAACGGTATTCAACTTTGATTAAGGATATATCAACTTTGAAAATATACAGTAAAAGTTATTTAAAGAGTAAAACTGAATTCAAACACTGTTAAAAATATTTTTATTATTACATGTCAAGACTGTATTGTTTAAATTCCTTAATAAACCACTGATTCTTCTTTTCAAGGACTCTAAAATTTTTATACATACATAGTTTCTAAAAGAAATTATGGAAAGATTGTAAATGCTTTATTATAAATATACATTTTATTACCTGGATCAGGGTCTTCTAGTTTTTCTTTTAATCGAGGAAAAGCTGGTCGAAGGGCCTCAGGAAATTGAAGAAATACTTTGTACATGATGAGAACTGCTTTCTTTCTCAAGTATGGTTTAGTTGAGGTCATCTGGTGAAAAATAAAATTATCCATTAATACATAAAAGTATGTTATGACAAAAAGTATATTCTTTTATAAAACTTTAAAAAGCTGGCATTCTAATTAGTAAATGAAAACTTTCTTTATAAGAAATATATTGGGAAAAGGAAAAGAAAAATTTTAAAAGTAGAAAAATTTCCAAGTAATTTTTTGGTCACGATCAAATTCAACTGGTCAACCTGACCATTAAGTATTGCTCAGGGAGAAATCTCAAGCACAAAAGTTTTGACACAATTGATCATTCATAATACTTTTTCCATGAACTAAACAAAATTTTTTTTTTTTCTTCTTTTTTTTGTTATTGAATTTTTCCCTTCTTGAAAGGATGATATACACAAAATGTTGCTTATTTTATTCCACCTACATTATTAGAATGAATAAAAAAAATGACAATTTTGACAATGTTTTTAATGTATACTAATATGACAGCAATCACAATACAATTGAAACTGATCTTTTTGAATAAATCTATTTAAAATTCTAATGCTCTTCCTTACATTTAATAATAAAAACAGAAGCAGAGCCAACTTCTTGTTACCCACTAGATACCATTATTCATAGGGTGTAGTTTATATGAAGTTGATCAATGATTATAATTTTCATTCTTTTTAGAAACATTCTTTTAGTCTCCTTTGGCATTGATTGTTAAAAAAGTAAAAAAAAATTTATTATAAACATATCTATCCTCTTTTACTTGGTAAAGGCTCATATCATTTTTTTTTCTCTTTCTAAAACAAAATTATCCTTCATGAAATTTTTTTATCATTTATTTTTACAAATGATTAACAGATTCTATTTAAGGTTTGGTTTCTTTTGTTTAATAGCATACCAACTTTTATGGGTTATTTAATGCTAAAGCCAACCTTCTAGAATAACAGTAGTGGTACTATTTAAACTATAGCTGGGAGGATAAGGGGGTTCATACCTTTCCCAAGGTTATTTGTCCGAAAGTGATTGTAATAACATGACTGAAATTCAAACTAGCTTACTACAAATCTGCAGTCTATCGCTTTCACCATTATGCCATGAAGACACCCCAATCCTATTTAAGTTTTGTGCATTCCTCACAACAGAACAAAATTTACCATAATAAGTATTAAATTGTCCAAATTTTTAGATTAATCAGTTGTTATCAATCCTTTTTTTCTTTTTCATTTTGACTATTGTCCTCCATTGCAATACTAAATGGAGGAGGCTATTCTTTATTTCTGATTCATGCTGTTTGCTTAATAGCCTAGAATATAAAAATAACACAAATGTTGCAGGATAACAACAAAGATGAAAAGAAAAACCTACTCAAGGAATGTTAAAGATATTTACAGTAGTCTCATTAAAAAAAAGAAAAAAGAGATTTTGCTGAATTATTTCATTTATTCTTTGTATACACATACAAAGAAAATTTTAATATTAAGGTGAGTCAAATGTTTTGCAATATTTTAGTAATGTGAGACACAATTTGGCAGTTTTGGATGTTTTTGCTGAGGTTGTGAAGGTCACAAATCACACTGGATGACAGGGCCATGGGCCTAATGAGTAGAGTGTTTGCCAATGGTCTGGGAGACCAGGGTTCAATCCAAGGTCAAGTCATACCAAAGACTCAAAAAAATGGTACTAGATCCTGCCTTGCTTAACACTGGTATTATAAGGTAAGGATCAAGGGTAAAGTGGAGCAATCCAGGGAAAGGAGTAGCGCCCTCTCCTACACCTCAGTGTAGTAGCTATTGAAAAGGGATCCTTTGAGTCTCCCTTGACTAAGGTCACCAACTTTATTTTTACAGAGTAGTCAAAGAAAATCTCTATACCACAAAATATTATTTTTCAATCTTTTTCATATAAATACTGATAAGAAGGAAATAATAGAAAAAGAACATATTTCAACAAAATTTTTATGAAAGCAGCAAACACTAAATTTTTTTTCAGATTTTTATATCGTAAAAATTGATTAAAATCTTAATAAATGCATTTCCAAAAATTAATCCATTTTAAAGTTAATTAATTTTTTAAAAGACAGGAATTTAGTATATCAATCAACATTTTTGTTCCAAATATAATGTATTTTATTTTCGACTTTTTCTCTCTTTCACTCCACTATTAAGTTTAAGTAAGGAGCAGGAATAATATCAACTATATATTCTGCAAATACATTCAAAGAATTTCTCAGTCCTTTTATCAATCATTTATCAACATCTATTTTAATATATTTTAATCCTATCTATTCATGTTGTCTTTTTGTTAGCACAACATACAGACAATAGCATATCATGAAATGTTTACAATGCATTTAATTTATCTATTCTCAAACACAAAAAGCAAAATTCTACCTGTTTATTTATCTTTGCACTATCTCAGCTGTATATTTGAAATATGTAATACATATGTGAGAGAGAGAGAATCAAATTATTAAGTATTACAGCCTACCCCACCCTTCACTATCTTTAACTTTCCATTTTATTACTCTGTATCTGTATATTTGCATTTTTTCCTAATGTAATTGATTCATATTTCTGGTTATATCATCTACTATAGTTCAGTCTACAAACTATTAGCAGAAATCAATATTTTCAATTATTGATAAATAGCAACATACAAATGTACAAAGATAGGTTGATGTAATATGACTAGAAATCTTCAGTAATTTATACTCAATACTGCAGACAAGCACTAATTGTTTTTCTGAGGCACATAACAGCAGTTTATCTTCTCTCTTAGCTAAGAAGAAGTACTACATTTAATACACTAATACTAGCTCAGCAGTTAACTGTATGCTGGAGCTATTTTTTAATTACAAAAAAAAAAAAAAAAAAAATTAAATTACTAATTAAATATTGATAAAATATCAGGAAGTCTAGTTTAATAATTATCTTTAAATAAGCACCTTTTGCCTCAAACTACAATATTTGACTGTATATAGGGGGCCTCCTTTATCCACCAAAAAAAACAAAAAAAAAACCTCACATCTTACATTCTTTAAGTTGAGGTATCTGGTAGGTTAATATTGACAACACTTGTACTTAGCCTAACTCTATAATACTATTGTGGAGTGGATATTATAAACCATCAAATATGATACTTGCTTTCAACACTGAAATAATAGTTAAATCTTGAACATTACCTAGTAAGATGAAGCCAATTCAACTGTATGTATCAGATACTATTTAAATTTAAACAAAAACCAACATCTAAACTTTCAATGTTGATAAAAAGTAACTAGCAACAAAATTCAAGTTGATATGATTAGTATATGTTTACAGCATGATCACATAAAAACTAAATTTATGAATGTACTTTATCATTAATAAACTAGTAATAATTTTTTCTCTCCTCACAGCATATAATTTGCTAAATGAGTTGGCTAAAAATAAATATAAAAATAATCTGAATATATTTACAGATTTAATAAGGTTAATTTATGCAGTTTGTCAGAGCAAACATGAAAACAAGCCATATAGATGTTAAAAATTAGTTGATAATAGTCATAACCCATACCAAATATTAGTTCTAAAAAGAACTTTAATTGCCAACTGAAGGTCCTTTAGCAGTACTTTTTATGACAATGCTCAATATCCAAAGCAGAGATACTTGTAAAGTAAAATATCTTTAAAATCAAATTTCAAAAAATAAATATAGAAATTATAGTTGCTAGTTTCACTATTTCTTTATCATCAAATGATATATAAAGAATAACCAACAGAGCATGCTATCAGAAAAAATAGGAATAAGCATTATATGAGGACAAAACACCAAAGATTAATTTTATTTGAATAAATCATTGTGCCATTTATAAAAATAAATGCAAAAAATTCTCATAAAAATGTTTTTCCTGTAGGTTTAGAACTGGAGATTTTTGTTGTTTGACTTCTTGTGACCTCAAAAGACCTCGGATTTCAATCTCAAATAACCTATCTATTGTCACAAGTGAAAGTCTTGTGAGTCTTCCATGCCAAAACTTTGTCAATAAGATTTCAAAGAATAAGTGGAGAGAATATACTGTCAGAAACATAAAAAACAACAAAGATGCAGATGATAGTAACATCTTTTCACAGAAATTCATAGAGAAATAAGTAAATCACAATTTTTCTAACTCAAAATTATTCATTGAAATGGCTTGACGTTTTAGCTAACAAAAATATTTGAATGAAAAAAAGGGTTACAATCAAACTTTTTTTATTTTTGTCAGGCATTAAGATAAAGATAAATATATTTCTTTATGATATCCTTTTCCTTTTAACCACTTCACCTACTTAGCATGAAAAATTTAGTCATCAGTTTCCACTGAACCATTATACATAAATCCCACATATTACAAGTGACAATTATACAGAGCATTACTAATAGACAACTATAATACATTTGTATAAGAGTATGCCCAACAAGATATAAAGGAGCAGAACAATTAACATTCAGATTATATTTATTATACTGATTATAAATAGGATGCAAGTTAAAGTTTATTCATATAAAGCAAAGCTGCATTCTGACTCAATTGTTTATAATGTGTGAATGAAAGCAATAACAAAGTGATTGTCACATGTGATAGGCTTACAATATGAGTAAAGTTTGAAAGGGCTATAAAATAATTTACATTTGACCTTATGCAGTATGATAGATTATTTGTATCCTAAAACTTAAGGAAAAGGATTTACTACAAACATAATCATCTCTTGTTTAATTGCATATATCCTATTTATCATCTATGGACCAATGTAAGTGGATTTATACAAGCTGAAGTATACCTTTTCAAAATTTTCCAATAGAAAAATGTAGCTAGTCAGTGCAAATTAAGAGTAAACTAATATGCATAAGATATAATTCATTATTTACTTAATAAAGTGTTATTTTGGATTTAATATTGTTATATGACTAAAAGAGAACTCTTCTAATTTATCATACACACAAAATAATGATTCCAACTAGCGTCCATGAGAGCATTCACTGGATATTATCGGTGCTTAGCTAGATCAAAAGAAGGAAAATGACACCTGCAGACTAGAACTCCAGCTCTGAGAGAGAGAGAGAGAGATAGGCGAAACACGAAACCATACATCACCCATATTGACTTTCCTCTTCTCTGCTTTGAAGGAAGCAACTAAGTTATAAATCACCAAACACCCCTCTCCTCTCTGCATCTTGTAACATCTGATTGTGTGCGCGTAAGTCTAACAATCCTACCACTATTAAGCATAGGGCATTTTTCCACTTTCTTTAATTCCATATCAACACATTTATACAAACTGAGTTATCTGAACTTTTTACTTCTTTGTTTTCAATATAATAGTTAAAATTTTACGCGCCTTCATGTTCTTTGTTTTTGCAACTGTGTTTTTTGTTCTTTCCTTGCAACCATATGCTGATATAACAATATTAATACTTAGTTTGTTAAAACATATAATTCAAATTTCAATCTCTTGAGTTACCAAACAAAAAAAAAAAAAAAAAGACTCTGGTACAGGAATTTTTCTAAATAACACAATTGATTTGAATAAATTATTTTTAGAGCAAAGATTCTGACACGGGTTTAAAATGCATGGGTACCCAAACAAATTTTCAACACAGCATTTTTATTTTTTTACACATACTAATGTGCTCAATAATTACAATATAAAATCTGTAAAATTGAATTAAGCTAAGAAGCTCTGGGTATGTGTATATATTTAAAATAATATGCATGAAGATATAAACATAAATTGTGTGATAGTTCCTGAATAAGCAGTTTTAAATTAGCAAACTTATACAGCAATATCCTATGTAGACATAAGTATGATTTTTCAAATAAATTGACAACTATATCGAATAAAGAAATCTTATTTATAATTGAATATTTATTAAAAAAATCAAGGTAAAATATCTAACAATAAAAACAATACTTTTTCATTTTTAACAAATATTTTGCTTCATGTACAGATACAAAATTTTGAGAATTCTGTTTGAGAATCTAGTCTCATTCACTGATGGACTAGTTAGAGTCACACTTACTATTTGTGTACCTATAGGCATGCAGCCACCTCTCTCCAATACCAGGATGGAAATCTGTCACACAACTAATAAATAAGTTTTATGACATTTATATTTCATAGTTATATTAGTTTTGTATAGAAATCACACTCAATATGCTTACTCTCATATGCAAAGTATACATAGCGAAATAGTTTTGCTAAATGGACCTTATCTTTTATGATTGAACAAACATTTTATAAGTCATAATGTTGATGGATTGATTTTAATAGCATGTCAACTTGTTTAGGGTTATTTTATGCCTAGAGGTTAGGGAATCGTATTCATTGTATGGTGATATCCATATTTTTTGTGTAATTGTTTCTTAAGAGTTTTTTTTGTTTGTTTTGCACATGGTCCTATCAAGTACAAATAATTTTTAAACAGATTTATTCAACCCATAGACAAGGCCCTAACAGGTACTACCACTTCAGGTAAGGCTGCAACTGTAGCCTATCAGATGCAGTTTAGTGCTGTACCCAGGACACCAATTTTTGAGAATGTTTAATCTCTCTGGAGAGGATAAACAGAGTATATTCTAAGGCCTGTTGAGAGAGTGATCACACGTCAAAAATAATCTTGGACACCTTAAATCAAAGTACAAGTGTAAAGGATGAGAGATAAGACATTAAAACTCCACCTTTGACAATATTTTTTTATAAATCACAAAGCCTTCAAGTATCTCCTGTATAAAAAATATTTTATTTAATTTACATTATAGCTAAAATTGGTAATAATTAAATAAACTGATTAATACCTTAAAAACCATTACGTATACACAAAAACAAGATATTATATATATATATACATATATATATATATATATATATATATATATGGTTTTCAAAATCTGCAATTTTGAGGAGATATTTAAAGTAAAATATACATTTAATAAAATAAACTAGGGCCAATAATTGTTATGAGATTGGCACATGTTATTCTAACTAAAAAAAAAACAAAAAACAACTAAAGTTAAGATTATCATTTTTTAAATCCCAAATTTTATGGATTAAAATGTACACATTAAAAAAAAATTTATCATACACTGGCTAAAATCTACTTTTCAAAGTCAGTTAAATTAAACAAAAAAAAAAAAGTGATAATCTTCAAGGAGCTATAGAAAAACAAATCAAAGTCTTATCTTATCCTTGATTCACTAGTAAGCTGTTTTCTACATGAATTACTTTAATATCAAGCACTTTACTGAGTTAAACAAGTCTGATCATATACTTGAGTATAGATGTTTAGAACATTTTTATGTTACAATAATATGCTTATGATTATTATGATTACTACTTTATGAAGATATTTGAATTTAACAGAACATTCAAACACTATTATAGAGTATTTAAAATTTAAAGTTACAATGAGAATCTAAAGTTTATCTTGAACTGAATAATTCTTGATATAGTGTGTTCATTTAAAAATCATATACTTTTTTATTTCACAAAATTGATGAAGAGATAACAACTAATAACAAATATTTTTAAATTTCATATCAACTAACCAGAGTCATGATGTCATTGGCCAAGTCCCGAGACAGATCCTGAGAGATAAAACAAGCAAGGCCATTAAGAGCCACACCTGAGTCATACATGTTCTGACTGTTCAAATCCTGAAATAGAAATGAAAATTTTTTTAAAAATGTTAGATACATTGTTTAATAAACATTGTTTTTAAATCAACAAAACAAATCATGGGAAAAATTTTAGGTGAATATACAAAATAAAATCATGCACTTTAATATCACATAACTATTTTCTGTTTGCATACAATTTTAGATTGGTACCTGATGGTGGTAAGATAGTTGCATAATCCCAACCAGTATCAGCTGTTGGTGTTCAAAGCCTATATAAAAAACTATGAGATTTGAATGATGACTTTTAAAGACAGATAGGGTCTTCCCAATTATATCATCATTAAAAAATGATCTTACTTTCATTCATCTCCATTTATGTCAAACTAAGTTAAACTTAACATGAATATCATTTTAGGTTTAAAAATCACATTTTTTGAGAACATTAGTATATTTTCTTTATTTCTGTAGTTACAAAAATTAAATTTAATAAAATGCATATTATATGATTGATTGATTAATTTTAATGGTATGTCAACCCATCAGGATTATTTTAAGCCTAAAGGTTAGAGAATCAAGTCCATTGTATGTTGATATCTAGATTTTTTGTGTAATTGTTTGGTAAAAGTGCTTTTGCATTTTTTACATATGGTCCAAATCATTTTTAAACTGATCTATTTGACTCATGGATACATCATTCCCGGTCAGAGTGGAACTGGAAGTAATGACAATGAAAGGGTACTCTCTACTCTCCACAATCAGATGCAGTTTATTGTTTGTTTGGGTTTTATGGCATATCAACCTTTGTAGGTTATTTGATGCCAAATCTATTTTTATACAAATGGACATTTCTATTTCAAACAATTCAGTTTAGCATAAGTACACAGTTTAATTGTCAAAAGTATTTCTATTTCAAGCTATTCAGTTTAGTATAAGTACAATTTTTGTTTACACAGTTAAATATTGAAACAGAACTGTTTCAAACAATTCAATTTAGCATAAGCATGCAGTTAAATGTCAAAACATTTCTATTTCAAGCAATTCAGTTTAGCATAAGTACACAGTTTAGTTCTATTTGACCAATAGATAGGAACCTATCAGGTGCTACCACTCCAGGCCAGAGTGGACCAGGGAGCGATGGCAATGAAGGAGTACTCCGCATTCCCCAAAGCTCCAGCATTACTAGAATCTCACCATCAGATTGTTTCGCATCATATCCAGGACACTCGTTGGGGTGGGGGTCTTACCCCTCTGCAAAGATGCACTCAGTGTATTCTACAGCCCCAGCTGTACAGTTTAAGCTATAATCAGGCATATGTGCCTGGACCCAGATTTGGGTTCATGTCCAGTTAGGCTCATCAGGCCCACATTGCACAGCAGGGCTTGAGGCTTGGCTCATGCCCAACCTTCCCCTCCTCTAAATGCCTACTATAATCAACCTTTGGGTCATTGACTTTGTGTCAAGTCCTGTTTAGTGGGAGGCAGAGACAAATAAAGCCCCAGCTGACTGGGCAAAGATACAGTTTAGTGTCATACCCAGGAAATTGTGTATTACAGAAAAGTTATATAGATTGAACCGATAAATAAAACTGCATGTAATAACAAAAAAGTAAAATTATTAAACTGTTATAATATTGTGTATAGTTATAGATATTTACTAAGCTTTGCTTAGTTGTGGTACCAGGCCAGATGTATGGGACACTCAGTGAGATTTGCTCACTAGTAATAGTTTGCTATTTTAGCTTGCTTACCGTTATGTTATGTACATTATTATATGGTATTGTATATTAATTATATGTGCATATAATTTTGAAAAATAAGTTTTAAAATATTGATTCAATAACCTTAGGTTAGGGTATCGCACATGCTTTCACACGTTGTATGATGGGAAAAAAAAAAAAAAAATGGTATTGTATATTAATTATATGTACCTTCAATTTTGAAAAATAAGTTTTAAAATATTGATGCAACAATGATTTGCCTTTTCATATTATGACATCATAATACCAATTCATATAAATCCAAGCGAACAGACCATCATCTATTTCTGATATTGAGTAAATTAAAAGAACAGCTTGCAAAAAAAATAATGCAAGATGGGTAAGTTTGAATATCTAAAAAAAAATTTTTTTTTTAGATAATCATACACATTTTGCATAAAAGTTATATAAGTACTAGATATGCAAGATTTATGAGTATTCATAGTAACATTAATTTCTAAGTGAAAGTAATATAAAAGTCCTAACTCTTAAATAGTGACTTGTTTTACAAACAATATTTGCCAATAATTATAAATACTAAAACAAGGCATTAAAAAACATCAATTATAAAACATGATGGCATCAAAGTATTAAAAGCAAAATGCATACATTTTTCTCCTCTTAGAACTCAAATTTTAGGTATAAATCACCTTTAACAAATAATATTCATTCTCTATTTCCCCTTAAAACAAAGAATCTCATTGACAAATATTGTTGAAATGTAACATAATTTAACTTTTGTAAGTACACAAGTTTTGATTTTTGTTTTTGCAAATAAGTTGGGTGGTGTTGATAATTTGAATAGATTAGGGTAAAAAATAAATAAATAAAACAAATACTTTCCATAAAATTTTACAACTGAAAATGAGCAGAGAAATGTACTAATTAAAAGATAATCCACACAGGATTTACTCATGGCATAGCATTATGAAAAAAAATTATTAGGAAATATGGATGAAAAGGTTGGAATTTTATTGAAAAATGGACCAAAAATAATAATTCATAATGGTTTATGCCACCCTAATTTTATGATCCCACTAATTTAACCAAATCTCATGACTTATCTTCTGATCTTGAATAAGAATAGAGATCACCTCAGCAACAATAAATGCAGATAGCTAAACCAACACCACAGTAAACTATTACATATGTACAGAACTTTTAAAATCTATTTACAAAAAGCATTCTTCTAAAATTTATTGCCAAGTAGTGGAAACTAATTAAAGAAGTTTCCATTCAACACACCTAGAAAGTGAGCTTTAATATTTCAAACCTTTTCAGCAAAGTCCCTACGATGAAGTCATGTCAATTGCTCAAGGAAAACTGGAATCAAACCTAATATTTGGGGAATAAATCAAGAGCCAAATAGAAACAAACAACATGCTTCTACTTGGGTTTTGAAATATATCAAGACATCCATATCACCAATAATGGCAAACATATACCTCGGAGTATTTTGAAGAAATAAACCTCAAAATTATACCATTGAAATCATTGACCTGGATAACCTTTATACTCTGGCTTCAACCAGAAAAGGTGAAAGTATTGTTGTACCATGTGAACTTCCTGGATGTATTAATAATTCATTCAGGACATTCATGCAGCATAAATTGACATTTGACTAGACATCATTTAACCATACAAAAAAAATAAAAGTGGGTAGGAGGTGGGAAGATTGTTTGCTGTTTACCACATCAAGCAAACAATGATACAGACACATAAACAAGAGATAACAGCATAAAGGAGACCCCCCCACAGCCTAATATCACCAGCAATTAGTAACAAATGCATAGATAGCTCAGAAAACACAAGAAAACTGCACACAGCCATTTGACCATACATCAAACATATGTTGGAGAAGATCTAAAGATTATGTGGTCCATACAACAGCAGGACAATATTGAGAAGTGGTCTGTTTTACACTATGCAAAGTTTTTACTTTGCATAACATAAAACAAAACACTTCTCACTATTGTCCCACTGAAAGAAAACTTTACCAAGAATTGTGTGTACAATATTCTAATCAGTTATAATAGAGTACAAAAGCAAGTAACCCCTTAAAAATAAGGCTTGAGGAACATCAAAAAGCTGTAATGTATGAAAATACTTTCAAATCTGGTGTAGTCAATCCTGCATACTATATTTAAATTACTTAATCAGCAAACTGAGAATAGACATTAGTATCTTGTGGAATCTATTAATCAAGAAAGGAACAGCTGATGAGGTTTGGATTCTCCATACATGGCCCAAGATATAAGAGCACATTTAAAACTCAACAGGAGGTCACAAAGTCAGCATAGAGGTTAGGGGGAAGACAGTCACAAGAATGTAGAATGTATGAAAGAGTATGCACAGGCTTCTGCAAAATAAGATTTGACAAAATTCCAGAATACAATTAAGGACCCCAAGAAGGCTGGAAGTTATATAGCAGAAACATGTAAAAGAAATAAAACAAAACTTTGATTCAATTCTAATATAAGTAAGTTGGGCAATTTGAAGGCCCCCTTTTTAATAGCTACACCGAGATGTAGGAGAGAGCACTACTTCTTTCCTTGGATTGCTCCATTTACCCTTGATCTGTACTTTATAATGCTGAGTGTAAAGCAAAGAGGCATCAAGTAGCATATTTTGAATCTTTGGTATGACCCCCAGTCTCCTAGACCATTGGTGAACACTCAAACCATTATGAAAATCTAATAATTAAAATTGAATTCTGAACAAATGTAAAGGCTAACTTTCTTACATCATTCTGCAAATAGAATCAAGAATATTTATAAAGGTCATATATAGTTGTACACTTACAAATATGAGGGTGAATCAATAACTGTAGCTTGATATATAATTATTAGCTGAATTTTTATCTAAAATTTTCACAGTATAATGTTCAATCAATATTATTGATATTTACTACTGATTAAGTGCATTGTCAATGAAGGAGATTATATTGAAAAATAGTAATTTGTGTAACATAAAAGCTCTTTTCCTCATTGGGCAAAGAATTATTGACATATCCTGATAAATTTTAATCTATAAGAAATAATCAGTCATCACAAAATTACAAGACTTGAATAAAAATGGCCATCATATATGGTGAGCATAAAAATTATCCTAACCAGTTGTATTCTTTTATAAAATATTTCTATCCAAATTATCATAAAAACAATTCCTGAGGATTAAATTCTTATCTTTCCTTTAAGAGAGAGAGAAAGAGAAAAAATTTTTAAATTTGAAAAAAAAAAAAAAAAACCAAAAAAAAAAAAAAAAAAAACATCATAGAAGACAAAACATATTTTTCCAATTTTCTGTTTTTGTTATAAAAATTGCGTATTTCCAAAACAATTGATGTGCATTATACTGCTGTAAAGCTTCTTCTTTTTGCTTTCCAAGATAAAAATTTAGTAGAAAAAAAGAGAAAGAGACTTTTCATTAAAAAGAAGTGTATTAGGGAAGATACAACCAAAGATATAAACTTAAAATTCTAGAGAAAAAGCTAATGTTGAGAAAAAAATATTTTCATTATTTTAAAAGTAAAATACAGATTTCTTATAATTATTAAGCTTAGATTAGTTTAACATAAAACTATAAGGACAAGCCACATCAGTAATGTTATACAGAAATAACTAGCAAACCATTATAGAATCGCAAAATGGTCTAAATATAGATTTCTTATATCTATGCGGGTTTATGAATAAGACAAAGTTATAAAAGCAGTGATTAGAAATTAAAGTGTTAAGTACTAAGGTTGGAAATGTCATACTGGCAAATTATATCTTTGTAGAGTTTTATCCCATCAGATGTTAGTACTGCTAATATTGGCAATTAAAACTGACAGCAAAATTGGTTAATACTCAAGTTGTGTATGTGACAGCATTCAACCAATGGAGGTTAGGCTGGCTTCACACATATATGAAGTATCTGGGGGACTGATGTTCAAAGGTGGTCCTTAGCCACAATCATACAAATAGTTTGAATTCAGTTTTCTTTCTCCTACACCAGTCGTCAAAGAGCCCAGTTTACCCAATTATTTACCCTTAGTGGAAGAATAGTTGCATGCATACTTTTCCCAGAGGATATTAGTGCTATATGAAATGCAAATTCACCAGAATTTTTACTTGGGTCACAATGTCCATTTTCTATGACGATAAGTCAACGTAGCACTCATATAATGGTTAAGTTGAATAAAATAAAGTTACAAAATTATTAATTTGGTAGTTCTAGATCAAATAAAGTATAAAAAGAAAAATGAAATCAACCAAAAAACATGATTAGCTGAAGTCAAAATAGCCTTTTTGATAAAATTAAAAGAGACATTAGGGAAAATCAAACAGAAAAATCAACTTTTAAAAAAATTTTCTCACTGTTTATATACATTTGATTTTTGACAGCAGCTCCAAGACTATAAAAGCAAGTGTATCTTAAAAGAAAAGAATTAAGATGCTAAATTATAGTTTTACATAATCCAGTGAAATAAAAATCATGAGATTTAGATTCTTAACTAAATCGGTATATACTCTAGACATATGTGGCGCCTTCAATAAGTTTCCAGACTTTTTTCATATGGGCATTTAAAATTGTCGTAGACTCTTGACAATGCACTATGTTATTGCTATACATCTTATGAGATGACTGACCAATTTTTATGGTTTTAGCTTCAAATGAACAGCTACAGCAGGAATTGGAATACACCCTACTAAAGTCTGATTGCCACAGCTGGTCAATTTCAAATATGCAATCTGGATATGAGGACACTTTAGAAGAACAATATGCAATAAAATTCTGTTTTAAACTTGGAAAAAATGACACAGAAATGTATGGAATGCTTCAGACTGTTTTTAGAGCATCTTGCATGAATCGAGCATGAGTTTTTGAGTGGCATAAGAGATTCAAGGAAGGCAGGGAGTCTATGAGGGATGATGAGAGGTGTGAGAGGAGTAAGGAGGTCAATACACCACAGTTGATTGGCCAAAGGGTTAGGTTTTATGCTGAGGTTTTAAGAGATTCCGTTGGAAGAGGCCAGCACTCTTCAAATTGGGTCAGTTGCATTTCTACCAGGACAATACACCAGTTCACAACTCCATCCTTGTCACAGACTATTTGACCAAGATGGGCATGAAGACAGTTCCTCAGCCACCCTATAGTCCAGACCTTGCTCCCTGTGACTTTTGCTTATTCCCTAAGCTCAGAAGCTGTTGTTATGAGACAATTGAGGAGATGAAAGAGGCTGTAATGAAGGTCATTGACACACTCACACAAGAGGACTTCCATGGGTCTTCCAGAAGTTGTTGAAACGGTACAACAAGTGCATTGGAGCCAGAGGAGATTACTTCGAAGGGGACTAGAGTTTCAAGTGTGTACTATCAATAAAAGTGCCCATACGAAAAAAAAGTCTGGAAACTTATTTAATGATCCTCGTATGTAAAATAAACCACCTGTCAAGTAAGGCAACTGACATTACTTTAGCCTATAGGCTAATGAACAAAATAGGTTTGGTTTATTTAATGGCCTATCAACTTCTTACTGGTTACTTAATGCTGAAATTGGTTGGTTGGTTGGGTTTTATGGCATATCAACCTTTGTAGGTTATTTAATGCCAAATCCATTTTTATACTTTTTATAGTTCTATTTCAAATAATTTAGTACCATGAGTACACAGTTTGTCAAAAACATTTCTATTTCAACCTATTCAGTTTATTCAAACAGTTCTAATTCAGCTAATTTTGTTTACACACAGTTAAATGTCAAAACAGTTCTATATATAAAAATTCAGTTTAGTGTAAGTACAGGTTTAATGTCAAAAACAGCTCCATTTCAAACAATTTAGTTTAGCATAAGCACGCAGTTTAAATGTAAGTACGGTTTAATTGTCAAAAACATTTCTGTTTCAAGCTATTCGATTTAGTCAAACAGTTCTAATTCAAACAATTCAGTTTGGCATAAGTATGCAGGCAGTATAAATCATTCTATTTACTTTTCCCCATTTGTTTGCACACAGTTAAATTATTACAAGAGTTGCTATGTAACAATAAGAATTTAACATCAGTCATTTGTTTGCACACATTTAAATAGATACGTATGATATGTAAGAGATTAACAATTTAAAAAAGTGATTGAGCTTATAAGTTTGCTGACAGTTAAGTGGTTTCAAGTATTGTAGTTTTTTATTATTTCTTCAAGATTAAGGCTGGCAACTACGCGGTCTGTGTCGCTATCCATACTCTCTATACTATACATCCTTTGTAGGGGTTTTGTTGGTTGTTGAGCATTGGATTGTTTGATTCTTATAGGCGACTTTGTTGTTGAGGGTATCTTGAATGTACTTCCTGGTCTTTCCTTATTCACTTTGGTGTTCATCTGTATTTTTGCAGTTTGACTAATGGGGAATTGTGATTTTTGTTTCAGTTGTTTAGGTCTTATGGGAGACAAGTTTTTTTAGTCTATCTTTAATGCTTTTTCATGGATGGATTGGTGATTTATGTAATGGCTGTTTTGATGGAAATTTTGCACTTTTAGGATTAGTTTGTGTTGGAGTGATAGATCCTACGAGTGTTTTTGTTTGGACTACAACATTGGATCTTTCCCCTTTCCAAACTTGTTGCTGAGCTGGTGCTTGGTAAAATTCGACCAAGTATAGTTTTTTCAGGTGCTCCTGAAACTTTAGCCAATCATTGGCTTCCAACTTGATCAATTTCTCCGCGCGTGTTCTATATTTGTTGTCGTCATTGGTTCTATCCACCCTCTGTGCAACAGAGGCATAGCAGCTTTCTTTCATATAGCTCCCTATAATTCTCCTTGCTTCCAGAAATGAAACATTCCTCTTGTCTTTCACCTCAATTATTTCTTTTTCTTTTTGGCAAACAGCGCAAGATCTTGCATAAGCCAGATGATCTTGTCGGCAGTTTGCACATGTGATTTCTTTCATGCAATCTTCCTCCATGTGGTCCGGGTCTTTTTCACCGCATTTGGCACATGTCTGTCATCCTTTACAGGCTTCCCTGTGGTATCCATATTTTTGGCATTTGAAGCACCTCAGGGAAGCTGGGACGTACTGCTCAACTCTCTCAAAACAATAGCCAATCTTCACCTAGTTGGGAGTACAGGGCTTATAAAATGTTAGGATGTAAGTGTTGGTCTGAATTCATTGTTCGCCTTTTCTGATGGAGATTCTTTTTATATTTGTAATTCTCTGTTTTCCCAGGGCTGATGTCATCTTGTCTTCTGTAGCTAATGCAAAGTCTTTACTCCTGATAACTCCCTTGGAAGTGTTCAGTTTCTCATGCAGGTAGGCTCTGCATTTCGTCATATGAAAGGTTTTTATTTTTAATATGTTTTCTACCTGTCTCCAGCTGTCTACCTTGACAAGCAAGTTGCCATTCCTTGTTTTCTTAACAGTTTTCAGACTAGCTCTAGCAGATATTACTTTTTCTATGAGGAAAGGCGAGAATTTGGCTAAGCAGACCTCAAATTCCTATTCTCAACACAATTGACCCTCAGCCACCGCCTTCTAGCACCTAACAGATAAGGGTTAGGAACTTGCTGCAAGTGCAGATTTAAAAGTACGGTCAAGAGAAAATATTTAGGTGCGAGGGCTTGACATGACTAGCCAATTGATCAGATCCGGGCCATCTGACCATCTGTCAGACCAAGTAAGAGCCAAAGTAGTGTGTTGCAAGCCATTGACCACTCTGTTGCCGGATCAATGACTGCTCAACCACCAGGGATCCGTTCTAGCGCCTTATGGGTCACCACCCACTGCCAACAGGTGGCCCGCTTGGGGGTGGGGGTTTACCCCTCTGCAGAGATGCAGTTGGCGTATTCTACAGCCCCAGCAATGCTGAAATTTGAGTCATTCATAAATGTTTAATTATAATCATAACCATCTATGTTTTCAATGATCCATAACACATTTTTGTCAATTATAATCAATTGTTTATAGTTATTTGGTATCAAGCATTCCAATGTAATAAAAATAATTTGCAGTTATATGGTTTCATATATTCCTAGGCAATACTAATAATTTTCAAACAGATCTATTTGATTCATAAATGAGACTAACAGGCACTACCACTCCAGATCAGAGTGGACCTGGGAGTAAAGGCAATGAAGGAGTACTACTGCTCCAGAACTGGAGTCTCACCACCAGATACAGTCTAATGTTATACTCAGGATACCATTTTAGTGTATGTATGGGGGTGGGAGGGCTTACCCCTCTGCAGAAAATACAGTTGGCATATTCTAAGCCCAACCAACAGACCAAGGACAAAATAAGAAGAGAAAAAAAAATGAATAAATAAAAAGAGTTAGGTAGGATCATTCATGGTTCAGGAGAGGGGGGGTTACAACCACAAGTAGCTTGGAATTTGCTGGCAGTTTTAAAAAACATTGATAAAAACACTGAAACTGTAAAAATAGAATCACATTAACATACTTATTCATATAATTTTTAAGACATTATTAATTTTGGCACGAATTACCTATACTTAGAGTGAGTGGATAATAAGTAAAGTAAAGTGGGTGACCTTAGTCGAGGGTGACCAGAAGGCTCCCTTTTCAATAGCTACTACACCAAGGTATAGGGGAGGGCGCTACTCCATTCCCTGGATTGCTCCACTTTACCCTTGATCCTTACCTTATAAGGCTGAGTGTTAAGCAAGGTGGCATCAATTACCATTTTTTGAGTCTTTGGAATGACTCAACCTGGGATTGAACCCTGGTCTTCCAGACCATTGTGTACACTCTACTCATTTTGCCAATGGTCCGTACATAAAATGTATTAAAGAGAAAACATACAAAAATTGCTCAGATATTTCACTGATACCTACAATTGTGTCTGATTGGGTACCCCATTCATATGGCCTTGTGCCACATCTAAGCAAAAAGCTTTGTAAATTACTACAATTGGGCTAGATATGTCATTGTTATTATTAGTTGTTTGCATTAATATCTATTCTAATTTTAATGTTTTTACTAAAATTGTTTTACTTCAACTAAATGAATTGAGTTGATTATTTTATTACTGTTATATATTGTATCTGGACTGATGGAAATTCTATGGGTATTGACAACTAAGATTATCTACTATCCCATGTCTTTGCTCTTTTCTCACCCTTTCACTGTATTTTTTCCTTCTTTTATCCCTTCCAATCATTATTGTCTGCCTGTAGATGATTTTCATATGTGGAACATCTCCTCCACCTCCCCCCAAAAATGCATGAATATTATTCCTAATGCATCCTCTTATCTTTCTTTTACTCTATCTCACAAAGTAATTTTAATGTCTCACAATTTTCCATCCCTACTTGCCTTTAAATCTTTCACTCATTGCCTTTTGATATCCAATCATTAAGCCTATATATATATATATATATATATATATATATATATATATATATATATATATATATGTATGTATGTGTGTGTCTTTATTTCTGGGAGACTCTCTTGATTTTTTTCTTTTCTTTTTTTCTCTAGTCTTCTTACCTTCTACCTTTCCTCTTTCACATTTTTACCTCCCCGTCTCTCCCAAGCTTTTCTCAATCCTTTTCCACTGAATCTTTCTTAAGTTTACATTTAACATTGATTTAACACCAATTCATAGTATTAGTCATTTATTTATTTAAAAAATCCCTCCTTTCTTTCTTCTTCAAACAAAATTCTTCTTCAGTTTGGCTTGATTTTTCTTTAAATTTTTTTCTTTTTTTTTTGGTGGCTGGAAGTTTTAGGGTTTGCTTTCTTCTTTTTGTAACAGGAGATATGATTTTTTTTATTTCTAACAATTTACTTTAAGTTTATATTTTAATAGGAACAATCATTCATTATATTAGTCATTCTTTTAGTATTATTTTATTATTATTAATATCTTCGAATTTACTAAGCATGAAAGACGGCCAAGTAAAGTAACTTGCAAACAGAGAAAAGACAATTCAAACTTTTTGAACTGACAACAAAGAAATACAAATGAAACAGAAATTTCCCATTTTTGAGCAACAGAAAGACAACAATAGTTAATACAATTACAAGTCAATACTATATGTGATTTAGACAGAAGAACTGCTAGAAGACAAATATAAGAAAGTGTACCAAGGCTCCAAGGAGAAGGGAAATGATTATCTCAAAATATGTAAGATTAAAATGCAAAGGAAACAAATGGAAGGCTTGCTACCAGAGGTCAATATAGAGCCCTTATTGATGTGGAAAGTAACAAAAATCACATTAAGAGAATACAAAGAAACATAGCTATTATTCAGAAAAGAAGAAATGCAATAGTTCAAAATAATAACTAATTGTTAACTAACAATACTTCTTAAAAAGAAATTGTATTACTTTGTTCATGTGGGTCTATGAATATTGTCTATCATTTTCATCAGAATCCATCAGATAGTAAATTCAATAATTGCTGTCACATTGGTAAGATGCTAGTGATTAACTAAAAAAAAAAAAACAACCAGCAGATCTTCATGATTCAATCAGTAATTCAAGGAATCTAAATTATGAACATTTCAAATAAAACTTCAAGCGCTTTCCTTTCCCTCAGTGGGAAGACAAACATTAATAATCCTAGTTGATCATTTTATCATTTTTTATGGGTACTATACTAATATCTAAAAACATTTTAAAACAGAAACTTTCAACAAATAGATATTTTTAAATGATTTGAATTTTCATAGAAAAATGTTAACCTATATCCATCCCATAATAGAGGTTAGGGAAATGTATTGTTTCTATATGGGTATACCTGTTTTTGAGGTGCTACATACAGAAAAGACTGAAACTAATTTAAGAATCGTATTGCATTACCAAAATAGTTGTTTAATGATCACCTAGTATCTATAATACTAAATCTCTGCATCTATGTGTAATAGAATTATTGGAAAAATGGAACATTTTAACAAATTTTTCTGTGATGATTTGATTAAAGTGAAATTGGTTTTGACTTCATTTGGGAGCCAAGTTATGGTTATTTTTGAGTTATCAACTCGGAAAATTTTCAGATCTTGCACTAACCAACCACTCCAATTATCTCCTTTTTTTTCATTCTTTTGAAATCAAGACAAATTAGTAGTATATTAATGTTGCATGACAAAAAGGATGACAAATTAGGTGAAAGAGAACATGAAGAATTAAATAACATTCTCTCATCATTTCTTTGTCAATAAATAGATATCGATTTGTAATAAAGTACAAAATGATAATGGCAATTATGAATATCACTATTTTCGTATTTTATCTTAAAAAAAAAAAAAAAAAAAAAAAAAAAAAAAGGATTGGGAATTAGATAAATCTTTTTTTAATTTTTGTTTTTTTGAAAACTGCTAATAATTTATAAAACTGTTTGTATTTCTTGAATAGAAAAATTTCATTTTGCAGAAAATAAAATGAAATTTACAGGGTTTTGGATAACAATTGACAGTATAAAACATACCAAGAAAATGACAGAAGCTATCCTACCATTCTCAACACCAACAAACCAGGTATCATATACATTCTCTCAAGCTAAGATAATGGCTCCTTTTCAGGAATTAATATAGTAAAAAAAAAAAAAGTTTTATTGGGACAACACGTTCAACCATCTGTTTGAGAAGTCAAAACAAAGAAATTGTGCAAAAAATTGAAAAAGGGGTGAAAACATTGGAGGTGAATAAGTCAAAATATCTGTCAACAAACTACAGAAGAATAGGTGTAGAAAATCAACTGATTTCTATTTCCATACTAAAAAAAAAAAAGAAAAAAAAAAGTTAATTTTTGTGACAAAATAGGTCCAAGAAGCTGTAATTTTTGTATTTTTGCCTTCATTGACCATTTGGCACTTATGCATTCATCTTAGAAATTTTTTTTGAGATTTTGCATACAACAATATTTGATTTGCCACACAAAATTAAAATGACCAAAACCCAAAATAATCTAAGAAATCTTTTCACTCCAAGTTTTTAACCAATTAGAATCTTAGATAAATCATCAGCTTATTCATCTAATTTCAAGCCTATCTCAATTTAATAAATAAGTGATGAAATAGATAAATCTTCAGTAGATTTATGGTTTCATTCAGTACATCTACTCAAAACTTTTGACTTTATTTCATTTGAGTGAAAATTTAACATTCTGTTCCTTAAAGAATGCATTTAATTTCAACATCAATTATTTCAAATTGGACAAAAATATTTTGTTAACATAAATATGCTTATACTACCATTACAGTCTTCATCGGCTGATAAATTTTTTAGCTGCATCTGCTTACAGATTAGCACATGAATATACTTTCTCTCCTACATAGTGACATACACATACAAAGCTCTTTTTTAGACACAAAATGTATCAACTAGATTTAGACAATGCAAACAGCTAAATCGAATGCATGAACTTTTCTTTCTTATGTCAATATTGGAGAATATTTTACCTTCTAACTAATATTATCTTTTATTACAAAACTGTAACCTTTTTTTGTGGTAGGGAGGGTGCCCAGATTTATTAGTTACAGTCAACCATAAACTGCTAGCAAAAATATTTTTAGACAAAGCTCTTGAAAATATAAAAAAAAACCAAGATTGTTCAGTTTGAAAGAACATATACTTATGTACTGATTTCATATAAGAAACTCCCAGAGAAGCTCTATGATTGTGCCTCATAATATCCAGCATCACATATTGGAACAACAAAAAACTCAAATTGATGGTGAAATAAAAGCATCCTCAAGTTCTTTATACAAACATAACCTGAACTTGAAGGCAATTTCATGAAATAGGATTGTGGCTACCAAAACCACTAATGAGGAATGCTGTAATCTGGCATAATACATTAAAAAAGGATTCCACAAATTACATCACAAGCTGCCACTGGTAATCCGAAAATACTGGCCTTTGAGCAAACAATTATACTGTCTTGAAGGCGTGTTCAACACAGCTGTGAGCCAAGGTACTTAAAGAAATTCCTTCAGTAAACCAAGGGGTTAATGGCATGATGACAAATGCACAACAATGGTTATTTGGGCCAGGTTTAGTTACTCGTATTTGACAGACATTAACCGAGCCATTGGCCTAATGAGTAGAGTGTTTGCCAATGGTCTGAGAGACTGGGGTTCAATCCAAGGTCAAGCCATACTCAAAAAATGGTGCTTGATGCAGCCTTAACACTCAGCATTATAAGGTAAGGATCAAGGGTAAAGTGGAACAATCCAGGGAATGGAGTAGCACCCTCCCCTACATCTCGGTGTGGTAGCAATTGAAAAGGGAGCCTTCAGGTCACCCTCAACTAAGGTTGCCAACTTTACTTTTTTTTTATTTGACTGACAAGAAACCAATGCTAAACATGAAACTGGATTGCCCCATCACAGCCTAAGAAACCTTTGATGCCACCATCAAACCCTTAAAACTCATTCTAGAAGACAGAAACATTTTTTTTACCTGCATGACTTGGTTTGGTTTGTTTCATAGGATATCAACCTCCTCAGTTATTTAATGCCAAATCAATTTTTAAAAAAAGGTGTGGGGGGGGACAAAGATCTGTTATGTTGGAATTTATTAGTAGGGAAGCGGTTTGTAGAAAGAATCTGGTTTTGTTGAAAGTTTATTTGAAGAGAATTGTCTTGTACTAAAAAGTATTTTTATTTTTGGAAGAGTTTGTGGAAAGGATCAGATTTTGTTGAAGAATTTCTTGTAGAGGAACAGTTTGTAGGAGAAATTTGGTCTTGTTGAAATTTCTTTTAGTTTTTTCCGTATATATTTATCGCTTTTAGGAATGACATTACAGTTTTTATTTCAATATTTTGGAATAGTTCCTTCATGTCATTTGCACTATAAAAGGTTTCTCTTATATGGGCCAGGTCAGTACATTCAATGAGGACGTGTTTCAGTGTATTTGGTCTGACATACATGACACGTTGGTTGCCGCTTTGCATCAAGTAAGTAGGAACGTGTTGTCTTTTTATAACCTATACAAAGTCTGGACAAGATGACTTCTTTTTGTTTTTTTCTGTAGGCTTGTTTCCATTTCCCCAATGTAAGTTTAATTTCCAGTAATTCATTATGTTTATTGCTGTTCCAGCATTGTTGTCTTCGCTGTAGTAGGTATTTATTTATCTTCATTTTAAAGTATATGGTATTTTAAACTTTTTTCAGTGGTTATGTTTAGAGTAGACGTGGCTGCTTTATCTGCTTGGTCATTTCCACTGATTCCAATATGACTTGGGACCCAACATATCTGTACATCATTATCATTTGATAAATTTTCTAATTGGCATAGAATTTATATGATTAATGGATAATCAAATTTCCTAATAGCAAACCAGAAAAGATAATGAATTTGCTATTCCTTGATTCTGAGAAGAGGCCAAGAACCATGTTGATTGTGCAAGTTTCTATGCTGAATATAAAGGTGTTATTTGGGAGATGTTTTTAAATATTTCCCCTTTTTGTATTGTGGCACATTCTGTTATTTTCTCCAGTTTAGATCCTTCAGTGAAGATGTGCAAATGTTTAGGATATATCTCCTTAACTTTTTTTTAATTCCTCTTGGAAAATTAGTGGATGAATTTTGTTTTTGTGAAATTTACAGAGTGTTAAGTTTATGTTTGGGGTCCTTATGGTCTACTTCTCCAATGATTGTTTCCATCCAGAGGTCAAAGGGTTTTATGGCTTTTTTGTTCTTTTGAAAGTTCTTTGTATTTCAGATAAAAAGTATTATTGTGTGCAGTGTTTGCTGGGCATGACTTCAATTTGACATAGTACTGGAGGGCCAGTTTGTGGCTTCTAATATTTGCAGGTGCTTCATTAGCCTCAGCGTATAGGCTCTCAGCTGGAGATGTTCTAAAGGCTCCACATATTAACTTTAAGCCTCTGTGGTAGAGCGAGTCAAGTGTTTTTACATAGCTCTTTATAGCTGATTGATATTTGAAATTACCGTGATCCAGTTGTTATCTAATTAATGATCTATATAATAGCAATAGAGTCTTTCAATCAGCTCCCCATTCTTTGTGGGCAACCACAACGCAGTAGTTGCAGTATTTTATTGCATTTAGGTTTTAGATATTTCAAGTGGGAATAAATGTTAGTTTTTTGTCAAATATTATCCCAAGTAATTTGTATTCATCTAAAACTGGAATCTCTGAACTGTCAAGTTTCAGGCTGGGGTTATTATGTATTTTTTATGACAAAAATGGACAAGTTTTTGTTTTAGAGAATCTGAATTCATTTACTCATTTTCTTTAGTCCCTGTTGCAATTTTCTCTCAATTGTGTGGATATATTTTGATTTGAAACATATCATCCATGTACAGAGACCCATCAATTCCAGATGGTAATTTCTTGATTACATTGTTTATTTTTATATTGAAGAGGGTTACAAACAATATACTGCCCTGTGGGATACCCTCTTCCTGATTTTTCACATCTAAAAGTGTGGAGTCAACGCGAACTCTGAATTTTCTTTTAGATAGGAAGCCATCAATAAATTGTGGAAATCTGCCATTTATATCTAGGTCATGTAAGTCCTTCATTACTCCTTACTTCCATGTCATATCATAAGCTTTTTCTAGATTGAAGAATATGGCTATAAGATATTCATTTTTAATGAAAGCTACTCTAATGTTTGTTTCGAGGCGTTATTTGCATGGGAAATGTTACATGGTATATGCAGATGATTACATGGGTTGGGTGGAAATAGTCTTGATGTCATGAGCAAAGGCAAGAATATGTGATATGCTAAGATTTTGGTTTTGTACATATGGGGCACCGGAAAAAAAAATTGAATCAACAGTCCTTATATCTAATTATAGCTCATAAGTTGTGTTTTACAGCATATCAAGCCTTGTAGGTTATTTAATGCTAAATCCTGTTTATACATTTTTATTAGATATACATGATTTTTAAATGAACAGTTTGTAGATAACAGTTTTTAAACAAGCCAGAGCTAATTTATTTGCACACAGTTGAATGGTTTTTAGTATTGCTATCTAACACTAGTAATTCTATTCAACATTATTCCTTCATTTCCAAGTATTGCTAAGTAATACTAATAATTCAATTAACAGTCCTTTGTTCGTACACAGTTAAATAATTTCAAGTATAGATAATGATTAAATATTTCTACTTGACCCATAAATATAATCCTAACAGGTACTACCACTCCAGATTACAGTAGACCTAAGACTAATGGTAATGAAAAGGTACTTCACATTCCCCAAAGCTCCAAGACTGTAGCCCCACCATCAGATTGTTTAGTTAGTTGGTTGGTCTTTATGACATATCAACCATTGTAGGTTATTTAATGCAAAGTTCTGTTTATATATATATATTAGATATATATGATTTGTAAACAAATTGGTAACATTTTAAACAAGCCAGAGATTATTTGTTTGCATACAGTTAAATAGTTCTAGTTGACCCATAGATAGGATTCTAACAGGTACTACAACTCTGGGTCAAAGTGGACCTGAGAATAATGGTAATGAAAGGGTACTCCACATTCCCCACAGTTCCAAGACTGGAGCCTCACCTTCAGATGATTTACTGTTGTATCCAGGACACTTGCTAGGGGGGGGAGTCTTACCTCTCTGCAGAGATGCAGTCAGCATATTCTACTAGACTCAGCCAACTGAAGTTATATTTTATCATAATTTACCAAATCCCTTTCTGTCCATCAATATATGAAGGCTTCCTCATTTCTGGTTCAATTTCAAGAATTATTAGGGTCATCCCCAAAGAGGGTTTTAAAACTATATTCAGCCAAAATTTGATTTTTCTATTCTACATTACAATTACATTTTTAAATAACATGTCAAAATTTTTTTCAAATTCTGTATTTATAAATTAAAGTCATTTTTGTTTGCAGGTCTAATTTTTTTCATCTAAAGTAACAATGAATGTAATGTAATTATTTTACATAGCCAGTTTGGAACTCTACCAATAAAGCGAATGAGCAATGTTTAATTTAATGTGAATAATATTTTACTAAGACAACTGATCTATTACTTCTCTTAATGTTTTTTGTTAATTAAAATTTACCTATTGTTACAAACACTTATTATAAAAAGATAAATACACATAAAACAGATTTACCAATTATATTTTTTATCTCATGAATGTCTGATGAAGTTAATATTCTTCTGTGAAAAATTCTGAGGAGATTTGAAGAGAAATATATTTTTTAGGTGAGATTTAAGTTTGCATATATTGTTTTGGTGTGAATTGATCATCCTAAGTCATAATCACAAACTCATCAAGATCATAATCAAAACACATAAGTACTGCAAGTAAAATCAAAGCATAAAATTTGTATCAGTTTTATAGGACAATAAATTAGTCACATTTTATATAACTATTCTTTGTATTGAAATGAAAACTTTCCTACAGCAAATTTTGTTTACTAACTGAAAATGTAATTTTCTTGTTTCTCTTTTTTTAATATTTCAAATGAAGTTACCTTTCTTATCATATTGGTAGTTAACATCAAAACATCTGTGCCATCATGAAAACTCTGTGAAGCTGCAAGATATCCAATACGCTGAAAAAAACAAAAATCATACAATTTTAGCATGAAATTTAGTCAAAGCAAAGATTTTAGCATTTGATTTATTTACACAAATAATATCTAAAGACCAAAAATAAACAAGTCTGTGTAATTCTTTAGTGGTTAAATCTTTACAGTGAGAAAAGAATACAAGGTTATGTATTAGGTATTTATTTGATTAGTAAGATTCAAGCACCAAATTAAAAATGTAAAAAAATAACCTTGATATATATGAAATTCATATTTTCATCAGATATTTTTCAAACTGATTTTAATATTTTCTGAAACAGAAGAAAATCCCTCTGACTCTTATTTGGTGTTAAAAAAAAGAAGCAAATATCAAATAAGATGAAAGGCTATTTAGAATTTAAGATATATTTAAAGTCACAATTAAAAAAGAATTATCATGGAGTTATACACTTTGAGAAAAAAAAATTCATACTCAATAAATGTTTTACTTACCTTAAAGGTAAACTTTGAAGAACTCATGACTTCTATGATATTAAAGGCAGCCCAACTGATATCGTATCCCAACATTTGGAGCTAGAATATAACAAAACATCAAAATTAAAATCCAATAGTTTCTTATTTTAGAGAGGGAGTAAAAAAACATTTGGTGATATTTTGCTGCTCATTTAATTTACTTCTCCCATCCCAGAGAGTAACCAATAGATGAAGAAAAAAATTATAAAGTAATTTCAAAGTTTATTTTAGATTAGAGTTGAGAGAAAAACAATACACGTATGATAAAGACACATTCCAAATAAAAATAGAGGGTAGCACACTTCAAACAGGATTTAATTCGATAGGCATAGCTTCAAAACACATTTTTTATGCTTAAAAAGTCAATCTATACAAAGATATAAAATAGTAACACAGAAAATATGACAAATCATATATATATATATATATATATATATATATATATATATATATATGCTCACACACACACATGCATTAGAACTTTGAATACGTTCTTGCTGTTTTCTAACAGATGGTGTTCCCAGAACTGCATGTGTGTAGTTTCAGATGGTAATGCATACTATAAGCAAGCTTTAAATTCAGTACTGCACACTACTTTATTCAAAAGAAATCAGCAGCTGAAGCTCATAGAGTTCGTATTGAGACTTATGGCAAGCATGCTCTGTTAGAAACATCATGCAAAAATTGGTTCACATGCTTCAAAAAAAATTATTTTGATGTTGAAGATAAAGAATACCCTGGCACACCAAAATTATTTGAAGACGAATAATTGGAGGATCCTTCACTTAGAGTCTTGCACAGAGTGATTTGGGTGTATTTAAATGATAGTACTACTACTTTTACTGGGGTACAGGGAAGATATGTCAGTAGCTGGTAAATCTGAAGTATGATTCAGATATGGTGCAACAGTCAGTACCTGCAACAACATCCATAATCAACACCATTCAAGGAGAGTAGTACACAACATTACCTTGCTCAACACAAAAGAAACCTCCATCTGCTTGTTGGGCTGGCATTTTGCAAGGAAATGTCCATTCAAAACACACCACTGCCACAAATGCAGCCAGCGAGGACACAAAAAAAGGATTCTGCACCCCACCGGTGCACAAAACAGTAAACAAGCAACCACATAACAGAGATTGAAAAGAAAAATACACACAAACAGTCTGGTAGTAACTTTTCTCCCGAACTCAAAGTCAAACCAGAAATATGTGTTAGTAAAACTGAACAGACGTCCTGTTCGTTTGCAAATAGACACTGCATCAAACATAACCCTCATCTCACAGAGACTATGGAAAACCATAGCCCATCTTCCACTAACATCTACAAGACATGTAGCATGGAGCACTTCAGGTGATTGTGTCCACATCACAGGTGAATTGCCAAGCATAATTAAGATTTAGAATAAGACAGCATCTGGAAAAGTACATAATACAGATTCGAAACACAATCCTTTGGGACTTGACTTTACCAAGTCACTGGGTCTATTTAACACCCCACTCAATTTTATCTGCAATGCAGTATCCAGATCCTCAACTCAGTGCCATTACAAACCAAACCAAAGAAATATTATAGAGTTTTTCTCCAGTTTATACAGGTAACTTTGGATGCAGCACTCAAGCTGAAGCCACACTGGCACTTAAACCTTCTACAAAACCTGTTTTCTGACCCAAACGACTGGTACCATAAGTAACACAGTCACTGGTGGACAGGGAACTAAAACACCGGTAGGAAATGAAGGTCGTCAATATGGCACATATCTGTGATTATGGCTTTTTTCTTTTGTAATATAATTTAA